>VWZX01000394.1:234066-471394 GCA_013399015.1 Galbula dea
CTGTCCCTTTAAGAAACCTGAAATTCCTGAGCTGAGGACACTCCGGGGGCGGGGGGGCGGAATGCTGGGTTCCTCCGAGGGACTTTTGTTGATTGGGACCACGAGGAAGCTCCCTTCCTGCTGGGACTTTCGGCCGAGCTGCGTGCTGTCTGCCTGTGCTGAAACCTACGGGTGCTATCTCACTGCTTTGGACTGCTTGTGCTGATTCCACTGGGAGCTGGCATCGGGACGGTTCAGTATCTTGGGTCCTGTACCTGTTTATATTTTGTTTCATTTATATCTGTTATTATTATTAAAGCAGTTTTTAGTTTTTAACTTCCAATCCAGTCTCTCCTTTACCTGCTGTGTGTGGGGGGCTGGGAAGAGCCCTTAAACCCACCACATCATTCCACTAATGAAAGACTATGGTGGCACTGCAGCACTCTTTGGGCAAAGCTGGGAAGGCAATAAGCTCCATGGCACCATTCCGCAACCACTTCTCCCAAAACAGTCCCATTCCTACTATTTAAATAGCTGGTGAGTGATTGTTTGTCCTGGCATAGCTTGTCACCTTTGCAGTCTCTCCCTGCCAGGCTGACAGCCTGCAGATGGATCAAGAAGATAAGATAGAAGGAAGTTTGCCTTGTAGGTAGAGTGGAGACCTCACAGGGCAGAGGGTTTCCAGAAGAGTGGATGCCAGCCCTAATCAGCAGTATCATGAATTATTTCTCCTTTCTCTTCAATCACGGAATCACAGAATATCCCGAGCTGGAAGAGACCCACAAGGATCATCGAGTCCAGCTCCTATTTAGGCACAGGACAACCCCAACATGGCCATCATTATCAGCATCAGTCTGAGGTGAAATTCTAAGTTCCTTTCTCCACAGCCACTGATCCAGAGCTGTGAACACAGCCAGCTGTCAATAATAAAACCTGGACATTAAGTAGACATTTTCCTCCCCTAGGAAAGACACAGATCAAAGCTTCTTCCATACTGGACATACAAACTCTTTTAAAATTATCCATGTACAGGGGTCCCTGCACTATATTTTGTTATTACTTCAGAGATGGAAATGGCTGGGATATTTGGCCCGAGCATGAATTAGGTGCCTCTGTGTAATGTTGCACAGTGGCTCTCAGCCATAGCTTGGAAAGCTGAAAGCTCCCCAGCTAATGCATCATTTTCTTTCAATGATCTCATGTTTAAAGAATCATTGCCTTAGTCTTATGCTCTCCCACAGGGTCAGTAAATTCCACATTCAAAGAAGATTTTAATTCCTTGTTGAGTGACAAGCTGGAATGGTGATTTGAGCCCTAATCCCTCTCTTGAGTGGTGAATGGAGCATCTCAGTCATTAGTAGGTCAGACAGAAGTTATCAAAGATATCATGGGAATAGCAAACACCAGGAACCTAAGTCAGATGGAAAAAAAATAAGAATTGGGATAGTCCTCACTCTATCCCATCATCCTGCAGGGGTTACTGCTGAGCACTTCCCTCCCTGTCCTATTGCTATAGCATTAAACACTACAGACATCTTTCTTTTCCTTTCTCTAGCTCTTTTCCTTCCTTCACTATTCTCCTAATTGCCTGGGATGAAGAAGGAATTAATATTAAAAAGATTCCATTTTATTCATTCCTGGTTTGTTTCCTTCTCCTTTGAATTGCTTTCCAGCTCCTTGTCTTTCTAGCAAAACACCTTGACATGTTCCTCTTTTCCCCACCTTTGCTTTTACCACTTGGCATCAGCCCAGCAGAATAAGTACATTTAGGGAGGCAGTGAAATTAGGTCTCAGGAAGGAAAGGAGGTGCGTGACATCCCAGAAAAATCCCAGATACTCTTTTTTTTTCCCCAAGATGCTTTTGTCTTACTGAGGATTACTTTCCATCATCCCACCAACTTTGCTGTCTACTTCCTGCCACTATCCTGAACATTCCTGGGAATTTACCCTTGCACTTTGGCACAGGATCTACAAATCTGCCAGCAACAGCCATGAAGCAACACAAGGCCTCATGTCTCTTACAGTGGTATTGCCCACACTGTGATGGAGAAAGCTTTAATGACACCAAGGAGTGTTTATCTCCTCAGTCTCTAGGGCACCTGGAAACAGAAATGTCCCCTGCCGTGTCTCTCCAGTGCTGACCCACTGCCTCACCTTGGAAGCAGATCTCACTTCATCTCTCCCCAGAGGGGCTCTACCTCCACTTAGTACTGCTGTGTTTTTGCTCCTCTCCAACTGAGGTAGCTCTGCTGATGCTATCTAGTGTTCAGCTGAGACTGATTGTTCTCAGGGAGATGGAGGGAAGGGGTATTTTCAGGAAGCACCATCACTGCCAGTGTCTTTCCTCACCCAGACACTCCATTTCTGCATGTTCTACCTTATCATCTGCCTCCTACACCTGTCCAAGTTTTTTTCACCTTATGTCCTCATAGACAAACAAGACATCCATCAGATCCTGACAAGCAAAAAAAAAAATCTGCACAGGTAAGATGTACATAGACTACTGAAGTTGGCCTTCAAGGGTCAGCCCCATGTCTCTTTTCCTTTTGTCCACAGTGTCTCTTTTTCTTCTCTTTGAGGTCACTGAATATTCTACTTTTACTGCAGCTTTCTGATTTTCATCAACCAGCACTAGAGTCTGCTCTTTTCAATGCCTCTCTCTTACACATTACCCTTTCACAGCCAACCACGTGATCCTTCTTCATTCCACTTGGTAAGTCTTCACTCTGTGCCTGTTCTAGTTTCATCAAAGACTCTGTCTGCCTCCTTCTTCCCTATCAGAAAGACCCTAAAATACCACGTCTTCCTATTCTCTGTTCTCTGCCTGTAGTCACTTGCCATAAGTGGCTGCTTGCAGACATTTAGTCTGCAAGAAATGACAAAAGTGTGAGCATGAGATGCTATGCAGATAGATAATTATTAGGGCTAGGCTTCAGCAGTATCTTGCAGGAAGAAAGGCAAAAAGTACGGGGTTATGTGCACACTAGCCACATTGCCAGCCACTGCAGCACAAGCCAAGTCTATTTGGAAGCCCTTTGGCTATGAATAATGATTTCAAGCTGACATAACCTGCTAAGATTGTTGAAGCAAAGAACCCTGCTGACAAGGGTATGCAGGTCTAGCCTGTCTCAGACTGCAAGGAGAACAGGTTCATGACTGCTTGCGACAGACTTGACAAAGCCAAATACAACACTGTTTCTCTCTGTTTTGGTGTTAACACAGAGAAGCAACATCAACAAATCATGGGCTGGAAATAACATTGCTGCAGGGCATTGTTACTTCCATTTTTCTGGCTCAGAGTGATTTTAATGATGTCATTTTATAGTTACATTAGCAAAGAAGGCACCACCATTTTATTTATTTAATTCCTCTTCCACTATTTTTTATATTCCACTATAAAGAGAGAACATTTCTGTAGCTATCACATCTGAAAATACAGGTATGATATACATCCTGTATATATCAGGAATACACCTGAGAAAGCTGTACTTTACCTTGCCCTGTGGAGCCAGAATTTGATTTCTCCTGTATTGGATAACAGACACAAGTGAGCTTGCCCCTTTAATTTTGACTTAGGTTATCTCTGTCTCTCAGGAAGAGAAACTCTGAGATAAATTGGAGCTGAACCAGCTGGGTGTGCAAAACAGGAAAAAACTGGGACAAGTGCTCTTTCTATTCAGCCATCTGATGAGATCACCTTACCTTGCTTACCACTGCTAACCTACCCTGAGCTGCTAGCTGCTGCACACAGCTACTCACAGCAACAGTCATTCAGATATGGTGAGATTTCACAGCTCACTGACCTCTAAAGCAACATCACAGAACAGCACAGAGTGCAGCGTTGGCAAATATATTTAACAACATGTAAACAACCCCTTCCCCATGCATCTTTTTCTTTTTGCAAACACTAGTGGCTAAAAATTGCCTTCAGCTTTTTGCTCAAAGAGCTCAAAGGAAGCAATAATATTTTGTCTTTAGTGGAGGACATGGGGTTTTTACTTGTGCTTAGCCTCTCATCTGAGGTATTTTGTCAGCTTTTTTAATTTCCTGAGGATTCTGAGAAAAAGAAAGAACCTTAAAGAAATCTTCAATGATCTGTAAGCTCAACACCTGGAAGAAAAATTAAAGAACATTTTAACAGAGCAATTGGAATAATTTGCAATCCCCTTGACAAATAACATTATCATAGCTTTGCTGAAGTTCATGGCAAACTACCAGCCCAGATGCAAAGTTTCCTCACCAGCTCTTAATATAGCAGTGTCGGGAAAGCAAGGGAAGGAAATGTATTGCCACAGGTGTCACCATCTGCTCTACAGTCTGAAAGGGAAACTTTGTTTTGGAACTTTATTAGATCATTCCACTCCCCTCCTTTCTGAAATTCAGCATTCTGTTGTTTGCTGGATTTCGATATCCTTCTGTGCTAAAGATGAGAAACAGGCAAATAAGTAAAATGTGCTGGCCTCAAGATTTCTGAAGACATAAGGAGGAGGTAGGCACCGAACTCCCAGCACTCTTCCCATGGGAGCTCTGCAACAAAGCACTTATTTGGGTCTATATTTTTTTCTTATCTTAAATGAAATGAAGCTAGATTGTTCTGTGTCTCTGAGACAAAACTACCTACCTGAAAAATGGTCCACTCTCTACACCTTCCTTGAGGTTAAGCTACGGCTCATTGCCTGAGGTGCAAGTCCAGTATGATTGAAACCTATGCTAGGTAGGCAATTACAGTCCTAACTAACAAGCTTGGTATGCCTGTGGATGTGGCCAAAATGAGTGATAACAAGGTCCTCAGATGGACTGCAGCTGAATCTATGCGTGCAGTCACCTTTACTATGTCTTTTATCAAGTCTCCAAGTTCCATCAATTTCAACTTCTGATCAGTCCTCTTGTCCTGAAACCTCATTAATCCAGCACAACAATCATTTTGTTTCCTCCCTAGGGACTGCTCTGAAAAGGGCAAAGACAAAAAAAACCCTCCAAGATCTAGCAGCAGAGTTCCTCAGAGTCAGATGTTGCAGTTGAGGAAGGAGAACTGCTCCTCACACTTACACAGTTGGTGAGGTGCAGAGGGACAATTTTAAAACAAGTCCACAGACTTTTATAGTCTATCATAAAGCATAGATGCTATCCTGAATGCAGGCCAGAACATATTAGATATTTTTATATACTGAGTGCACATTATTTTATGGGAATATTGGCACTGCCATGTACATATGTGAATGTGCACTGGTGGGTGGGTGGTGATGGAGTGTTTTTCTTTGTCCTTGCTGACTATGGCCTGTATATTGAAAGCCCATTTGTGTTTGGAGTTTAGGAGACCAAAAAAAAGCTGAGAAAAATTATTGAAATAAAACAGTGACTATCCAGTTTAGACACCACAGTAAAAAAAATAAAATTAAATGTTAACATGACAGAAAGGAATGGAGAAAAAGGAGCAGAGCCAGAGTCATCTGGTTGGCTGAAAATTTTTGCCATAAAGATTAAACCAAGAACTCTTATATGAGTTCCCAGTCAGTGTGTAAAAAAATGTAAGTCAATGAATAAGAACTAGAAGCTAAGTCTGTATAATATTAAACCAACTAAAGATATCAGATGCTACCAAAATACTTGTGCTAGAGAGCGTAAATCAGAACCTGTAATTCAAGTTCCAAGACAGAGAATCTAATGGTTCAGGTTCAAGCTGTGGTTTAGTATTTTCATCTGTATAAAGGACTTCAGCCTTGTGAAGAGGAGATTAACAGCAGTAGATGGGATGTGTGCTCCTGTTCTTCAGGAACACCTTGGGGAATTTAAGCACCTCTGTGAGCCATAAGCCATGAGCCATGGTATCTCTGACTGCACAGGCAGATGTGTGATGTCTCTGAGGAAAGCAGGAGAGCAAACAGAGATCAGCCTCTCTGTGGAAGAATGGAAGGGACTGGTAGTGCTTTTAGGCTACCAGTAATGCCTTAAAGATATGAAACCAGATTATCCAGAAGTCAGTTGATAGACATGGGAATAGATAATAAGATGCTAAACAAAATAACAAGATGGCAGCCAGTGAGGGACTGTATTTTTGATAAACTGTTATCAAAATACATCTCAAAGTTTGCTTGCATGGTGCTTGACTGGGAGAAGAGCTGTGCAAGGAGGAAAACAACTTCCTGAGACAATTGACAGTTGACAATTACTAGGTGGAGGGAGATCCACCAACTGCCATAGAAAACCCACAGGCATCAAAACAATGCCTCAAGGTTACCAGGACTTGTTTAGCAAAACACCAGACTGTGCGCAGAACATGCTGATGGGGTCTAACCACTCCAGTGACAGACAATGGGAAGGCTTAAAAGGCTGCATGGACAGCACACGGACAAGGCACCCATGCACTGGGCCAAAGGGGACGTGCAGTTATCTTGGAGGTGCTCTACCCTATAAAAGGGGTGTAGAAAAACAACTACATGTGCACTCCCCATCACAGAAGAAGCTGTGTGTGCACCCACCACTGAAGGAAGACTGCGGACCAACAGGATACCACTGGATCCAGTGGTGGTGATTATCTCTGCTGTCCTCTTGTCTGCTTATTTTCTTCTCTTTCTCTTCAATCTTTCTCTCCACTGAGTCAGTAAAGTTTGATTTTGGTTAGCAGCATCTGACTTTGTGTCAATTTTTGCTCATGAGATTTCATTCAAATCTCCCCCGGGTCTTTTAATCAGACTGAGAAACGGCCAACAAGAAATTCCTGTGCTCCTGAACTGTCCCTCTACTAGACCAGTCTGGAAATGGAAGGAGAATGACAGAAACACAGAATGGTAGGGACTGGAAGGGATTCATCTAGTCCAACCTCCCTGCTAAAGCAGGTTCATCTATATCAAATTTCGTGGGAACAGATCCAGAAGGGTTTTAAAAGTTTCAATGACTTTTTTTTTATCATATTGACAATAATAGGAAAAAATGACACTTTCAGGTTCTAGAAAATACTCCATGAGATTCTAATAATTTTAAGATACATGAGATCAAATATTCAAATCTTTTTTACATTTATAGCTTTCAGCATATGAAAAGCCATTTCTAAGCACCTACTTTAGAAAATAACAAAATAAGTGCAAATAAGAAGTATTATTGCAAGAGTTTTACAAAATCCTTTGATGGTTTTAAGGGTATTTAAATCAACATTGTATTATTTTTGTTTAATTCCTACAACAATTTAGGTATTTTATAGGCATTTATTCATGTTAAAGATATTTATTCAGCCAGCTGATCATATCCTTTCTTCCTTCCTCAATGTAAGGTTTATCTTGAGGGTTGATATCTTCTCTTTTACGATGAACAAACCCATGTGTCTGCCCAGGGTAAATTTTAACTTCATAATCAACTTTACAGTTTTCTTTAAGCTTCTGCTTGAGTAGTGTGACCTGTAACACAGAATGGTCCATGTTGAGTGAATATGGAGTTAGGATTACATCTATTTACAGTCCTCAAATTGTCCTGTTTTTTTTTAAATTTTCTGTGATATGGACACTGTGTCCTTGCTATTTTTTTCCTTTTCTACTAATTTTATGCACTTCTGTGACTACACTTTCTTTAACTAGGCTTTTTTCTCCAATACACTGATAGTATGTGACCACATAAAAGTAAAAAAAAAAAGTACACGGGTTACTGTAATAATACCACAACAATATTGTAATTAATTACTGTAATAATACCTATAACAGGAAAAACATCTTGCTCAGTCTCATGAAAAGGTTAGCAAGTAGTTATCACTGTAAAAGTTAATACTGATAAAACCTCATAAAAAAATGGCACAAGATTTTGAATTAATTTGAAATTGAGTGAGGAGAGGCACAGATACAAAATGTACAGTTCAGATCTAGTGGCATTCTTGGCAGGAAAATTAAAGCCAACACAAAAGCATGTCTCCCTCTTTGATTCTCTTGGTAGATAATCATCTTTCACCAGTTGTTCTCTACCTGTGCTCCCCAGGAAAGCTACTGACAGAGTACCAGAAAGGAGAAGCTCTGCAGAACAGTGGGGGAAGGCAAAGGAGAGTTACAGAACTTTTTAATTCTGCTGTAATTAGTGATTCCACCATACAGTTGGGAACTTTCTGCTGATTTTATGCACTGTCAGTATGACTAAAGAGGGTCTCCTATCTTAAACTTGACAGAAGACCTCCTTTGGGTTCTTGCCCTTTACCTCCTATGAACTCTCAGGTATAAATCTTCCATACTTTGGAATAGAAACAAAACTTTTTAGTGTCACTGTTAAACTTTTTGGTTTGAGGATAAACAAATTTGTGTAGAACTACGTTAAAAGCTGGTGAAAGAGTAAGAAAAGTGCAAACTAGTTTTCCACTTTCCCTTAATTAAACATCAAATTACAAAACAAGCACAAAAACCATTAAACTCACCTGCTCCAATGGGACATGCTCATCCTTTTCAGCAAAAATGAAGAAGGTGGGATGAAGCAAACTGGATCTGTCCTCAAAGAACCTGATCACTCCTAGGCAAGAAGAGGTATATACAATGAGTTATGTTAATCTAATTGGTTAATTCACTACCAAAGCCATACAATAAGAATAGAAGTAATTCTGATTGGTTCGAGTTGATCAGTTTGTAATGGAACTAAAAAGGCTTTGCTTTGCCTTTTGTTGTCAGAGCTCCCTATGATTTGGGATGTCCTTAAAGATAAAGAGACCAGCTACACTGAAAATGTCAGGGAAGAACTGTTACATTTGCCCCGTTCTTGCTGTTATCTTTGGTCATTTGCTTCTGAACACTGTCAGAGACAGGGTCCTATGAAAGATGGACACCTCAGACTTGCTTGTCTCTAAACTAGCATGGCCATTTTTAGTTGTAAAATTTAATTGTAAATATTAATAATTCCAGATGTATGGTCAGGATATCAGTGTACATATATTTATACTGATATAAATCCATGACAAAATAATATTATAATTTTGGCTACTCAAATATATTTGAATTTAAGTAACAGTAACATTAACTAGATACAACCCTGGCCACTCTTTCCATTACTGAAATTAGTACAACAGAAAAGTAAAAAAGTCATAAATAGCATTGTTGAATTGACTCAGCTGATCACCAAATCAATGCAGAAAAACAGTCTCCATAAACTTCTTTGAAAAATACCTTCAACTTCCTTTCACCTCAAATGAATATAAATTGCTCTGGGTTATACAGAAGTACAGTACAAAAATATTAAAGGTAGCATAAATGCATTAAGAATGGAAGTGTGAGAGTGCAAGGGTTAAAACAGAGAGTTAAAAAATTACACATATTAGCAGCGAGGGAGCACTGCCAGCAACAACACTGAGGAATAAGTTGTTCATGTCATGAAGGTCTGCAGACCATGCAGCCCCCAAACCCGATGACTCATGAGCAAAAGACCCTGCACTCCACCAGGACAGCAGAAAGGTTGCAGCATACCATTACTGCCATGTCTTTCCCTATTAGTCCAACAGGGAAATAGGGCACAGACGTGTGTTAAACAGGTCTTCCAAATACTAAAAGCCAGACAGTGAGCAGCAACCTCTTCTGACTTATGCAGACTGAGATAAACAGGATACTGTGGCAAAGATCCATCCCATAGTAATTGCTGGCTCCTAAAAGGTGTAAAAGTTGTGTCCAGAAACCATTTTGTTATCACCATCCAAGAGGAACCTGAGCCACAGTAAGGCCTTGGCATTTGGTGTCCCTTGTACGCTATGCTGTACAGAAGCAATCCTGGCCACGCAGCTTGAATACATAGATCTTGCAGATTATGATTAAATCCAAAAATATGTGTGTGCAAAATCAAGTTCCTTGAAGATTCTGCATCATAAAATCACCTTCTTCTATATGATGTCACATTGAATTCTGTTACAGTAATACTCCCGCACCCACTGTGTCTGCTCAGAATGTAATAGATATTTGAGACTTACCATAGAGGGACACCCCTGCCTTTAAATGAGGATTTTTCAGCATCAGATGTTGTACTGCTGCTCCACCCCAGCAAAACCCAATGACACCAATCTTCTTTGCACCACATTGTTCTCTCAGGTACTTCAGGGTGACATCAATTTCTCTGAGATGTGTAAATGAAATTGAATTAAGGCTCTAGCTCTATTCCCCTGACCTCCAAGGTGAGTGCTGTAGGGCAAGGAGACTGGCCAGGCATTGGTCTGCTTGTGGGAGGTGGTGAGTGAATGTCTTTTCTCTGTTCTTCACTTATCAAACTGCTTTTACCTCAACCCATGAGTTTTCTTCTTTGTTCTTCTATTCTCTCCACTCTCCCTTTTATAGGGAGTGAGTGAGTGGTGCTGTAGATGCTTGGCTGCTGGTAAAGGTCAACTCACAACACTAATTTACTATTATTCATTACTAAAACACAAGAGAAACTCCGGGGGCGATGACAAAGGAGAAGATCAGTCTTCCTAAATTACTGTTACTAGAACCTGAGGTGATTTTATAAACAGTAGCCAAATCAATTTCACAAGTGAAAATAGCTGTCTTATAGGCTAACAGAAATGTAAGTTTAAAAGACACACAGCCAGTCAAGAGCATCCCATTATGACAAACGTAAAACATCTCTCATAAGGGAGACAAATACTTTATGAAATTGTGGAAGTAAATTTGAAATTGTTGCTTCAAAATGAGCAGTAACATTAGGCGATCACGTTACACATCAGATAAAAATGGGAAAAATATAGCTAGAAGAATGGGAAAGTAGAATGCTTTGAACTATCTGGGATCTGATGGGGAGCAGGACCAATGTTCTTTAGCTAGATGGTGTTTAGTGACTGCATTTGCATCTTATCTGAAACCCATGGAAGTTGTGTCAGCCCACAGGAACTGAATCAGACTGAAGTGGAAGGAGTGAGCTGCATTTGCTAGCCTTTACTCGTTCTTTTCTTTTGAGTTATTCACCTCACTTCTATTCTCAGCACAAGTAAACAGTGCAGTAAATAAACACTTCTATTCTTGTTCTAAGTTCTCGTTTTCTACAAAAAGCACCCCTCACATAACCATAAGCTTGACCCACAAGCGGCATGAAATTTCTGTCTGTGGACATCCAGCTGTATTTGGCCCATTCATAATTTAGGATCTACTCCTGCACCTTTAGTGAGGAAAAAAATTCCTAGGAATAAAAGGACGTCCACTCTCTGGATAAGGAACAATGGTTGTACTTGTCAGTTTTGCCAGCATCTCGGGTTTTCCGCCAGTCCTCAAAAGATGCCCAGTCATTAGAAGGCTTCCAAGCTTCTTGTCCCACAAAAAAATCTGGGCAGATGGCTCTGCATGAAAAATGAAAACATGTTGTGCCCATGAAAAAATATGGAGAAAGGATTAAAGGTAAATCTGCGTACTAAACAACAAATTCATATTGTTGAATACACATAGAATTTCATATACATCAAAGCAGTATACAGGCAACTATCATTGTTTTTCTATTTCTAATATGGAAACTTAGCATAACTTCCAGTGTTATGGTTTGGATTAGAACAGAATTAATTCTGTTCAGTAACTGTATTTTCTAAAAGATATTCCACCACCACATACATAATACTGTTATGAGTTATCCCCCCACACACACACACCCCTTGCCTGAACTGTCCCTTTAAGAAACCTGAAATTCCTGAGCTGAGGACACTGCAAACCCCTCTCCGGGGGGCGGGGGGGGAATGCTGGGTTCCTCCGGGGGACTTTTGTTGATTGGAACCACGAGGAAGCTCTCTTCCTGCTGGGACTTTCGGCCGAGCTGCGTGCTGTCTGCCTGTGCTGAAACCTACGGGTGCCATCTCACTGCTTTGGACTGCTTGTGCTGATTCCACTGGGAGCTGGCATCGGGACGGTTCAGTATCTTGGGTCCTGTACCTGTTTATATTTTGTTTCATTTATATCTGTTATTATTATTAAAGCAGTTTTTAGTTTTTAACTTCCAATCCAGTCTCTCCTTTACCTGCTGTGTGTGGGGGGCTGGGAAGAGCCCTTTAACCCACCACATCCAGATACATTTTTCCCTGTTAAAAATCAATAATTAATTTGACAAATAGCTAACTGCAATTAAAAATCCGTAATGGTTTCCTATCTAATTTATAAAAACCCCTACAATTTACATGGTACATACATTTGGGCTAGAAGGAATGCTACATCAGCAATACAGGAAAGAGGAAACCCAATATGCTTTCACATATCAGGGAACTTGTTTCTTTCTTTGGGACAAGCTGGTACAATTCACCATCACCGAATGACTTTCAGCTTCTCTGGAATTTTTACGGTGGCAGCAAAGGTGCACAGATACTGTCACAATGGAGGAATCAGGCTGCTTTGGGCTCACAGATGGTGAAAGATGCAGAATAAGTTTTCGCTATTTCCCCCCCTCTTACTCTGTGCTTGCCTACTGTCTTGTTATAATTTGACTACTCAACTATGTTAGACTTCTCACACTGTATTAACATACAGGAAACTCTAGTGAAACCTGTAAGGGAAGCCTATGAAATTATTTGTGTATGTATGGTTCATACATATGAGGAACTAGTTGGTTCAACAAACTTCCTTATTGAAAAGGCATTTTGAAAACAGTCATATTTCTTACATGTATCCATTAGCTGTTAGCATATCAACCATGTATCTGGTGTTTGGGAGTTGCCATCCAAATATATCGTGAATCACAATCACAGCCTTGTCTGTGCTGGCAGGTGGTTTGCAGATATATGCCTTGATGTGCTCAACTTGCACTTCCTGCCCACGGCCTCCATAGTCAAACCTGTCTCCAATATCACATGGGCAGGGCCTCAATTCATTAGCCATGTGTGATACTGAAGAATGAAAAATATTCAGTTGTGAACAGCACAGCATATCATACTGAAAAACATCAAAATACAGCAGATTTTTGACTAATTACAGTAATATTGTGAACATGCTAATTACTGTTAGGTCTAAAATGCAACATTAGTCAATAAACCCACTGCGTTGCTTTTAATAAATAATCATGTTGTTAGAGTTACTTAAGAACTTTTCAGAGGGAACCTGGTACAGAACTAGGACTTCCATGTCCTACAGTAAGTAATACAGTAAAAATAAAGTTATGACCAACCACTCAGACAACCATCACAAATTATTTACATAGCGATGAAGCCCGTTCTTTCACTCTTCATCATCTTTATGTCCTTGTCAGGAATGCATTACTTCCTTTACTAGAGATTGTAAAGGCTTAATACAGGACTTAGCATTCTGAAGAAAAAAACTCACACAACTACTGTGTAGAAAGATATAATTACACTTAGAGTAAACATGATATTCTCCTCCAAACGCTTAAAATATTCCATAGCTGACTTTTTCAGTGTCAAGAAATCTTTTTTCAAAACCAAATTTAGCTTAGGATATTGCAGAATTTTGAAGGAGGATACTTATAGAAGGTGCCAAGAAAAATATCCCAGTGAAAGTCAGAGTATTAGATCATATTTATTTAATATTAAATAAGGATTGCATCCAAACTACAAGATAGGAAAAAGGAAAACTGAACATAAGGAAAAAATCATGAAGCTGAGCCAAGAAGATAACAGTAAGGTACGGTTAATTTTTTACAAACTATTGCTTAAATGAAAATTAAAGAGTAATTCACTAAGGTCAAAAAAACACCCGCAGATTCTAATACATTTATGTAGCTCCTTAGTCTCAAGTTAATGATTTTAAACTATATGACTTCAGGTTAACCATCTAGGTGAACTGACTTCATACTGCTGTGAAATAACCCAAAGAACTTCTCTGAGCATCTCCAAATTACTGAAGAACATGGAGCACATTTACATAAAGCTGTATCTAAACTCTTTACAGATAAATTGGTGTACTATATAAGAAAACTTCGCTTAGAAAGGATGTTCACACTTGACTATGCCAAATACACTCACAGAAAGAAATGGGAAAAAGCAGTCCTTGAACTAGTAGAACTTGAACAGTTGTGACAGTAAAGGGACAGATTCTCCTGATTCCTCCTTCTGGGAGGTCTTCCTCACCTCAGGTGGGAAAATAAAAGGCTTCTGAACCCCCACCTCAAACAATTATAGGGGAGAAAGTAGCCCCCAGATAGCATGTGCTCTGTAAAAAAGCATGCATCTAAAATGGAAGTCCACCAAATATGCTGAGTCAGACCTCAGCACGCACTCATTTTATATATCTCAGGAGCAAAAGCCGTGAAAGCTTAAAAGCAACAACAAAGAAAAAAAAACACCGAAAACCCCACACATACCTGTAACACAGCAAGCGTGCAAGATAATGAAGGCGAGTCGCAACAGCTCAGCGTGGATTGTTATCGCTGAATGTGATCCCCCAAAGGAAGTGCTAGCTCAGAAAATGAAAGGGCTGAGCGCAAGGATCAGGTTTCTCCAGATAAGAGTTACGTAAGGTGCTGCCTCTATCTTTGCTGCCACCGAGTCGCAAAGTTAAAAGCTCACCCTTTCTAAAGCCATTGCTCGTGCAGACAGCGTGCGCTACTGCGAGGAGTGCTGCAATAGCTGAGTACCAAACCTTCTCTTTTTAACTTACACAAAATTTTATTAAGCCTTGGAGGTCTTTTCTTTTCAGCTTAGGGAACATGATGATTTAGCCGAGCAATTCATTTAGACAAAACTTTTTTTTTTTAATGGGTGCTCCTTTGTTTTTAAAGATTAGGTAGTATCACTTTTAAACATTACGTTGACATTATTATCTTAGACTATTTATCCAATGATAAAAGATGTATCTAAAGTCATCAGAAGGGTGAGATAGTGAAGTAGTGACACCGTTCCAAAACTCTATACGAAGACAAAGCTTGTATGGTATAGGAAAAATATTTTCTTTTTCAGACTGGAAATAAGTAACATGTAAAAAGGTACCATTATAATAATTGTTTAAAATGCTGATACATTTTTATCTTATCATATATATATCATATCGTATATTTTATATATTTTATACATTCTTTTCCTTTTGAATTAAAAGTAACAGCCTGACCCTTGTATCTTTCCCATTCTTCTGATTTTTTTTTTATTGGATTATTAGAATTATTCTTCAAAGAGCTCTGTCTAAGGATATTAGCAATCCAAAATTCAATGTTTCCTCAGAGGCACATCTAAAATAGCACTGAAAAAGGTTAGTCTACCACACTTCTTCATTGGGAAAGTGATCACTCTTACCAGTTAGTTCTCATATATAAGCTGTTTTCCCACATTCTAAATAACTTTGTAAATATTAGTTATTTAAAAACCCTTTTGGTTTGGTTTGGTTTTTTTGGCTTTTCCCACTTGTATACTACAAACAACAAGTTGCAGCACATAGGGAGCTCAGATATTCCATAGCAACTTCTAAGAACAGTAGCAAGATAAGTGAAGAAAAAATGGCAGTTTAAACCAAAGAGAAATGACAGCAATGCTTGCTTCTTACTTCTCCCCACTGGACCTGCTTAACCACATTTCCACTACCTTAGTAAAGAACTGTGGCTTCAGAAATTCTTCATTATACATAAAACTACTCCTTTTTTTCTTCATAGCAACATTACTAATAGTAACATTAGAAATAAAATGGCTTTTTAAATTATTTCCTGTTGTTTCTTGTTCCTTGATAGGCAATCCATGAAGTTGTTTTACTTACAAGTCAAAATTTAGTTGAACATGTTCATGACCTCTGTACATGCAGTTGGTTGCACTTTGTACTGTAAGCACACACCTCTTTTGGATCTCACCTTTCCAGCTCTTAATCGCTGACTTACAGTTTAATCATGAAGATTTGGCTGTACTTGTAGCAGCTCCTAGCTACCCTTTCACTTCAAACAAATGCTGCATCTCTGTTTGGTTTTCTCTTTTTTCTTAGGCACAGCATTAGTGTTACAGCACACATGGCATTTCAGTATTTCTGAATGACTCTGTTCTCTAAACATATGACCCTCTTGCACATTAGCTAACCTTCTAATCCTAGTGGAACTCCAGTAATGTGGAATTATCCAGGTTTTAGGCTTTGCTAACTAAGGTACAAAAGTACCTTACCAGCTAAGGTATAAACTTGCAGACCTCTACCTCCTTCTCCTGGAAATATGTGTTATGACATCTGCAGCACCCAGATAACAGATGGATGAATATATGATATATAGATGACACCATATGAAAAGCAACAGTTAATCGGCAGTCTCAGGCCAGAATTCTCTAAAGATCTCCCCACAGTAAGGGCCATTAGCAGCGTGTGAAGAGGGAAAATATGGATGGGAAAAAGCAAAAGAAATAAAAATCCCATAGAGAGAGATGATTCATTAAATATGGTTGACTCTTTTGCATGAGACATACCACAATGTATATCTCTCATAGTATATTTAAATTGTGAGATTTTCATTAGTAAAATTAAGACTTTCCTAAATTACACTTTCTCTCCATTAAATCACATAACAGTCTTTATCAGTAGCACTGAGAGGGTGAAAAGAGACATACTTTCTCTTTTTATTCCTACAACTTTAGAAGAAGATAAGAGGCAGCTGGTTTTAAACCAATGAAGCCTTCCTCCCCATAAGGCATAATTAAACTGTGGAAGCCACTGTCATAAGATGCTCTAGAGGTCAGCATTTTACACTGAGGTATTTGCTGCAGGAAAGTCAACGTAAAAAACGTGGTAGATGTTTTCAGAATTTACAGTGTGCTTGAAATCCACCTTGCCCAGATGCTGTATTCTGAAAACACTTTTTTACCCCAAAGCAGGTGTCACTGTGCAGAGGCAGTAAAGAGAAAGAATTGGTGGGAAAGAGGTAGCAGTTAAGTCCTTTATGCCACCTCAAGACTGTATTTTCCAACCCAGTTTCTTGCTCCCTAAGGCATACATTCTATCTATGCTGTCAATACCCCAGCCTCACAAATTCCACAGTATCTGCCAACACAAAAACACATACAGAAGCATATTAAGTGCCAAAAATTTCACTGGAGCTGACACTTGAAACTTATGAATTGCCTGTAAGAAATGCCAGGAAGAGACCGACTCTTCCTTCCCATTGCAGAAGAGAGGGGACAGATTTCGAACTAAAAAGCTTCTACAACTGACCCCTCTTGAAGCAGGAGCTGTCTGAAAATCGTTCAGTTATGTCTACCATACCCTTTCACCAAGTACCTAAGCCCAGCAACCTTCAACACTGCTACTCTCAACAGTCCAAAAAGGTACCCGCTCTCCCAGAAAGTTAATTAGCCTGGACTCTAATTAGTCTGAGCCCGTCTCCATAGTGTCTTTCCAACAGCTTCCTTCTCTGTTATTAGGCAGCACAGCACCTCTGCTAGTGACAGGTCTTTGCTCAGGCAGCGTTGCACACAGGGAAGGCACAATACTCCTCATGGCTCCCAGCGCCCTGTCCCCTAAGGAGCTGCTGGTGCTCACTGCACCATGACAATAGATGATCCAGCTATCAGCTACATGGGACCAATTACACCATGGTGGCCAAGTGCTATGGTGCAATCAGAAACTCCTTTATTCTCTCCATACAACATCATACAAGTACCAGTCTTTTAGACTCAGTGAGACTTAAAATGAGATTATGCTTACTGCCTGCATCGTTGGTCATTTTTAAACCATGTGAGGCAGGGGAAGCAACTTGCAGTCTGTGATATTACTGAGCCACTATTGAGAGAGTTGTCCTAGAACTCTACAAAGGCAAAATAAAAGATCAGTAATTTCATCCACTTTTAAGGAGTTATTATGAAAATGCCACCTTGACTGGTAGATTAGCTGTATCAAATCTCAAACACCACTATCATTAAAAAAATAACAACCTACAAACAAAAAAACAAAAAACAAAACAAACCCCACCAAACATAAAATAGAGTCTCCTCATGCAGAAGGAAACAAGCAGGCACTCTGGAGGCTGCCATCACTAGGTCACCGCCAGATGTTGTTCTCCCAAGCCCACCCACAGGGAAGCAATGGGATCCCTGGGAAACTGTGGTCATCTTTCACTTATTAAATGCTTTTAGGTCTCTCCCTCCTCAGACACACTATATGTATCCTAACGATCATGGTGAAATGATTGGATCAGTTTGGCCTAAAGAAGGTCAAAACCCTGGGCAACCTGGTCTAGTGGATGGCATCCCTGCCCATGGCAGGGGGATTGGAACTAGATGATCTTTACAGTCCCTTCCAACCTGGGCCATTTTATGAATTTTTTTTTTTACTGTGATTGATCATTTCTGCAGAAAAACACTGACATCCAAGCACACTTGTGTTTCAAAAGGTATGGGCAAAATTGCAGTGTCTTTGTATAAGTACCTTTCAGAAAGACAATGCTTTGCTTTTGAAAGTGAACCTTCCCAAGCCCACATAGAAGAATAGGTTCCTCTCCACTAAACTAGCCTGAAAGGGCACTACAAGCCATCAGTCTTAATATGATCTCTGAATTAACAACTCTCATAGCTCTTCATGTCACACTGCACTAAAAAAATCCAACTATTTTCCTCTCAATGAACACTGGTGCACCAATTCAGGAGCATCCTAAAGCCATCAGGGAAGACACACATGGTCTCTTCATTCAGACACTGCTGCCTGAAAACTCTCAGCTATCCTCCTGCCTAGTGCAAGCCTTCTTCCCTTGACCACTGTGGTGTTAGCAGTACAGGTGGAGGGAAAGAAATATAACAAAAAGAATGGCATGGCAGGAATCGCAGGGAAAAATTACAGGAAGTAAGGTAGTGTGGACAAATGCCAGTTGTCGTGGTTAGAGGCTTATTCCCCCAAATCAGAATATTTTTACCCAAACCATAACACCAGTTCATCAGACACTAGGTGCCTCTGTCTGAGCAGACTCTTACTGCAAAAAGGAAGGATGAAAGGTGTACATCCAGTCTCATGAGTGCATTTGCATGGTGAGAATGATTGCAATCGGTCACAAGACAAACATACTTCCAATCATAGAGCAGAATAGGGTGTGCCAAGTTCTCAGGAAAAACAGTAGCAAGGAGCGGACTATAGACAAATTATTTGTTCCAGTGTATCAGAAAATCCTAGTACTCACAAAAGTAGAAACTTTATCTCACAGAGACACACAGCTCCTTTCAGCTCCACAGACAGATCTCAGCCACATGACAATGGTCTGCTGGCATCTGACTTCCCTCATGCTCCATAGGCTGAGAGTATTAAAGGCACCGTATTTAAAAAACTAGAAGACTACAGAATTAGGTTTTAGTTCTGGAACTGCAAGCCAGTCCAAATCCTATATGAATGTTTGTAATGTATACTGCAAATGGAGTACCTTACAGCATATCCTGTTATTGCAAGATGTTACTGGGTTTTGGAATGTAACTGCTGCAGGGCAGTGAAAATGAGTGTGAAATATTTGCAGAAGAAAGGTTATCGTAGGAATCATTCATATGCACATACTGAAAGTACATAAGATTATATTCAAAACATCTGACATTCATTCATATTTCTGATGGTGGCAATTTATTTAAAATCCCATCATGTAATTTAGCATACACATTTGTGTTTCAGAATGCACTACTTTTTAAAGCCATTTCACATTGCTGGGAAAATTATCAGAATTACTCTTGACTGGCTGTGGTTGTGTTTTCAGTAGATGCAAGTATGAAAGAGGCATGCTGTACCCTGCAACATTTCACAGCAATGCTCCCTTGGGGGTTTGTATTATGGAAATATGCCACTCAAACTAGCCTGGTAATAGTTTCCTCTCATGTACAGGAATAACTGTTCTAATGTACAGCTAGTAACCATAAAGAATAGGATTTCCTGGAGAAGAAAACATTTCTTACATGTATCCATTAGCTGTTAGCATATCAACCATGTATCTGGGAGTTGCCATCCAAATACATCATGAATCACAATCACAGCCTTGTCTGTGCTGGTAGGTGGTTTGAAGACATACACCTTGATGTGCACAACTTGCACTTCCTGCCCACGGCCTCCATAGTCAAACCTGTTTCCAGCATCACATGGGCAGGGCCTCAATTCATTAACCATCTAGGAATCAGCAAGAACGTAAAAATGACAGAGAGAAATAGAATTTATTTGAAAGTAAAAATGACAGAGAGAAATAGAATTTATTTGCAGTAACTGTCGTTATGGGTCATAATCTTCATGCAGTACTCCAGACATCTAGTAATACCCACCTGATACTCCAAGGTTAGAATTGAAAGCTCCAGCCTGCAAACAGACTCTTGACCACAGCCCTCTCTGGTTTCCGTAAATATTAATGAATTCCAGGTCAGTCAGCATACCCTAGTAGTGTTGTAAGGCCAGAAGAAAGAAGGCTGATGTCAGCCCACCACCTCTAGGTTTGTGCCTGGAGCAATTCAGTATGTGATAACTGTGTTTTCATATGATGTTCCCACACACTGCTTCATAACTATTCCTCTCATGTGGTCTTACAGCTCCTCCTCACAGTCTGGCACCTGGCAACCTCTTGCTGTTACTCCTGTGAGACCTTCACTGTCTGCATGTCTGGCTACTTTTTCCCTTCAAGTTTTCATTGTGTACATCTCCCTTCCCTTCCTCCATAAGGAATCTAAGGTTTCTGCTGCCTGCCTGCGCTTTTCTGGTCCCTTGTATCTCTTGCTGCCTTACAGCCCTTGTCCAGGCAACCCATCATTAACTGGCATTTCTAAAAGTTCTGCTAAATCAACTTGAAGAAGGTAAATAAGCAGATGGTTTTCTCTGAGAGTTACACACTATGTCATCTGATGGGAGAGTGGTCAGAGGAACACAGAGACATACACCAGTGCTGTGCATGGCATGTATCCTCATACATCAAAGATATGTAACTTCTCTAGAGGTATCAGTTTAAAGGAGAACTGGAAACTACTCCGTTTTCCCTCAAGTGGAAAAAGGTTTCCAAAGAGTTTACAACCCAAGAAGTCTTCTCAGAAGAATCCCCCAAGCTCACTTTAATTCTTTGTTCCTTGGTACTGGAGATAGGCTACTGTAGCATCTTTTAAACCCAACAAACTTTGGATGCCCTCAACTCTTCCTCCACCAAGCAGCAAGTGGTCACACATATAGCCCTTTTCCTACGCCAATCTGAGAAGCTGTTTAACCTAGCTCTGTCACAACTCTTGATTGATCGAAATTGCAATGTTTGTTTATTGACAAGAGATAGTCTCATTTTGGTTGTAAATTCATGTACTGGGACAATACTCCTTGGTCTGTCTGGTCTCCTTAATAAAGCAAAATGCAGCATTCTGGCAATAAAAATCAAATGCATTGTTCAATGCTTAACTGTTTTTATTTAGGTATATATCTTAACCATTTATCCCCTTCTAGAATTTCTAATTAATTGAAATAGATGTCAGATAAGACCTTTCATACACTGTCAATACTCCCTCCTCTCTTCAATTCCTCTGCTACAAATGTGTGTAACATGGTACATGGTATTAAAAACAAGAAAACACAGTGAACAGCAAAACAAATTACTCCAAGTCCTACCTTTTTATACCAATTATTATCTTTTCACCCTTTTGGGTGATCCATGGAGAGGTTCCCAGCATTGAGAACCAGCCCTCTTTAAGGACACACATTAACAGTGCTTTTTTTGAACACAGCTCACCTCCTGAAATCATCCGTCACATAATCCCCAAAAGATGCAGCTTGAAATTAACTTTTAAGTTAGACTGCAATTTTGCCAGCTTTACAATGTCACAGAACTACCTTTTCGAAATGTCAGGCAGGGCAAAAGCATAAGACTTTAAATACATAAAAGACCAGACTAAGAACAATTCTCCTATCATCAAGTCTGCTGACTGTTTTTCTTCATGAGCAGTTCATCTGAGCAGTAAGCCAACAAATACTGATTTCTATTTAAGTAAAAGGCTTGTTTATTTTAAAATAAATCTGTTTAGAAAACACAAGCTGTGTTTAAACAAAAATAAAAGTATTGCCAAGTTATAGTAAACAAAAACAACATGCTGCATAACTTTTTTTAAAAATGCAATGACTCAATGTTTAGAAATTATTCACAGAAAGGAGTAAATCGTCTTGTACCACTGAGGCTACGCCTACAAACATGGCAAAATTCACAGCAAAACTTTCCTTTGAACAGACTGAATGCTTCCTAAAAAATACTAATTAAACTGACATGGATGCAGATTTTCGAAAGTATGTAGGAATAGTTCACAATAGGGATTAATGGAGATGTTGAGCAGACTATGAGCAAAGCATTTTTTCCTCATTGCACCCCACAGAATTTATCTGGAACAGTTAAATAACATTTAAATAAAATTTCCAGGAGCTTAGGATTTTGAAAGTTGCTTACTAATTGAATTCTAATTTTCACCTATATGTGATTAAAACACCCCAAATTTAATAAGCAGAAGTCTCATAGTTTAGGAATCTGATTACATTTGCAGTTTAGATCAGCTTTTTGCATTTCGTGAAACTTCAAATAAAATACAGTTCCAACTTGTCATGGCTCAGACACATGATGACTTTTAACAACTACTCAGATTTAATCTCTCCCTAAGAAATCAGCTGCATTGCCATCTCTTTTGACCTTTCTTTCAAAGATTTATGAAGTGTGAATTTCATCACAACTTTAAAATGCTCTATACCTTATCTTTTTTCCAAAAAATTACTCACTGTAGTTTACAGTCTTACCATTTGAGACACTTTGTCACATTGTATCAAGCCAACACATGACATATTTACAGCCCAGATCTGGCATTTACATTGCCTTGACTTACCCTTCCAAGTTTCAAGATTTAGGCTATGATATAAGCCCCTTCTATAAAATAAAAACAAGCAGCAAAACAATTTTGGCAAAACCCAGTTTAAGACGACAGTTTGATCTATTAACTTCTAATACTGCATACACAGCACAACAGCATCTGTGCTGCTCTCCCACCTATAGCCAGGGTGAGCCTGGGCCTGCAGCATCAACACAAAAGTAGGTAACAAGACTCAAAAAGCTCTAGTTTGCAATACTCCTGTGCCTTCTCCTTTCATCCCTCTATCTATTCTTCCCATTGCTCAGAAACACCTCATCAGCCCTTTTCCTGCTTCCTCTACGGCATGTAATCAAAGTAGCAACTCCCTCATCCAGTGAGTTCTGACCTGCAAGTGACAGGAATGCCAGCCATGAAACTGGAAAAAATGGTCTCCACAATAGTCCATACCATAGCAGGGGTTTCTCCTACCTTTAATGAGCACTAGCAGTGCTCGAATGACAGAGCTTCAGCTCTACTAGTTGCTATTCTTTGAATGCTACTTCTGCAGTGATATATATTTGGGCTGCCTAAGGCATGTCCCTCCCAAGCGAGTTATAGTTTGCTGAGTCATTTTAATGTGATTTTGCACTATTTGGCCAATCAAGTTTAAATAACAGAGAACTGCAAGGAGATTAACTCAGCAAATTGAAACTAATGCTGTCTGTCATGGTTAAAATTCCCCAAAGTATCTCAGTATCCCTCTGTTTGTCGGAGAAAAAATATCTCACTCATGATGAGCAAGCATAACAGAATACCCTGAGGGTACAGTTCAAATCATGCTTCTTCCAATTCATTGGCTGATCAAGTTTTAATGACACCCCAAGGCGATCTGGTTTTACCACGTACAGGAGGTAAGCTGATAAACATTCAGTAGTGTGAAATAAAATGCAGGGTGTGACAATGTTGTATCACAACCAGGGCTCCCTCTGAATACCTAGAGTCCTAAGGAGGAAGGGATGTTTCACCTTTTCTCATATTCCAGCAGGCTGCCTTGCTCCACGCAGAGACAACATTCAGCAGCTTTGCTTGCTACAACTTCCCACCTGCTAGGAAGCCAGGTTTCCTCTGACAGTGGTGTATCTTCACTACAGGATTTGACAGGGACCATTCAGAGCGTTGATTATTTTAATTAAAGCCAAACCTCCTAAAAGTCTTTTTCATGACAATCAAGGAGACGTGCCCCATCTTGTGGACATTTCCTGGAGCAAGAATGGCTGTGAAGCTGTTAACCACAGTGCTTTTAATGCGGTGTTGAAAAGCTAGCTATGATAACGATGTGCATCAGATCTCGCCTGTCACTAGAGTTATGTCTGGGCTGAGCAGCTAGGGGTAATGTGCAGGAAACACTTCCTTTCTTTCTCTCGAGGTGAACCATCCTCCCCTTTCTGCAGGTGTGAGGAATCCTGCCTTAATATAACTTTTATAGCTTTTTATAGCTCAATACAGCTGGAGGAAAGTTTATGCACCGCTTGCAAACTCCTTACCTGCACAGTAAGAAGGGGAGATAAGGGCAGAAAGGAATGAACAGGGATGAGGTGAGGGCATCCACCAAAGTCAACCAGCCAAGCCTGGGAACAATTTAGTAGGGGCCTTAGAAGCCATGGTACCTGTGGCCATGTCCTGTTAACAGCAGGAGAGCCCGGATCCCCAGCGTGGCTGGAGGCATCCTGCATAAGCCGTGATGACCAAGTGTCAGTGGATTTTGAGAAGAGTACAAGCAGGTTTTTACAGCTCTTCCATAGAAGCCGTTCACACAACCTTGCGCAGCGGGGGGCGTGGAGTGCGGCGACCCGGGGCCGGCAGGGCTCTGGGCAGAAGCTGGTGCTCGCCCGCAGACGCCTCTGACCATCTGGGCCTCCTGGGACTCGGCGAACCGGGTGGAGCCGGTGGAGCCGCCACGGCAAGGAGGGTTATGGGTGGCTTGGGGAGACCTTCTCTGCGCTCCCGGTCCTTGGCGAGCTAACGACTGCGGCAGGGAGCGCCGGGGCCGGCGGGCCGGCGCTAAGGCAGCCACCCCGGACCTCCTGGGAGTGAGGCGAGGCCTTCGGGTGCAAAAAAGCGTGTGGGAAGATTGGTAGAATTTCTCCCGGTGCCCCAATACCGCCTGAAACCTCATTTAGAGTCGCAAAACACATCCAGGGACTTAAAACGAAAAACAGAACCAAACAAAGCCACCACCAACAGCAAAAACACAGACACGTGTTTTTCCTCCTTTCTGTATCTGTGTTGGAGGAAATTTATTTCAGCAGGTCCATGCGTGGAGCAGGATGTTTGTTGTGGAGCGTGGGACTACTGTTGTCAGCTTTGCAGAAACACAGCACCCCCGCAAGAAAGTCAGCCAGTGGAGAGACCCATGTGCTCACAACAGGACAGCTCTCTTGTATATAACACAGCACTTGTATTTTCCATTTCAGGTTTCTTTCTCTCTAACAATTGAACATTGTTCAATTGTGATTGAACATTGAATATTGATTGAAATTGAACATTGTTCAATTGTGGATCCTGGAGACGAATTCAGGAGCAAGAGCAAGAGAGAAGCAAGAACAATGAAGATGGGGCCTAAAAAGCAAGAGACCAAGAAGCGATAAGAGAGAACTGACCCTCAGCTTTATATCAAGTAGGATGTGTATGGAATGGAATAGCTAGTTGGTCCGTTTAGGGTCATCTGACCTGTCTGTTTCTCCCTGTAAGTGCAGACTTTCACTCTGCAACCCCCCAAAGTGAGAAACAAGATTCAGCAGTGCCTGGTTTACATACCAGTCCTCAGCAGTAAACCCAAACATTTTGCCTAATCACTGCTGGAAGAAGGCAGTGTTTGTAGAAAACACACTGCCGGCTTCAGAAATGCAGTTACTTAGAGGAGCTTCAGCTGGAAAACAGAATCGTCGAACAGAATCAGTTCTGTTCTAATCCAAACCAGGACAGTCCACTAAATGATCTCCAAGTAAACAAAAGTTGCCACGTCATTAAGAAGGCGATGAAATAAAATAAACAAATACATAAATAAAAGGTCAGCAGGTCAACAAAACTGGAGCTAGTTTGGTAAGAGTAAACAGGGATGTTTACTGTTGTTTATATGTTGTGTGCTTGGGAGGAGATAAAGGTGATGAGCCTGAAATGGATAGGAGGGGTACAATGCAAAGCAAACAATATAATCAGGACTGAGTGGTGATGCCTGTTTGTCAGTCCTGTGCCTGATCACCACAGTCTGAACCAAGGTCTGAACCAGGACAATAAACCCATTGTTTCTACTGTGTTCATGCCTCAGTTACTTCTACAGCCAGGGAGGATTGGTTACGTTTCATTCTCCTAGAGAAGCTGGCTGCTCCTGGCTTGGATGAGCACACGCTTGGCTGGATGAAAAATTGGTTGGATGGCCGGGTCCAGAGAGTTGTGCTCAATGGAGTCAAGTCTGGTTGGCGGCCGGTCACGAGCGGTGTCACTCGGGTCAGTGCTGGGGCCTCTCCTGTTCAACATCTTTATTGATGACTTGGATGAGGGGATAGAGTGCACCCTTAGTAAGTTTGCAGATGACACTAAGCTGGGTGGGAGTGTCGATCTGCTTGAGGGTAGGCAGGCTCTGCAGAGGGACCTAGACAGGCTGGACCAATGGGCAGAGGCCAATGGGATGAGTTTTAATAAGGCTAAATGTAGAGTCCTGCATTTTGGTCGTAACAACCCCCAGCAGCGCTACAGGCTCGGGGAGGAGTAGCTGGAGAGCTCCCCAGCAGAGAAGGACCTGGGGGTGCTGATTCACAGCTGGCTGAACATGAGCCAGCAGTGTGCCCAGGTGGCTAAGAAGGCCAACGGCATCCTGGCTTGTATCAGGAATAGTGTGACCAGCAGGAGCAGGGAGGTGATCTTGCCACTGTACTTGGCACTGGTGAGGCCACACCTCGAGTACTGTGTGCAGTTTTGGGCACCGCAGTTTAGGAAGGACATTGAGCTACTAGAGAGGGTGCAGAGAAGGGCAACTAAGCTAGTCAGGGGTCTGGAAAACAGGCCTTATGAGGAGAGGCTTAGGGAGCTGGGGTTGTTTAGCCTGGAGAAGAGGAGGCTGAGGGGAGACCTTATCGCTTTCTTCAGCTACTTGAAAGGTCATTTTAGGGATGCGGGTGTTGGCCTCTTCTCCCTTGTGACTAGTGACAGGACTAGAGGGAATAGGCTAAAGTTGTGACAGGGTAGGTTTAGATTAGATATTTCTTTACTGAAGGAGTGGTGAGATATTGGAATAGGCTGCCCGGGGAGGTGGTGGAGTCACCATCCCTGGAGGTTTTTAAGAAGAGGATGGATGTGTTTCTTCAGGGGATGATTTAGGGGTAAGAGTAGTGTAGGGCTATTGGTTGGACTAGATGATCTTGAGGGTCCTTTCCAACCGTAATGATTCTGTGATTCTGTGAATACTAGAAGTGCCTTTCTTAACATGGCTGGAGGGTGCCACCTAATAACATCATTCCTTTCTAACTCCTTAACATAGCCAAGTGTTTGTTTCACACATGCAAAATTCTGCTCAGTACAGCAGAGTATCCGCAACAAAAACTTTGTAGTTAATAAAACATGTCTGTATGCAAAACCAGGTTATTTCCATGTTAACACTTGTGACCCCCATCATACCAAAATAAAACCTGAAACTACTGAAGTAAAGTCATGATGAAGTCATGCTCACCAGCAAAGACAAATGGATAAACAGTATCATTACTGTTGATGTCATAATGCAGAATAATGAAGCAAATACAGTGCAAGATAAATTTGAGCAATGTTTTAATGCCTTCAGTCCAACTTTGATTTCATAAACTTCTGTAACTCTTGTAAAAAAATAATTTAGAACTATAAATTAAAATGTCTCTATTTTTGTGTATGACAATTTTCAAAACCAGGTAGTTTTCCCTTAACTATTTTCTTCTCAGACTAAATCAAACACTGATCTTGATCCTAGTGTTAGTTTGTGCTTTTGTCAAATAAACATTTTGATCCAATCAATCATATCCTTTCTAGCTTCTTCAATATAAGGTTTATCATCAGGTTTCATATCTTCCGGCTTCAATTGTGCAAACCCATGAACTTGTCCAGGATAAACTTTAATTTTATATGCAACTTTACAGTACTGTTTCAACTTCTCCTCCAATAAGGTGATCTGTAAGAGAAAGTATTTTTCTGTTATGCTGTGGGTTGTTTATTTTTAAGTTTGCTAAACTTGCCATTTCTCGTATCTCTGTATCTTTGTGTTTTCTCCACTGTCACATTTGACATAGGTTCTCTTGCTCAGCAGATGAGAAAACCATTCCTTGGAATGTAAGATTGAAACATTTTTTAATAGTATAGGTGAATCTAAGAGCCTCAACTGTTACTGCAAATATAGTTTGGTAAATCTCTTTGCCATAAAGGAACAGGTGCATTTCTACTCAGAGACTTAGGCTTGTAAACTAATTTTAAGCTCTAGTCTTGAAAGGACATATTCCATAAACCTCAGTAACTCTCAGACCAAAATATTTTGATAACCTTAGTAACAGAGTTTAAGAAAACACAGGAGGTTTTTTAGTTTACTGTGTAAGAAAAAGACAGTTCTCCTGCACAATCTTTTGATGGTAAGTACATGTATGCTTACACACAGAGTACTAACCGTATGATTATGTACCTGTATTTATATGCAGACACATTTTTGTGCTCATTTCCATTAAAGAATCAGAAAATAGGAGAATGAACTCTTATTTTGCACCTGTGAGCTTAACTGTACCCATTGCTCAGATTAGAAACTGTTGCAATTTATTTCATGATCACTTTTTAATTATTATTATTTTATTATTATTATTGTAATTATTTTTACACAAAGCCCTTCTATTTTCTTTTAAAACAAGATTTTTTTCTTACACAATCTGCACAGATAGTTCAGAGACAAAATTTAAGAGAAAAAGGTGTACTTTTGATGTGTAATGCATGATGTAAAAAAATGTATGTATGAAAATTGTGCACCTGGGAAAAAGACACTTTCACTATAAAAAGGGGACAGGGAGTGAAGGATTTGTTTTTCTTTACAGATGAAACATCTATCTGAGGTAGAGACCAACATGGCCCTGGTCAACCTGATCTAGTGGATGGTGTCCCTGCCAGGCAGGGGGACTGGAACTAGATGATCTTTAAGGTCCCTTCCAACTCTGACAAGTCTATGATTCTATGATGAATGACACAGAAGGAAATGTTGATTGGCTTCTGCACTCCCAGAGCACACTGCTGCTTTCCAGTTAGACCATTCCTACAGAACAAACTGTGCTGGATATGGTATATTATCCTTGTCACTGAAGAGAAAGAATTTATGCAGAGAAGATGGCACTTGTTTCTTACCCATATATTTATCCAAACTCTCAGATATGCTTACAATAGGGGTTATATCAGAACATAGATGGTAGCTAGGAGTCAAAACAAAGTCTGCAAGTTGTCATCATCATAGTTAAAATTGATGCCTACTCTTCTGACACAATGTGTCTTCTTGTGCCAAAATCATTTAGTATTGGTCCACATCGGTTGGTCCATCACAGTTCAGATACTAAGCTGAAATTAAGCTTAGTATGCTACTAAACTGAAATTGCCTTTTCCATTCAATATGCAAAATCAGTGGTTTAACTACCTGTTGTCTTATCCACAGCAGTAGGATACAAGTTTTTGATATGTTTGGCTCATACCGGTTGGATCTCCCTACCCAGTGTCACGCTCTGCTTGCTGAGCCACTCAGACACCAATGACTGGTCTTTACTGCATTTCTCACCTTAAAAGAGAAGCTTTGAATCATCTAAGTAAGATATGGGGGAAGTTGAAATATAAGCAAAACAATCTGGCCTGTCTGATTTTTCATATCTGAAAATGGTTTCTAACAAGCTAGAATTTCTGTGTGAAGTAAAGGAACTACAGGAAAACAAAAAGCATTTCCAGTTGAGCAGCTTACCTGATCGAAAGATATAGTGTGGTCTTTCTCACCAAAAATGAAAAATGTGGGGTTTAGTAAATTGTATCTTTCTTCAGAGTCTCTAATTATTCCTACAATGATTTTGAGAAACAGTCTGTTAGTGAGGTTAACATTCTTGCAAGATACAGGGCAAACTAAAAGACAAAATTTCTATTTAGATTTACTCATTGTGTACATTTTCTAGATTAGGACAGTTTCTATTTGGATGGATTAAAAAGCATTGAGAAAATATATTTCCCCACTCTCCAAGCACTTAAAAAAAAAAGAACATTACTGTCCAATAAGAAGCTTTTTTTACAGGATTCTTAAATTTTGATACCAATATAACATATTGCTGAAATAACCATCATTAAAATCCGTGACTCACCTTGGAGTTGAGTATTTACAGAATTTTTTACAAAGCAATAACTAGAGTTACAAACTATGCATAATCATGTGAGCACATGTAAATTCCCATATGTTCTATACTACCATAGAGGGACACCCCCGCGGTTAACTGAGGATTTTTCAGCATCAAGTGATGTACTGCCATTCCACCCCAGGAAAACCCAACGACACCAATCTTCTTTGCACCGCACTGTTCCTTTAGATACTTCAAGACAACATCAGCTTCCCTAAGACATATAAACAAAAGTAAACTAAGGAATCTATTGAAGAATCAGAATTTGACAATTTAAGAAGTAAATTAAAAGAGACATATGGGGGTTTTTTTGCATCTGCACCCCCAATCCTTTAAAACAGAGACTACTTAAAGAACACACTTCAGCCCCGAGCAGTGGCTTCTATTCTAAAGTGGAGGCTAACATCTCTGGTCCTAGTTTAGGGAATTATAGGTGTAGGTACTTAAATACTTACCTGAATTGTGACCTGCTCCTTTGTTTTCAAAAGAAGCAAATTTTTAACTGAATCACTTTGTCTAGGACAGGACAACTAAAGACATGACATATCTGCAAGTAGAACAATATCTTGCATTATGGATCGTAGGAATAGATAAGCTTCACTGTGTTATCTCTACGTAGTCCACCTATTTAGATAAAGATTTATCTTGTGTATGTCATTCCTGTTGCATGAGTTACTATTAAAATATCTTAACAAGCCCACATGCCATAATATTTACTAAAGTAGCAATTACCCAAAATTAAATTGTCAGTATAATGTTTTAAAAAACCTAGGTATTGCACAAGGCATAATAAAAAAAAAAAAGTGGACATGATGGTAGACCAGAGCAGGTAAATTGCTGGGTTTTTAATTACTAGCTTCTCTGGTCTCAATGCTTTTATCTTTTTTACTATCTATAGAGTTGTAAATTACTTTTAAATGCAGAATGCATACACTAATAACTATATTTTGAAATACACACATTCATATGTTTATCACAGGTTTGGATATGCTGACAAAAGAAGCAGTATGAGAGTGACAGGATCGTGAACTCTCTCAGATTTGATTTGTTTGAAGGGGTACTAAGTCATGGGTGTGTTGCATTCTTTGTGCTCTGAAAGAGTAGTGGATGTAACCTTGGCAGTAGCTACAAGTGAAGTATCAAAAGACAGCTCAGACATGTCCTTGTGGGCTTAATTGTTTAAAACAGTGCCCACATATCTGCTCACTCTTTTGGGTAGGACTTTTTACAGGTGTTAGTCTTTTCAAAAATTTGGTTACAGCTTCTGCAACTATATGGTCAAAAGCTTTGCTGAGAAACATTGAAGTTAGACTGTGACTGCAGGGACATCTTGAAAGGGTCAGAAGAATACATGTGGCTTGCAAGATGATAGCTGAGTAATAGGATGCCACTGCCTCACTATCATCTTCTGAAGTTTTAGGCTGCGGTGATAGAGGCTGAAGAAACAGTAAAGCCTCCCATAATTCATGGAAATCTTGTTGTAACAAAGCACTGTCATGTTCTGCAGATAGTGGGTCCTCTATTTCACATGAACAAACAAGAGTATAGTTGATCTGATGTATCTTAGGTTTTGGGCACTCTTGCAAATCTTGATCTAGTTAGGCTGCTGAGGAGAAAACCATCTACATTTATCATTATCTAAAGGGCACAAAACAATACGAGGACGTGACAACTGGCAGACAACATGAGCAGCTGTTGGAGAGTTTTTCTCCTTATCTTGAGGAACTGGAGGCAGAATCAGCACTTGTGAGTGACAGTGTTGGATATTTCATAACCTGTGAAACGCTGGCTTTGAGCCTGCATGGCCTGTATGACATAGTTAGAAAATGGCCCAGAAAATAAGAGAGGGACAATAAGCAGAGAGATGGATGGAGCAGATGATCCTTTCCAAATCCCAACCAAGACAGTGCCCAGAACCACAGAAGAACCACTTAGAATAAGCAATTGTGTACATCAGCCATCTTGCCCTGCTGTGAGGTGCCACTTTTAACATTTCATGCAAATTCCCCTTGTTTGCTGGATGCTCTTTAAAGTTCAAGGATAAATATGCATCTTACTTGTCTACTTTCATAGGATCATGATGTTTCATCCAGTCAGCAAAGTCAGCCCAGTGATCAGTAGTTTTCCAGGGGTCTGTCCCCTTGAAGAAGTCAGGGCAGATGGTTCTGTGCAAGACACGGAATCAAGTCAATTTTCATGTCCAGACAGGGAGAATATGTGGATGTCTAAATTCCTCCTAATGTCTTTTCTACTCTAAAGTTCACATCTATATGGCTACACTCTGAATCATACTCTACTCACTCTGTTCTGGTCATCAGCAAAGCTAAAAGTATATGACCTTTCATGGGAAAAAACAACAACAAACCAAACAAAACCCCGAATAAACCAATGAAACAACAACAAATCCCACAAATAAACTCTTTATTATTTCCCCAGACAAGAGCAAAGGAATTAAGCAACCCTCCTGATTCTGTATAAGCTCATATGTATCTCTTTGCTAGTAAAAGCTAAAACAACTCTTCAAAAGGTTTGGTTCTGAAAAGCTTATAGAACTTTAGATAGATACCAATGTTTACCTTTAAACCACCCATGCTGCCACATAAGTACAAACACTGGCACTTTGGGACTCTCCTAGTGGCTTTGTGCTCAGGTAGGCATTTTTGATGAGTCAATTTTAGTAGCTTTGGTGGGCATGGAAACATTTTGTCCCCTTGCATTTTTTTTCACTCAGACTGAAATGGTGTTGTTGCCCTATGTGTATGAGAAACATCATATGGCTTGCTTAGCTCTGGGCCTGGTAATCTATTAGTGCATTTAAGAGGAAGGAGGGAAAGACAGTTGCTTACATGTATCCATGACCTGCAATCAAATCCACTATGTATCTAATGTCTGGGAATAACCAACCAAATATATCATGAATCACAATCACAGCTTTGTCTGTGAAAAAAGATGGTCTGCAAACATATGCTTTGATGTGCTCGATTTGTACTTCATGTCCAAGGCAACCATAGTGGGATCTTTCTCCACTATTATATAGAAAAGGATCAGCCATCTGGAAACCTAAAAAAAAAAAAAAGAAAAAAAAGAAAGCAAGAAAGTGAAAATCATTTGTTAACACAAATTGTTAAGGGCAAATAAAGGTGAATACAATCTGCAAAAAGTAGTTCAGTAACTTCTGTAAATAACATTGACATCCTTGTCTGAAAGGAGAAAGTTAATAAGGCAAAAGCAATGTTACAATGCAGAATGGCTCTTGGTCAATCACGCGTTGTTAAGCTGAGAATGAAGACAAATACCAAAAGCAAAGTTATAAAATTACAAATAACCTACACATGTAGGTCCTGACTCTCATGTCACATTTGTTTTGCTCCCATGCCACTCTGCCAGATCTGATGCGAAGCAGCACTGCTTCAGATGTCTCTCTCTCCCATGATTGTGGTATGGAGCCTTCATCAAAAAGTGTCTTCATGGGGAATCCCATGCTCGTTTCTCTGAATTACATGACAGGGAAGGACCAGAACACTCAGCTGCCACTGAGAAGTACAGTGTTCAGTGCTTCTCTTAGTGCTGGTGCCTGGTAGGTAATCTGGACTTTTGGTAGCAGCATCACAGCTGTTCTGGGAGCCAGTGCATTGGGCCTTGGCAGTGAAGGACTGCAGTATGGATTTGTGAATTAGATTCTAATGACTTGGGCCCATATGCCCTTGAAAGGAATTGCAAAAAAAAAATCAAACAGATATACAAACATTATTCAAAACAGATGAGACTATTTGGTTTTGTCCCTTCTCCAAAAATAGCAATTACAGAGAATGAGCCACTAGTTATGCTAGAGACATTAAAGTCAAAAGTTGCTCTGACTCTCTGTGTCAGGACAATGGAATGCTCTGTGCAAAAAGTAGAATGTAATCCTGTAATTAAAAGTAATATTATAATGTATTTATACAAGGAATCCAATCAAGTCTGCAGAGTCATTGTTAATAGTAGCATTTCTAGCCACATACTAACTTCGGAAGTGTTTTTGGGGATGCAGTACACATACCTGCATATACCTAATGACTGCCTCCACTTAAACACTTCTACATTAGCCTATTATTTCTTTTTGCATTGTAACATGTACTTCAGAAAACTATCTGGTATTCATGGAACTGTGGCAAATTCTGTCAAAAATGTATACCTTCCTCAGCTCTCCATTAACCACATCTAGGTTTCACTGAGTAATGGGAAATTTTGCTAGACAATATGGACACAATTGGAACCATGGTGCAGGCAGGCTGAAGAACAGAGAGTCAGTGCCGCAGAGACTCACTGCTTCCTTATACCTTACACAACACTTCCCAGCTTGCAAGTTTAATAACAAGATCCAAATTATATGTGCATTTAGACTGCCTTATACCCAAGATAATCAGCCTTCCCAGTGTATAGCACAGGGACATGGTTCTTCCTCATCTCCACCCAGCCTTGGGGCTGCTGTCACCAGATCTGGCAGGGCTACCACTGAGTTTGAGCAAATACACTTGATAACAACTGTAACCTCTGGCTGACAAGAGTGTGGTGTAGAGATACAGGAACTGCAGAATCAAGCTGCTTCAGAAATAGCTATGAGATTAGTAATCTCACATTGTGAGTAATCTCCTGTGAGGATAACTGAGAGCTGATTACGTTTGTTAATTGCCCTACCACCTTTCTCAACACCTGAATGTCAGGGTTGGTGCTAGGAAGCATAAAATAGCCTGATTTTCAGGACTAAAATGTCCATGGTTTTGGTAGCATATAAAAGTGGAAGTTGTAGCATGCATGGAAGAGTATCTCCTAGTTTAATCCCCCCCATAGTAGGGCTGAAAATGTTTGTGAGATGTCTGTTTATGCAAAAGTGCTTCCTACCTTTTTTTTTTAACCTAAGATGAATGAGCTTGTTGAAATGTAAGAGACTAGCTGGAGAATTCACATGCACTCCCAAAGATACTTGTGGTGTACCCCTGGTCTCTGAGATGAGAGCCACACTCTTACTCCACTAAGGTCTTTTGTTCAGAAGTGCACAGCCTACTGTGTCCCCTTCAAGGAAGTAGTGTTTAGGAGCAATTAAACTTTGCAACAGTTGTGAAACAGCTTACTCCCTATCTATTAGTTGCCAGAAATCACTTCTTTGGCCTGTCTTCATTGGTGCCTAGCCAGGCACCAGGCTGTGGAGAACAGAGAAAATTAGTAAATAGTTAGCCACACCTGAACTGCTTAGAAGTCTCTGATGGGATCCTGTTCAGTCAGAAGCTTTATTTGTTCCCTCCCGCCTTGTCCCACACAGCATGGCGTGGCAAAGCAACAAGCCAGGATATTTCCTACCTGTCCTGTCTCACCTCATTCCCTCTTCCCACCAGTTTCAACCTTACACTTTTCCTTTTCCTGCTTTCCCTGTGGCACAGTTCCAAACAGACAGCACTTTGTTTTTATGCCCTGCTCCTCATCACTGAAGTCCAGCACAGAGGAGACACAGGGCCTGGTGGGAAGCTAGGAACAGGGGAAATACTGGCTGCAGCTAACAGGGGAAAAAAGACTGATATCCATGAGTCTGCTGTCATCCTTCTGCTTGGTAAGAGAAAGCCTTCTTATAGATTTTTCTTCTCACCAGTGGTCCTTCTCCTCTTTGAATGTCTGGATAACATTCAGCTTTCGTGCAAATAACATGAAAACTGAGGAGAGTTATTTTTTGTTATCATAAGGCAAAAGTGGGCTCCCTTGGGTGGTAGGACAGACCCAAACTACTGCATTTTTAGGGAGCAACAAATCACATGGTTAAATCCTGCTGAGCCTTAGTTTTCAATAGGAAAAAACAAGTTTCTGCTTGGAAGGTGAGGCTAAAAAACTTTAAATAACAATCAGGTAAAATGGGCAAAGACAGTCCTGAGGGTAATCCCCACTTCTCCATGAGTATGAGCACGTGACCTCAAAGCGCTGGGCTGTTTGGCAGGATCCTGGACTAGTGATGTCAAGATGTGACATCTCTGCCCTTTTCCTGGGTCCAGTGATAACATTTTAAACTCCAGCAGTAATTTATTTCAGTGGTAAGTGCTAAAATGGACCAAACAAGGAAACAAATAGGAATTCATTACCATAAAGCAAAAGAAATTATTATGGTCCTTTAATGTGATACTGCAACTGATGCACATAAAATGATTACCTGTGTCCTCAGAGCACGGTCCTGTGCCACAGTTTACAGCAAAGACTCAAAATGAAATCAAACCTTTCCCAAAGTTGACACCCTTTATCTTCACTTATCTGCCCTCTAACACTTGTCTTTGTGCAGTTTTTAACTGAAACCAAAATAAAAGTCTCTTTGTAAAGGAGTGGGTTTTGCTGATGTTTCATGCCTTTTCAAAATGCTGTATCTAATTGCTTAGCAGTTTCAAATTTCCCCCTTTCAGCACAGTTAAAAGTAGTCAGCCTTTTTCTGTTGCCAACTCAGTCTTTGTGGACCAGTTTGCCATCACATACCTGGAGTAAAGGATCCTGGTTTAGCCCAGTTCGTTGCTTCTGCTGAGTGAAATACCAGCTAGATTTCTCTGAATACAAAAAGAAGAAAACCTGTTCTGCTGATAGTTTTGCTTCTCCTGCTGCTCATCCAGTTTCCAGGTGCTCTTCAACTCTTCTGCAGACTTTGGGATTGGGAGCTGAGGAGGAGAGGCTTAGCACAGGAGTCATTCCAACCGGAAGGGGTGGGGACAGATCATGCAGAGAGGGAGGGTGCAGCAGGCTCACATTAGTTGCCTTTTACTCTACCTTTTATTTATTTATTATTTAAGGAGTTTAGAAAGTAAGATGCACACAAATACTATACTGCACTTTTTTCCCCCCAGCTCTCTAAATATGTATAACTCCTAACAAAATAGCATAGAGAAGTTGAAACAAAGCTGCTGAGTCTTACTATCAGCACACTTTAGTTTTCTGGGAAAATTTCCTTTCCAGACCTAATCACTACAAAGCAAATGATATGTGTGATGCAGACATTTAAGACACTGCAGAATCTTTAGACCTCAGCATTTATAGCTGAGTTATTTAGCATTTGTGGTGCATTTGGCTTATGCATTGTTAAATTCAGAGCTGCATTTTCTTATACTATATTCATGCACCTTTATTGTACATAATAAACGTCTTTAAATGAATTTGTGCTGAATTAAGACAAATCCATCCTGGCAAAATAGCAGCATAAAAAAATTATAGAAGTCTTCCTAGTACACAGATTAAATTTATTACAGCCACACCCACAAGCATTCCCAGCAAGTCCAAAAGTGTTCCAGGTTATTTTTTATTAGACTTGCTTTTGACAAGTTAGAAATATTTAAATCTGAACTGGCTGGTTTTGATGGTGGCTAGTTGAAATTTTCTATTGCTATTTCCATAATGGCCTTGTATGTTAGGAACATTAGCTTAGCCCTCAGGCTACTATACCTTTAGTTTTCCCTATACCTTTAGTTTTCTCTGTGTGTGTATACATGGTTTGTGTGTATGTGCGTGTTGGAGGGGAGGAACAAAAGAGGCAAAACAAGTCAAAGAAAATTACAATGTTATTTTGAGTCAAAGATCAATAAATAAATAAATTTTGATCCTAAGCAGATATGGCAAGCAAGTCTCACAGTCAATTTTAATAGATCCTCAGTACTACTCTGTGTGGCAGTGACCACTGTGTAAGAGGACTATGTAAAACATAATGGTTGGATTCAGTTCACCAAATTTAAGACATTTACAATAGGGATGTCTACATGTAAGCAAAGTGTCTACACTCCCACCATTGTCATCAAGATTCAGGGAATGATTCACACACTATGGGTGTCATCTTTAGAATTAAATGGCTAGCCCCCTAGATGCCACCAACTGTGCTGATCGCGGAGATCAATGGCAGCCTCCCCACCTAGTGCAGATGTAGATTGCCGTGTATCATCACTCAGGCAAGATGGGTTCCACCTCTGCATGCTGTGTGAGCTATACGCACCTCAAAATTAAGGTTTGTCATGACCAGGAAGAGGGTGTTTGTCCTGTCATACCTGTCAGGAGCTTTGCAAATCAGGATTGTACAAGAAACCATTAAAAAGATTGCTTGTGTTGCAAGGGAGAGAGCGGGGAGACTTCACTGAAAGGACGCAGTCTATAGTTTGATATTAATCACATCTTGCTTGAGCCCATCTAACACTACCTGGCTGGGCATGCCGTGCTCAGATCCACAAGACTGAAGTACTGTCTTCCGACCTTGCCTCCTAGAACCAGCTGTGGTCACCTGTGGAACACACTGGGCCAGCAGAAGCAGACATCTGATCCCACATGCATCTCATGAATGCAAAACCTGTCATCATGCCCAACATCTCTAATTGGGGGTGCTTAGGGTGAAAGGAGAGCAAAGGTCTCACTCTGCTGCAATGCAAGCCTTTACCTGCTCACTTGTGATTATGTTTGACCAGCAAACTCTAAATTGTTTAGATCTCCCACACTTGAAGAGACTATTTCCCTGTAAGATATAATCACCTCTCTGATGGGCTCAGGATTATGGAGTTCTTTGCACCCATGCATTTCCTACAGTCTCAAGAAACTTATGCATTTATTTTTATTTTTTTAAGGCCGTGAGCATCTCTATTTTTAGGATCTAAAAAAAAAAAAGAAGAGATGAGAGTTGGCATGAACACAACAGACTCACTTGTTCAAACAAACACTAGTCATATTTCTTCTTCACCCGAAGCTGATTTTTGTACTGTTGCCTGCCTGGTTGTTTTCCTGAAGGTTTGCATCACTACTCCTTCATCGCTCCTCCTGGTTTTATAGAAAAATACATGGAATAAAACCCCAGAGTAAATCCTCACAGCTTTTGACAGCATTTTTAGCTGTGTGCTAAGAAAAGAAACAGGATCTTAGGACATGCAAACCTGCTGTCCCAAGGCAAAATAGAAAGGTATTCTCTCCTAGACGACTACCGAGAGAAAAAAAAAACAACCAAAACGGCAAGTACTCTGCTGGCATCTAGTGCAGAAGTGAAAGAGTCCAACAGAGAAAACAGTGGACAGGCTTAAACATGCCCCATTTACCGTCACCTGGTACAGTATTTGGAGTGCTGCTGGGAGCAACAGACTTGTCAGAAAGTCAGAAAGTCAAAATCATTACAAAAGTTATGTTTATATTTTTTGCAGAAAAATCTGTTCAAAGCACCCATGATGAGTGATGCTCTGCTTGCAGCCTGAAGTTTCAGACAAGACAAGGGGGATGGCAAGGGTTCCTTCTCCTCTCCCATGGGTTCTGACAGCAACAGCAACTTTGTTAAGGATTTACAAAAGCTGTGTGTTCCTTGTGAGAAACCAGTTGAAAGGCTCCCAGGAACCGTTAGAGGAAAAGCATGGTTGCATAGGGTCAGAACAGCTCAGTTCTGCAATGACAGGGAGGGCTCCGTATCCAATACCTGCCCTGACAGCAAGAGGCATCCTTCAGTACTTGGGTGGCTACAGGACAGAAGCATAGCTAGTGCCTCTCACACAACTTCACTGAAATAAGAGGATCTAATTAGTGGACTTGTGGAGGTGGGTTTGGGACTTCTGTTTACGTATGTTATTCCAATTTCTTTCCCTCCACCCAGTAAAAGGCTGCACACCTAAACTTATCCACAGAGTCATCATTTGGGAGGGGAGAAATATAGATTAACAAAGCCGATTTCATTTAACAGTTTCTGGCTTTGGTGTTTAGTTAATTTTTGAATAAAGACTCTTGGAAATTTGGCCAGCTCATTACTGCAAATCAAGGCTTGGCAGGAGGTTTACATGTACAGATACTTTCACTGTCATCCATGACAAGTAGTCTCACACTTAGGATTTTGTTCTTTACCATTTACCTAGCATAGTACTCTGGAGTTTGTGGCTGCCTTTGCCTGGAGCATTAAAAGAAAAAAAAAATCTCCAGAAATTCTCTGATTTGGTTAGTAGTTGTCCATATCCCTTCTCTTTCCCATGTTTTCTCTGTGTGTCTAAGAAGAAAGGCTCTGAAATCTCTCCTGTGTGGGAGTGACCTTATCTGCTTCATCTAGTGCAGCACTGGCAGGCACAGATGTGTTCCATGCACAAAGCAGAGCACCCATTGCTCCTCACGGAGCACCAGCCAGGGTGATTGCTGCTTCTTTGTGATTAATCTTTGCATCTCCTGCCATGCTCCCACTCTACTGCATTTTTATCTGCTGCAAAAAAATAAGAGACTCAATCTGCCATCACCTCTGCATTTGCCCTTTCCTGCCTTTCCACTCCACTTCTGTAAGTTATTTGAAGCTGATGGTGTCAACTGGTTTCTGGTTGTCCCTTTTAATGTCCCTCTGAGTGTCCCATTTTTTTATTCTGGGTGGGCTAGGGACAGCTCAGAACATACAACTCCTTTTCTCTCTGAAATCAAAAGTATGGTTCTAACCACAAGGATAGAAAGGTAATCTGAAAAAAACCAAAATTGCTTTCAATAGTTATGTTGCCAATTTGCATGTAGGACTGGTTGGCACAACATCTTCTGGGTTTCTCATGCCTGGTTTTTACATGAAATAAATTGTGAATGCTTACTCGCAAATTTCCTCTTTTTGCTGAAGGAGCATATGGGATTTCAGAGGGTGTGTTTCATGAACTTACTGAAAAAGGGTGGAGTATAATTTTAATTGCACCAAAGCAATAGGAAAACTATTTTAATACTGTGAATGACATGCAAGGAGTTGTAGTAAAATTACCTAACACTGTCCAGGTTTTTCTAGGTTATTCAGTAGCTCATAGCTTTATTAAAAAACACTTTTAAAAAAAATTTCAGTACAAGGCACATGATTCCAAATATTCCAAAAAATGAATACTTCAAAATGAATATTAATAACAAAATACAGGGAAAATAGTAAATTTTAGAGCAATGTCTCAGAAATAGGTCCTCAAGATCAGGGGCAGCATCATTGTTGCACTGAACACTATAGAGGCCTGAGCAAGACATAGAATTAAGATTACATGGATAATTGCATGGATTAAAAGCTTATTTCCTTATCTAAAAACCTGAAAATTTATTTTTTGCATGACTTAAGAACATGACTATTATTTTTTCTTCTGAAATAGTTTGTCATCTTCTCTAAAAGTACAAAAATTTGGAATCCAGAAATTACTAAAAAGTACTTTCCCTTTCAGTTATCCACTATTCAGACTGTTACCTTCAAGGATAAATTCATTCCACATATTTAATCATTGAAAGCTGATTTTGTACACAGAATTTTCCCCATAAAATATTGATTTAAAAATACACATATTTGGGTTGCTTTCTGAAGGTCACAAACCCTTTTTTCATTTTTTGGTATGAGTTATCTCCTTAAACCTTAAACAAAACTCATCTAATACTAATTTTTTATTTCAGGAGCTTTCTGGGGTTAATCAGGTGGAAGGGGGTCATTTTGTTTTCTTGGAATTGAGGCTGTGTTTGCACTAAGATACAAACACAATTTCATTCTCCAGTAAAAATACGTTGCCTTGGACAAAAAGCTGTACCTTGTGCCAGTAGAATTTACCCTACTTTTAAGAAAACACCACTTTCATGAGTAGAAATTGGGCTACTCCTCTGTAAACTCCCAGAGTGCTTTTTGAGCAGTTTGATTTGGCTGAGATTTTCCACAGAATCTTTTTTAAAACCAAGAGGACCTCAAAATTTCCACTTACATATGATCCCTCATAGGCTATACATCTTCTAGATGAACATTAAGGGGTTTTTTTCCCTAACTGGAAAAAGTGAAAATGTTTGCTACTGTCACTGATCAATCAACAATTCTAGCAAAAACTACTATACTAAGTCAGCATTTTAAACTCCAAAATTTTAAACAGAGTGCCAGGAAAAAAAACCAACCTCTTCTTATGTTTGCTTGACTTTAAAAGTCCTGTTTTACAAACAGGTCTATGCATTACTGATCTTGAACTGCATCCAGGTAGCTTTGGGCTATATCCCACAAAGCAATACATACACACAAGTACAACATCAAAGCAGCAAGTTTAAGGAAAGTAAATGTAAGAGCTTCTAATTATGTAACGTGGTAATTACTATACATAAACCAAACCAGAGCACTCAAGGTACCTTATTAAATATGTTTGCAGAGAGCGTCTGTTCTTACTCTTTGTCTAAAATGAAATAACGAACTTTAGCCTAGCAAAACCAAATTACATTTCAGTGTAATCCTGCAGATGGTTGAGTCTGTGTCAGGAGTGAGTGTACCTACTATACACTCTGTGCCAGTTAAACAGAATGAGTTTCTAAGAGCCCCTGAGCATACTCTGGAGTAAACATGGAATGTAGGATCTCAGAAGAGATAAAGGGTTGAGGCAGTGAATGGACTAGCCTACCCTGTGTTTCCTGCCCAGCACTGCCCAGGGTAGGCATAGGCATGCATATAGGCAACGTGCATTATGTGTGGAAGCGAATGCTTGGGCCAGGGAGGCCAACCAGACTGCAGTCACTGCCCACCTTATCTGTTTTCAGAGAAGACATCTGCTACATGTGCCATCAAACATCATGATGTGGAAGAGGTTGTCTCCCTTTGCTCACCTGGACATCTGTCTCTACCCACTTGGACAATTAAAACTTTTCCAAGAGCTATTTGTGATGAAGTAGCTTTGCCAACAAAGAGTGAGCTCTCAAGCTCGCTCTTGGATGGCTCATCTGTGAAACAGTGAGTTTTAAACTGCAGGTTTCGGCAAGGAGAAAGCACTAGCTTAAGCAGGAAACTTTAAGGCCTTAACAGATTTGCTTTTAAGGACTGATATTACTATCTCCAGTCCTGATAATTTCCTTCCTGTCTGAAATAAATGGACCTCAGTCACCTGATAAGACCACAATGAGATCTCAGAGATCTGACAAGTTGTGGGTGTCGAGGGTCAGGCCTGTGCTGTCCATCAACCCACTGACAGAAGCTCTCTATTACCCCCTACCTCCACCCAACAGAAAGGGAATGGAAATAAGAGACACTTGTGGATTGGAAAAGAAAATTGGAAAAGACAATAATAATGATAATAATAATGATGAAATAGATAAAAATACACAGAAAATCAACACCAAACCCAACCCCCCCTTGATGGTAACTACGTCACCGTCACCACCGATACTGCACCAGAAGGCCTCAGCAGTAGACAGGAGCACTGGATCCTGGTACTGGATGCAGGAACATATGGATCAGAATCAAAAGTGGCACAGAAAGAGCTCTCCTCAGATGCCAGCCATTGAAGAAAAAGAGAGCAACAGAGAAAGAAGGAACTGACCCTCAGTTTTATATCGAATATGATGTGTATGGAATGCAATACTTAGCTGGTCAGTTTAGGGTCACCTGTCCTGTCTGCTCCTCCCTGTAGGTGCAGTCTTTACCCTGCAACCCCTCAACGTGGGACACAAGATTTAGCAATGACCTTGTCTGCATACCAATACTAAACCTAAACTTTAGGTCTTATCACTGCTAGAAGTAGGTAGTGTCTATGAAAACATGCTGTTAGTTTCAGAAAGTGCAGTTATTTACAGGAGATTTAGCTAGAAAGTAAAGTAAAATCACTGAACAGAATTAGTTCTGTTCTAACCCAAACCAGGGCAGTGGGCCGTGAGCTTATTCAACCTTCACAAGGTTCCTCTCTAAGGTGCTTTGATTTTCCCTTTTTTCCCAGAAAACTATAGAATTGATGGCCTGTCTGTACTTGACAGAGCAGCTACTATAAGGCAGGCTTCTTCCAGAGCCCTGTCTTGAGCTGCAGCTCAGACCTTAGGCCAAGCTTCTCTGTCCATTACAGCCTGTTCTCCTGGTTCAGAAGGAAAAAAAACAATCCAAACCTGAAACCCCACCCCAGCAAGATGGAATCAAATCCCCAGTCACCTGCCTCTTCCAAGAGACCAGCATTCTGCACCACAACTTACTAGCTTTCTCAGATCTTCCAGCTTGCTTGTACATTTGCCTGGGGAGCTTGGGTTCACTTTTTTGAGTGAAATCACCACTCTCTTCTACCAAGACAGACTCTAGTGGGTTTCCTCTCCTTGTGCAAACCTTCTTTGCCCAGATACAAACAATGAATGAGTTCTCCCGGGTGTGGATGATCTTCTGGCTTGCATGGATAAAGAAGGGAAGGGAAAAAAGGTAAATTAGCCATCTTCTCAGAAGGAACTCATAGTGTGTCTCTACCATCACATACTCTTTCTCACGAGAGAGTGATAGACTGACATTAATGGGATAACATTTGTCTGAATGTCCATACAAAAAAAATAAAACCTGAATATAAAGGAGACCAGAATGATGCTGTAGGAGGAAGTCTTGGATGGGCTGGTCCTTAAAGAAAGATCCAGGGCTTTCTAACCAAGACATACCTCCCCAGTGCAGCCTTGAAGATTTACATAAATATACTGTATCAGAGACATATGTTCAAGCTACTGCTCCACCATGGTTATTTGTGCAGAGACTGCTATATCCATAAGGCTACTTCTTAAACTCTCTCTTCTCTGGGAGATCCCACCTTTATACAACCACTTACATTTTCATGTGAGCAGGAACTAGAAGACTGATTCCTCTATTCTAGACGGATACCAGAATAGTATTAGCTATTCCAACACTCCCTCTCTGTCTTTAAGCAGGAATTGGTGCCTGCTGATAATCTCTTCTCCCAAAATTTCTTTAAAAGTGGCACCAAAACTGAATCTTGATCACGTGGATTTTTCTGATAATATATATTTATCCTAAAAAAAAGAAAAAAATTACACCCAGCTCATTTTAGTTCCTCAGAGTTAAAAACCATGGTTTTGCTAAGCACAACTATTTCTGCATATTATGAAGTAATCATGTTCTTTCCTGTGAGAAAATACATAAATCCAAACGTAAAGCTCTGAGAGCTAAATGAATTCCCAGGGACAAAAACTTATTATGTGGGTTGAGAGCAAACAATAAGCATGGCATGACTCAGAAGAACAGCACATTCTTCAGTGAACTTGGAATGAGGCAAATAGAAAATCAGAAATTAAACAACAGACTCCTGCCTTGACATTTATAATTAAGACTCTTCATTACCAAGCGAGATGCTTTTATAATATAGGTTTGTCAAAAGGCTTGGTGTATGTTTTCCACTTTGATGGAATAAAAAGTTTCTGTGAAGTTTGGGAAACAACTGGTTTCCCTAAATGCAAAACAGATTCTGCACATTTCACCTGGGTAAGGTTCAGAGTAATTTTTGATGTTTTTATGTTCACGTTACAGGCAGCTGTGCTGGCAGTCATGTTGCTTACTCCTGGAAACCTCCCAGAGAATCTGCAGACTTCAAAGGCTCTTGGGAATTCTTCATATTCTTTAGATATGGTATCTTTTTGAGGAACTACTCTTTCTGAAATCTCCCAACAGCAGCTGAAAGCCAACATCTGTAACCTCCTTGTCACACTTGTAACTTTCTTTTGTACTATATGGCTCTCCATTTACCTTAAATACAAATTTTACAAAGAAGAAGGTATTCTTTCTAAATATTTTTATAGGTCAAGAGAGGTTCTTCTCCCCCTTTACTCTACCCTGGTGAGGCCGTATCTGGAATATAGTGTCCATTTCTGGGCCCCTCAGTTTAAGAAGCATAGGGAAGTGCTTGAAAGAGTCCATCACAGAGACACCAAGATGATGAAGGGGGTGGAACATCTTCCTTCTGAGGGAAGGCTGAGGGAGATGGGTCTCTTTAGCTTGGAGAAGAGGAGGAGACTAAGGGGTGACCTCATCTATCCTTATAAATATGTGAAGGGTGAGTGTCAAGAGGATGGGGTCAGGCTCTTCTCAGTGAAGCCCAGTGACAAGACAAGGGGCAATGGTTGTAAGATGAAGCATAGGAAGTTCCATCTGAATACAAGAAAAATATTTTTCATAGTAGGGGTGCCAGAGCGCTGGAACAGGCTGCCCAGAGAGGTTGTGGTGTCTCCTTCTATGGAGAGATTCAAAACCCATCTGGATGCACTTCTGTGTGAGCTGGACTAGGGAATCCTGCTGTGGCAGGGGGGTTGGACTAGGTGATCTTTCGAGGTCCCTTCCAACTCCTAACATTCTGTGATTGTGTGATTCTGTTAAAACAAGAAACACAAGGGTTTTTTTTCCAGCTTATTGCTAGAGTTAAAAAAAATAATAAAATAATTAAAAAAAACCATGAACACAACTGAGATGTTGAAGTGCCAGGCTCAAGCCAAGCTCAGAAGAGCCAAGCCAGTACATGTCCCAGTCCTACAATGCATACTGCTTTCCCAAGGCCCCACTCACTTTATTGCCTGGGCTCCAGGAGAATCTGGTTTGTCCATGTAGCACAACACTAAATACATATGGCAGTTTGTAAGTATGATGGATTTAGGATGGACATCCAGGTGAGTGAAAATTTGTATCTTTCAGCTTCCAAATGTCATTAAAATATAGTCATATTAAATAACTGCAAATGAGCAGGAAAATAATCTGAGTGTCTGTGATTATATGAGATACGAAAGTGCAGGAGATCCATAAATACCTTTGAGAAAATGACAGAAATCAGTTGGAATATAGCAGGTAAGGAAATGTGTGATGGAAAAAATAGATGGAAAGGTCACTGAATTGTAATTACATTTTAGTAAATGATTTGTTTCTCTGCATATTATAAATATGAGTTTTCAAAAACAGGAAGACGTCTTTAATGTCTGTCTTCTCATGTGTCTTTCAATGACAATCTAAATTCAACCCTTTTTTGGTCATGATGGCTGATCTGGAATTGATCCTACATCCAAAATCTACTGTCCAATTCAAAGTATATTGCAGGTGCAAGAACATTTCAGTTACAATCATGAAAGACATCTTAACATAAACACATTAACATATTTAACACAAACATATTTTCAAAACCCTATTTTGGATTGCAGTGTGGAAATCTAAAGCACAAAAACAAGTGGAAGTTCTCTTTGCTGTACAGATTTCTAATTCACCTACATTCACAGATCCCCATTGCTTAAACAAACTAAACAGCCCTGGGTCCTGTCTCTCTTGACCTACTTGGAATTCCTCCTGTCATTGCAAGATAGAGGCTGCTGGTGAGAACACATAAATCTACACACACATGCTGCCAGACTAGATCAAGTCCTTTAAGGCCAGGCTCACACAGCATGCTCCTTTCGTGAGACCATTTGGTGTGTCAGTGCTGCAGCATTCCCACATTTGGCCTCTGCGCCCTGCCTCTTTTCTGGTGGGAGCTAAAGCCTCTGTCTTTCCTCTTGACTTTCAACTGCTTGATATCACCAACAGACATTTTAGCAGGTAACATTTTGCACAGCATTTCCTAGATTTGAACCGAAATGTACCAAATGGCATTCGGGTGACACTGACCCTAACTGGGCCCTCATCAATCAAAGTTAGAAACACCCAGCATATTCTTCCCACATCACCCTGAAGAGAGGGACAAGGACCTGTCCCTGGGGCAGGAGCTGGGACTGCTCCCACTGGGGCCCAGAAAGTGTAGTCTTTCTGCAGCTGACTGGAGGCAGAGACCACCAGCTGTGGGCACACAGCCCAGGCACTCCTGGGGGAAGACACTAAGTTCCCAGCCACCTCCAGACCCAGCTGAGGCAGTGACTGATCCAGCTGAAGGAGTTCTGGCAGTAGTGAGATACAATCTGAGGGTTACTCTAGTGAAGATATAGCAAGATACGGCAGCCTGAGACAGGACAGCAGATCAGCAGCCCCTGATGATTCACGCAATGAGCTGCCACCAGAGCTGGCAAACTACAGGATGCTCCTTCAGAGGTTGAATGCTTCAGACACGCAGAAATGCCCTGGGGCCCCTGAGGTGATATGCTTAATCAGTGGCAGCATTCAAGGTTTCCCAACGTCTGCAGCTGCTCATTTCATGGCCCTTCAAATTGCTAGTTGGCCCTAGCTGGGTGCATACCACTATGCGCCCTCTCTGCCTGGCTGGCCTACTGCAGGCCCCAGAGGCTCCATCTCTGCTGCCCTCTTCTCAAAACCTCTAAAACCACCTCCTAGGGCTGGAGCAGAGGTGCCCTCATGTGGCACCTATGGAACTCTGTCACCTGTAAGGAATTGCCTGTCCTCCTGGTCCTGGTCTCAAGGTCTCTGTTGCCATGAGGTTCTTTCGCTGCACATTCCATAATCTTCCTGTGGACTGAGATTAGTCTGGATTCTCCTTCTTTTCCTTGAAGATGGCTGTGACACTTGCCTTTTTCACATTTTCAAGGACATCCCTCTATTACAAGTTCTTGACTTCTTTTAGTCTCTCTCCTAGCCCTTCTCCTCTTGGCCACCTGTACACACCCCCTTACCAACCCACCACACTTATCTCAGCCATGCTTATCTCATCATAATCCTCTCCACCATGCTTCCCATCTGCACAGCTCCTGGTTGTTCTTCCCATACTTCTGTGTGGTGGGAACCCAGTACAGAGGAGAAACTATTTGCCTAGCTTTAGTTTAGCCCCATTGGGAATGAGATTGAGAGAAGGAGTTGTCCATGAGCCTTTGCTTTCCTTCATGTGACTGTGAGGTTCAGGCCTCCCAGAGAACTCTTTGCCTTTTACTGTGTAAATTGTCCCCTGCCTTTCACCTTTTACTGTGTAAATTGTCCCCCGCCCTTCCATACAAGTTGGATCAAGAACTGGCTCAAGGGGACCAGAAGTGTGTAAGAAAAGAGAGACAGTGCACACCCTCAGGAGGCTATAAATCATTTGAAAACCCCTGTTTTCCTTCCTGGTGGAAGATTATTGAGAGAAGAGAGGAAAAGAACAACACTTGAGGATATACGGAAAAACTAAAGAGAACCCCATTTGTCACTGAAGATAAGAGTCCTGACTATAAAATATGGTACAGGTTTCTGACAGCAATTTGCGTTCTGATGGTTCAGCTGATAACAAATCAGAAAATTCAGGCTCAGAGAAGTAAGGATAAGGTAGACTTTTCCAGATGTTTAGACTTTGTTTAGCACCTCAAACAGGGCTGAAGTCCTGACAGAGGCCCATCGGACATGACTGCATTAAAAAATTAGTATAACAAAATGTTTAATTGATCCATAAGGAAGAGTCAATAAAATGTAGATTTTGAGAAGTAAATGTGTTTGATTTTCCATGTCAGTCACCCAACTGAAAATCTACTTCAGAGCCAATCATTTTGCTCTCCTCTTTAGACATCAAACGCATTAAGTGGATTCTTCACTGCATTCGCTAGCTCGACATTGAAGGCAGTACACACAGCAAACACATTACTGCCATAGGGAAACAAGCAAAAGCTGAACTTGAAGCCCAAATTCTCAGTATACAGGCTACAGTGAAGTGAAAGTTACAGAAATCAGATAATCTTACAAAACAGAGGTTATTGACTCTGATCAGCCTGTAATAACTCTGACCTTTAGACCATAGCTCACTTTTTCCTGGCCATACTTTTTCCTGTTGCTGCACATGTTTGAGATAAAGTAATGACAAGTCATTAGAAATCCAAGTCCTTCTGTATGTCTCTCCTACTCAGTGCATAGGTGTCATTATAGAAAGTTTTTGTACTTACTATGTGGCTCATTCTCCACAATAGATACATTCTCTTTTAGGCACCACTTCAAAATGAAGTAGAACTGAAACTCCCTGAGGAGTTTGATTTAATTTGGTTGGCAGTCATAACCTCCAATAACATCTGGAAGGTCAAGAAAAAGGTTTCTGGCAATAAAAGATTGTTTCTGCTAAATACTGAGGATAATTCCTAACTGCTGTAATCTGTAAGGATATTCTCACAGACTTTCAAAGACACAAGAACCAACACATCCTCAGAAGAACTTATAAACAGTCACTTCACGATGGTAACGTGTTGCACCACACTATTATCAAGGAGAACAAGAAGTACACCAAAAAAATACTTTAAAAAATATCATTCTAATCTAATAACACAAATATCTAACTATCTAAAAAGTTCTTCTGAAGTTGATGGTGTACTTGAAGTCTTTTAGGTAAAGCACTGTATGCTTCAAATGATACTACAGTAAGTAGAAATGGGATATTCTGGAAGACAAACACAGCCATTTAGTTTTATTTGGAATCCAGGAGTCCACCACCTAGTAACAGCAGCCACAGGGTTCTAAATCCCAAGAAGATTAATAACAGCCATCAGCTCCACTTTCGACGTGACAGTGAGATCCCACTCAAGTTGATAAGAACTATGTTTTAAACAGAAAACCTGCTGTAACTAATACATGTGAAAAGATTCTTGCTGTTTAAACAATGTCCCTTGGTCATTCACATTCTGCAGAACTTATGAGGAGTCGTGAACTTCTGCAAATATTTATTTAACACATGGAGACAGGTATGTGACAATCTTCCAAGTATTACCTAGCTTCCTGAAATCTAGACATATATAAACAGGCTTATTTTTCTTTTCAGTCAAACCTATTAAATAGTGATTTCTCCTGTAATAGCCTTTAAGACTAGGTTTCTTACAGTCTAGCAAAACCTCATCTCTCACTGAAAGCACTGCTGGGCATAGCTTCTTTCTTGGTTGAAATGTTAATAATCCACAGCACTAGTGAGCATAGTTTGAAAGGTACTAATGTGGTTAAAGTTGAGGGGAAAAAAAAGTTATAAAATAACTTGGGCATGTGCTACTTCTGCACTTTAAGTCCAGCCTAGAACTACCATCCGCTCTGCTGCTGTGACACAGTGGCCTAACGCTTAAGGCAAAGGATTTAGACACAAAGTATCACATTGTAAAGAGAGTAGAAAGTTGCTCAACTAGCGTGGTTCAAAGGGCTGCCAAGAGGAAAACTAATACACATATGCATTCAATCAGTATAGAATTTCTCTTTCCCCGTAATAAAATGAAATTCTGTTTTCTTCCTTAATAAGAGTCTTGCCAACTCACTAGAGACCAGCTGATAACTTTCTGTGTAGGATACAAAGTTTTGATGTCCGCTGCCTCAGCTCCTCAGGCCAGCAAGATCTGAAAACATAAATGATTAAGCTAAAAGAGTTTTTTATGTTACTGAAGAGTTTAAAAGTTATTTTGGCAATTTCAGGCTCAGGATGGAGAGATGGGCTTTGAAGAAGAGCTCAGTTAACAAACAGCTTGTTACCTCCTTCCCTCAGGAGGCAGATTGCTGTTGCCAGGGCCACAATTAAACCCACAGCCTACACACTCTTGATCCCTCAGATACTGCCAGTCCCCATCCGGAAAGCGTGGCCGACTTCAAGCATGACTGGGGTGTTGCTCTTTCTTTGTGGATTAATTTAGAATCGGGTTTAGCTGTATTTTGTCTGACTTCCGTGCTCTTTCCGGTACAGCAGGGAGCTGTTCCTTCGCAGCGGCCAGCACCCCTAGGGCCACCAACTATCCCGCCCTCACTCCCCTCCGTCTCGCTGTCGTCCGCAGAGGCAAGGCTAGGCGCTGCCGGAGGGGGGCAGTCACGCAACAGCCACCATGGGGCGGCGGGCCGAACCCAGCCCGGCCCGGCCCAGCCGAGCCCGCCGTAAGCCGGCCTGGCCCGCAGCCCCGCATGAGCTCCTGCTGCCGGGCCTCCCGGCACCGCTATTCCCGCCAGATGGCGTCCGCGGAGAGAGCGGCGCTCTAGCCCTGCCGGCTCTGTGGTGAAGTCTCTCCGGTGCCCGCATCTCTCACCCGGACAGCCCCGCCCCTTACGGTCACACCACTCGCTCTGCCGGCGCTGCGTCAGCCAAGCAAGATGGAGACCGCCGAGGAAGGTACCGCGATCGCTATACGCTCTCCGCTAGCCTTCCTTCCCTCCCCCTTCTTCCTAGGGTGAGCGGGGGTTCTGCCCGTGCTGCCTTGAGCAGTGGTGGGGCGTTCCTGGGACCAGTAGCCGCTAGAGAGGCTGTTTGCGCCCGGAGGAGCTTCGTGTATCCGGGCTGCAGGTGCCGCGGCCGCCGCCCACTCCCCCTCACTCCCCCCCCTCCCCTCCCACGCGCCGTGCCTCTCCCCTCCCCTGCCGGGCCCGCAGGCCTGCGGGGTTGGTGCGCGGGAGGGTGCCCCTTACATAACCGTGGCCGCTGAGAGTCGGGTGCTGCCGGGAGTGGGAAGGGGAGGGCGGCGCTGCCGTAGCACCTCGGCGCGGGGCAGGCCAGGCCTTTAGCGGGGCTTGGCCTAGCTTCTGCGTCGGTTGGGATCGCTGGAGGCTTCCACCGATTGCGGTTTTTTCCGGCTTGGGCTTTGCAGTGGGGAGAGTGAGGCCCTCGGGGACGAGTTAAAGGTTTTGTGAAAGCAAATCTGGCGCGAGTAGCGTCAGAGTCCGTGAGGAGAGGAGGAGGTTGCCTCGGGTCGTGCAGAATCCTGGCTGAGTCCAGTTGTCTCTTGGCCGATGGAGTCCGTCATACCCGGTCCTGTAACTTAAAGAGTTTTGAATTCCCACTTTCAGCTGAATAGTAATAGCAGCTTTAGCTGCTGCTGCTTCGTTTGCAAGGTTAACTTTGTTATGTATACTGGAAAATGTTTGAAATAGTAAAATAATGCAGGAACTGACATGTTTGTCTCTCCTACGAGAGACTTACCTCATAGTAGCTTACCTCATCTTTAAAAAGTTGTCAAAGAGATCGTAGTCGTGGGGTTTTTTTTAATGAGTACTTTCCATTTTTAAGGGTATTGCTTTACTCGAGATCAAAATGCAGGCATGTTTTGTCAGCACTTTTACTCTGCTCAGATAACATAGGAAGGAACAACGTAGTTCAAGCTGATAAGGCACAACTTACATAAACTAGGGCTTCATGTTGTAGCATAAACCAAAATAAATAAAGGATGTGTGTTGTGCCATGTTTCTTGCAGTGTTGGAACTCTTTTTGTCATCCTAAGCATTAACTACAAGTATATATTGCAAGAACAAGACAGTTCTGAGGACAGTGTTGTGTGTTTTGGCTTATTATTTGCTTTTGTCTAGTGGCAATTGATTGTTCTAGCTTGAGAGGATCAAAAAGAAAAAAAAAAGCTGGAAAAACATGACACAGTAAATGAAATAAGGCAGCACCTTTGTATAAATGTCCCTTGGGTTGTGCTATAGACATCTTTAGTACTTCTGAAAACAGATGGCTTATCAAAATTTTACTGGTTTAAAAAAATCTAATAATTTTTAAAACTACTTGCTGCAACTTTGTCATGCACCTGTTAGTTACGTAAACTAATGACATTAACAAAGTGAAACTTTATTGTTTGGCCTCTGGTTGCCCAGAAGGCCTGTACTATTGCAAACTGTGAAGTAGATACTCCAAAAAAATGACCCGAGTTCCCACTAGCCCAGCAGCTGGGAAGTCTAAGTGGACTTAATTCAAACTGCGTAGCTGGTAATTTGTTGCAGGCTGTTAACAATGGTGGTCTTTGATCAGGTGGTATCTGCTTTTACAGAGCTTAAGTGAATAGAGGCATGAGGAAGAGAAAGGAGCTGTTAGTAATATCTTAAGGCATTGTCTCCCTTAAACCTTGGAATACAGACTTTTCTGGGTTAAATATATATGAACGTACAAACACATATACATGTAGCCTTAGCTATTATATTGTAGTCTTATCAATGTTATGATGAAAAGCTGAGCAGTGGGATAAAAGTAACTCATCTATATACTCACTTTCCATAAATACCACTAGAATGTTGCAACTTCTACAGTTTCAAACTTCAGTTCCCACTATTAGAATTTCATTACACTTGCCAGAACACAGAAGAGACTTCCCAAGGTTAGAAAGCTTTGAACACTAGTAGCAGAAAAGACTGCATTAGTGCCCTAAGGATGCAAAAATCTGTGGTCTGAAGTTATTGTGTGCCTGAACTTCTGCTACAAAGCATCAAATAGGTTATTAGAACTATCGATAGCCCACTGATGGTATTATAGCTATTGTGCTTGACTGAATTGTATTGTGGAGCTAGAAAGCTTAACTGGATGGTGAGAGCTGGGAAAAGAGGCAGTTTAGGATAGTAAGTCAGACTAAGAGGCAATTTCTTCACCTCTGAATCTGGGTGTTCCGTCTTTGTAGCACATGAAAGTACCAACAGCTTTTGCTGATGAGGGGCACTTCTGTCTCTTTCTGGTTAAATCAGTTTGTTGCTAAATAAGGTAGCCTTCACTTTTGCATTGATAGTGGTGAACATTCAGTTAGAGAGGTAATTTGGCATGAGGAATGGGATGTGAAGTTTGTGTAGAAAGTGAAAACCAGTGTCTTTTGCACAGTGGAATTCCCTCTGAACGTGACAGGTCATAAGGTGCATAGCCGTATATGTTGACCCTCAGTGTGGTGTATCAATTTGAAGCTATTGGCTGCTTAACAGATTGTTACACTCATATGTTTATTTGGATTTCTAAAACAAATGGGAATATCTAGAAATTCTTATAGTCTTTGAGAAAATAAAATAAAGGTTTAAGTTACTTTAGTAAGCCAGCAGTGGAAGTCCTTTTCCAAATGAAGAGTTCATTTGCTTTCAGTAAAGCCAATTATATATATTTTTTTCCCAACATCTTGAGAATAAGTGAAGAGTCTGCTGTGGTGGGAGCAAATTACTAGGTTCAGAGGGCTATAAGGGTCAGTCAGAAAACTGTGCTTTTAACTTGCTTTCTTTGGTGCCAGACAGTATTCTTAAAGCAGTGGTTTCACATCCTGTCTCATGTATTTGGTCTAGTGCCTGTCTGACCCTTGTCTAATCCAGTGTACATGTACAAGGTTGTCAATTTACTGTAGTGAGAAAACAGCTCTTTTGGAAAGAATGCTGGAGGAAGGTGAGCATGCCCATCTAGTGGGCTAGTGGTAGGTTCTGCCTCTCAGTGGAAGAGACTTGTCCAGTGCAGCCATCTGGATATACTCTCTATAACGGAATCATTTAATAGGTGAAGTAGCAGTTCTGGTTGTTCTTGCTGGCAGAGAAGGCAGAGTTTCTTGATGTTTTCAGCAATATGTTTTTGGTGGATATGCTGTGACAGAAGTAGTGTTTATCTCTCTTTGTAGTGTCACTGATGTAGTATTCAGTATATGTTTCTGTTAATTCTAGGTTTTTACACTGAATAAATGAATTCAAATCTCTCTTTTATAGATAGATTTTTCTTTTGTTTTTCTTTGGAATTACTTGAATTCTTACACTTTATGTGAAGAAACTTCTAATACTGTGTGGAGAATGGGTATGGTCATATTGTGACCTCTTTATAGAAAAGCATCCATATTCTAATGTTTGGAACCTTTTGGAACTTGTTGTAGAAAAACATTACGTTTTGGAGATTTCAACCGAGAACAAAGATAGGTGATTCAGACTTGAAAGTGCGTATTTTCAGTATCCTTACATCAGTATTTGGTATTTTTCTAACAAAGAACTCTATGTATCTGTTACCCTCTTGCTGGTTTGCTGAAGAGTGTTTGATAGAGAAATCATTAACAAAAGATAAAATCCTGAACTTAAAATGCCTGTTTTTATAGAAGACTTACATTCATTCACTCCCTTTTACTTCTGTAAAGAAAAGGGAAGATACCATGCATCTCTCAATAAGCAAATAACATAGATTATTTTTATTCACATTTAGTTGTGTGTTTAAATGCTGTGGGTAACAATGATATTAAAATAGACATCTGTTCTTTTAAGGGGGAGAAGTTTACAGTCACTTCTTATTGCAATCTTTAGTTGTAAGAAAATGTCAAAAATAGAGAATAAAGATGATGTTGGACCTGTTGAAGTATTATTTACACTTAAGTTACGTATTAAGAAATAAAAAAGTCTTTCCTCTTGTGACTGGACTGTAGACTACTAAATGGGTGGCCCTGTTCAATTCAGGTAGCAAACTCATGAAATACCTGTTTCTGTTTGTTGTGGGTTTTTTCCCTTTCATTAAGGGCACCAAGGAACATCCATGTTACTTTCAAGAGTAGCAAATTGTGTGTTTAAGTCAGTAATTCGGCTTCCCTTTAACTTGTTGAAAACTCAGGTGGGATTTTTCCATTTTGAAGTCTCTGCTTAACAATCTCTATTGTTTTAGTTGTAACTTTTTTGCACAAAGACCATCTCACAAATTTACTGTCTATTTCCTAGAAATCTTAACAATGTAATAAGACATTTTAGGGTTTGTATAAGGTGATGAGGTGAATAACATTCTTGGTGCATTTTCTAGTGATCTTTGTCTTCGTGTCTTGCTTGAGATGAAATTTCTTTCCTCTTACTTTCAGTTTATACTGGCTTCATTTTGCTACATGACAGTTTCTAGAATTTATTTGTAGGATTTGTCTTGTAAATTTGAATTCTTCAAGCAGTAGTGTGACAAGTTTTGTGTCCTTGTCAGCAGATATATGCAGAGTCTGTCGGTCTGAAGGGACTCCGGAGAAACCCCTTTATCATCCATGTGTGTGCACTGGCAGTATTAAATTTATTCATCAGGAATGGTGAGTTCTGCATTTATAGGGGTTTTAATATTATTTTTTTTATAAAAAATTTTAACATGTTTCTAAAATAAATACTTCTAAGTCTTCAGGTTAACTAGTGAAAGATCATATTTTCAGCAAAAATGCGTTGGGGGTTTTGATTTTTTTTTACATGGTGGTTCCTTACAGCTCACAAAGAATTTAGTAGTTATTTATGAAAAGAAAGTACTGATAATTGTTTGTGTTTTGGACCACAGTTCATATGCCAGCTTTATGAAAACTAGCAGAAAAATCAGTATATTGGGGGGGGGGGTTCTGCCCACTTATAGTTGTGAATAAAAGGAACATCTAACCTCATAGCAATAAATACATTCTCTAGGGTTTTTTTTTCATTTTGAGGTGTATATTTGATCAGGGAAATGATAAAGTGAAAGCTGTAATTTGGTCTATAACACACATTCCTTTTGATGTTATTTTGATAGCCATGTTTTCACAAATACAACAGTTCTAAATCTGAGCTGTGTGCTTATCTGTGTTATATCTTGAAATATTTATATGAGGATTTGTGTAACTAGTGGGTGTCCATGTGAAGATACATGCTTTGAATTATTAGCTTTTTCAATAATGTACTTGAAGAGTGTACTTTATCAGTAATATAAGTGATGTAATTGGAGAGGTGCTATTACTCATGGTCGGATAACCTATTTTTTGCTTTTTGAAATTTACTTGGTGGCCTAAATGAACTTAATAAACTTGCTATTTTAAGTCCTGCTTGATAGTACCAGTGTCCTGATTCATGTTTGAAAACAGAACTGGTGTACTTTCCTTAATGGAGGGGTAAGGCAGAGAGATGTAATAACATGTGCTGTGAGATGTAATAACATATGATCACTTTTTATTGCAGCTTAGTTCAGTGGCTTAAACACAGCAGAAAAGAATACTGTGAATTATGTAAGCACAGATTTGCTTTCACACCAAGTAAGTGTTTTACTGCTATTTTTTCTGAATTTCTTTTTTTCTTAGTATATATGAAGTGGTTACTTTTTCATTCAGTATGATAGTTCCAAACTTCTGTATTCTTGTTTGAATTGCAGTTCTTATGCATGTTATTGCAGACTGTGTGAATTGTTTAAATAATAGATAATCTGATTCTTTCATAATTGTAGATGAGCCATAAAAGAAGTATTATTCTGTACCTTTTCTGGCTTCCCTGTCTTATTCTTTTGTTGCCAGCGTTACAGCATATGGCAGGTTTTTAGCCTCGTTAGTAAATTGGAGTGTTCAAAAGTCTGACTGTTGAGGTGGAACCACAGGAAAATATGAATTTGAAAACCTGTTTTCAGTTACCTTTGAATTATCCACTTGCAATACCACCACACAACTTCTGTCTGTTTCAGTTCAAATAGTCTTGACAGATAATGCAAATGATAGTTACTCCACTTGCATTTCAGTCGGGATATAGTATTACATTGCCCTTTATGTCAGGTTCAATTAAATATTTAAGTTAGGAAACTCATGATGAAGAATGACTGGATCTTTACATAGTTCCCAGAGGATTCTTAGTTACATTTTAACTGATAGTAGTAGATACAAGTGGGGTCCTTTTGGGTTGGTGGCAGGCTGGGCTCTTTACTTATTATTGCCAACTTATCACCTGTTGTACAGGTAGAGTGGTTCTTGTGCTACCTGTTTTTCTCATTAAACTTATTTGTGCTAATTTATTCTTTGCAACTGCTGAGCTTGGTTCTTCATGGTGCAGATACATATTCTTTTTTTTTTTTTATAAATTGAGGGGTATCTGCACTGTAGAAGCTGTCTTGACTTGGGAAAGATGAGGTTTTACTGCTTTGGGTGTGTGATACAGTAAAAATCAAAGCTGCTTTTCAGGATAGCTGATCCCAACTAGAAGATGGAACATTCATCGCATCTCCTGATCTCCACTCACCTTTTGGGGTTTTTTGACTAGCTTGGTAGAGAAAGCAGGCTAAGGATCCACGTGGTTCAGTTCATGTATTTCCTGTAATCCACCTATCTTCTATATATTCCACCTCAGAATTTTCCATTTCTGCCAACAGTTAATTAAATGTGTTGGATCATTTTTAAAATAATCAGCAGTGAAGTGTGTACAGTATTAACTCTGTCTTACCACTGTGAGCAGAACACTGTATTTTATGTTAATCACAGCAATGCTTTCAGGTTATTCTTTTTAAATACTGCAGAAACCTGAATAAGAAATGCAAGAGATGTAGTCTGCTTGCAAATTTTATTCATTAAAACAGTTTTATAAAGGCATTGTATTGCTTCTGTTTGGAAGCTTTGTTAAGTTAAGGGTGAGCCTCAGTTCTGGAGCTCCATACAAGCTAATTAGTCACTTTCAAAATTGCATTCTGTTACTAGTTCTTCTACAGAATTTAGTGTGCAAGACTAGAAAACTGCATTTCAGTGATTTAGTTATTAAGAAGAAACAATACTTTCTAGTTTTAGATGAAAAACAAAAAAGGACAAAAGTGTATAGTGTTTCCTTAGCATATAGGAAAAAGAAGACTAGAAATACTGAATGAAATGCACTTGATCTGTGTGCTTCTGCTCATACTAGAAAGTTTATTCACTGCCCTTATCAACAGAGGTGCTCCTGCAGAATTTTAATCCTTGATTGACATAGCTGTTATCAGCACAGCCTGTAGTGTCTTTGCAGATTACAGACACCTGAGAAAACATAATTGAATTACTGTGATTGGACAAGTTACCATTTGCCATAGAAGCCTTGAAATTGGTAATAAATGAACCTTGTCTTCCCCATGTAATGAAGCACCTTCATTCAGTCTCCAGCAAAGGTCTACTATTACTAGCCCCTGCCCAGAGTGAGTATCCTCAGCTGATAATGTTTTCTAGTTGGCTTTCTACATTGCATAGTGTGGAAACACCCACACCTAACGCTCAGGCAGTTACAGTTTCCTTAGTTTCCTTTATCCCTCTTTATTTGGAAGATAATGTGCACGTCCATGCTGGAAGCTCAATTTGCTTATGGGTGCTGGAAAGAGTCACAGGTGCTGAAGAGAGTATGATAGGGTAGAGAGAGGATTAAGATATATGCCAGTCATCCAAAACAAAGTTGGATGTGGTGTATGACTGTGCCAAGTTTAAAGCACTTTCAGATAAACTAATTCACCACAGGATGTGGTCAGATAAAGACATGTACGTGAATCAGTGTCTGTGCTTCAGTGGACAGGGACTAAGTTGAGAAAAACAGTGCAGTAATACCAGCAGCTCCTCTTTTAGTTTAGCTTGGTTTGCTTGTTAAGGCTGTTGCTGTCATTCTGTCAAAAATGCTCCTTTGCTCATGTAACCTTGAGTATTCATTAAATATTCCTACTGTGTATATTCTTTGAGTCCTTTATTATCTTTTAAATTCTATAACAGCCTGTGTTTTCTTTAGCACTTGAACTACTAAGAGCTATAGCCCATAAGGAAGGAAACAGTAGAAGGTTCAAGATGAATCATGTCAGGAGTATAGATTTTTCTTGTGAATAATAGCATTCTCTAAAAGTGTTTAGTCATGTAGGCAAACAATTTGATTTTTAAATGAAGATTTTGAAGCTACACTTTGTTTTAAAAATCATTTCTTCTCTGCAGTTCTTCGAGTTAATATAACTACTTTTAAGTAGCTTTGGACTTTCATTTATGGCAAGGTGCTTGTTCATTTTTAACTTGTACATTTTCCTTTGGAGTTTTTAAAGAGCAACTGCTCTGTATTCTTCTTCTCCCCACACATGCACTTTCCTTTGTCATGAGTTAGGATGCACTTCTTTTAATGTCACACTAAACATTCATAAGCACATGTTTTGTTAGACCTGTGGCTTGCATAAGAAAAGGTGGCATTTTCCTCCTTTTACCTTATCAGTCTGGAGCAAAGTCTGTGTATGTCTTAAGAGTGTAAAACATAAAAACATAGAATAATTTGGGCTGGAAGGGCCATTAGAAGATCATCTAGTCCAATCTAAAGGATAACTCACAACCCTTGTTTTACCAAACCAATGCTTTAGCCAATGAGCTACAAAACACATGGTTTCTTCTTTGTAGTTACATAGTCTTATTTCATGATCGGTGCCCAAGGATGATTGAGGTGGGATATAAACATCTTTGGAGTGTAATAGTAAATAGAAAATCTATGGGCAAGAGGACTGTAAGCATGGAGATTCTGTGAAGCAGGCTAAATGACAGTTTACTTAATCAAAGAAAGGTATTTTGCTTTCTTCCACACTAGGCATGCACCTGTTTAGGTTATGGGCAAATAAGTAGGCTGACTTGGATGGGGGAAGAGTGAGAAATGAAATAGGATCCAGTTGCATTGTGACAGCTGTGGAGAAAAATAATACTATTAAAAAAACTTGAGCCTTCATAATATAGAGTGGAACAAGTTTTTTTGGTGTAACATATGACAGAAAGCTGTTGCTTTTCTAGTAGAACAAAAAACTACCCCTAGATAGCAATCAGCCAAACAAAAATTGCCTACCCAAATCCAGTATTCACAAATAAAGTAGCAGGTACACTGCATAGGTGTGACCTGAGTATCTGAAAAGCTTTGTAGTATTTTTATCATGGCCTGGGCCTCTGAAAGAAGTTGAACTGAAGCTGTGAAAGGTCACTTATGCTCAGTCAAAGTCTGTTTGAATTTCATGCTGTAATAGAAGAAAACAAAACAAAAACTATTGCTTTAATTGGCCTCTAGGACAAAGATTTTTTTCACTTGGAGGACCTGTGGTAAATAATGCAGGAAACTTGTTTCTTGAGCTGAGTTAGGAAAGTTTACTGGGATGGGAGTTAAGGGATGGAGGTAGAATGAGGAAGACAAGTGTGTGAAAGAGAACGGAGAGGATGTATAACACTGTGTCAGAAGTCAAAGTCTCTGGCCTCGAAGTGGTAGCAGGGAGTGGATAAAAGGGTCTGGAAAGTGGAGAGAAAATGGCAGCAGATGACAGACACAAATAGGGGGATTAGCTATGAAAATCACTGGCAGCAAGCTTTAGTACTGCACCGTGCTTGGTCACCAGGGGTTCCTGTCATGCTAGGAATTTTTGCATTTCACCCACCCAAATGTTGTGGGACATAGAAGGGCTTTGTGTTATCATCTTGGTACAAAACTTCTAGTGTTAGAGGCTTTCTGTGTTTTGAGGTGGGACAAAACAGAGGAAAAAGTTCTCTCCCCCTCCCAGCTCCAAAAATCATCAAAAATCACCAAATTCTTTAAATTTGGAGGATGTAGTTTGTTTTTTCTGAGTAGAAGCTACACTGTGCATTTATTTGAGTGCTCTGTTGTAAGCCTAAAGCCTTTAGAAAAATGAGTATGCAAAGGTGCTAACATTTATAACCACTTCAGCTCTACTCAGTTAGGTTAGGCATTTTGTACAAAACTCTCTGTGTATGTGTGTGTGTGTGTGTTCAGTAATTCCTGAAAGATGCATTTTTAAAAAAACCTTTAAACCCTAATAAGTAAAACATTAATGCAAAGTTAATGTTTTTCTTGTAGCCTCTGTTGCCATTCCAAAAATAAAAAAAGCCTCACATTATATCATGTGTTCAATTTTGTCTGAGTGAATGTGTAACAAATACACTCTAGGTTAAGTATCCTTTTAGCACCCTTAACAAAGGTTTGCTTGTCTCCTCTGGTGACTTTCCAGAATATTTGTTCAGTGTGAACAGAAAGATCATTAGTAAGTCTTCAGCTGGCATTTTCTGAGGTGCTACCGAATCGTATACTTAAAGCTGTTTCTGTAATAAGAGAATTATGAACTGGTAAAGACCATCAAAATATGTTTGTGTCTTGCTTTCAATTTGCTGCTGTGTTCTCACAGCTTCACCTCCTCAGGGTTGTATTTTTAGTCCTTTTGTTTTAATAATTTTAGTTTGTTGCTAGATATCTGACTTAAGAACTTTTCAAACTTAAAACTAATTATTTGTCTTATGGTTACTCATTTTTTGTTAGTGTCAAATATAATCCAGTTATTGTTGAAATGCACCAAACTGTCCACATTCTTTGGCTACTCCTGCATGCTGAAAGTGCTTTTCTATGTTCTTGAGTTCTCTTTACAATACAGAAAGTTACGGGAATATCCCTAAGGATATAAAGAGTTTTTTCTTTTGTAGAGGCTTCTTCTCTGGGATTAGTAAAAGGATAATTTGGAGTGTAGGTAAAGGTAGCAGGGAAGTTCATTAGAGAAAAGAGGGGATGCAGGTAGGTTGTGTGAAGCAGTATTTCTCAGACTTTTATATCAAAGGATTGTCCATGAGAGAGAAGGAAAACTTTTCTCTAGCAGTTCTTAGAAAAATTGTTTCCTTATAGTTAAAAATACTTAATGTTTTAAAAAAATAGTCAGTTAAATGTGTTAAAGCCTAAAAGCTGTTACCAATATAACTGTTAAGCAACCAGGCAGTAATATCTTTGTGCAACTCCTAACTGTAATTTATTTTCTTTATTTAAAACTCTTACTAATAGTGTGCATTACCACTTCTTGGAATCCGTATAAGTGTGTAGAAGCAAATGCAATGAAATGAAATTGTTAGAGGTAGATGCTTTCTAATTGTTTGCAAAAGAAAAACCCTGTCACTGTTTTTTTTTTTTTACTTTAGAATAGGGACAGGTTTTGTAATATATAGGTGTTGAATTTAAAAACTCAAGAAGATGTCTACACAGGCTGAGAGATGTGTGTTATATTCTGTAATAGGACTGACCTTAGAAGAAATGGTATGAAACATGTCTGTTGAAAGTAAAAGTTAGTCTGTGAAGATTGCAATATCTGTTGATACTCAATCAGTTCCCTTCATTTTTCCTGTCTCTGTGGTGCTCTCATTTTTCTGAGGTTTTTTGTATGCAGTTGGATAGCAAGTGGAATCTAAATTATCTAGCACAGACAAGTTGACAGTATGCAAAATTGCTAATTGCTCTTGTTCCCTGTGCTCTTTCCTTGAACTAGGTTTATAAATAACAGGGATATCTTTGAGGTAGTGCTGAGTTGGAGGGCTACTGAATTTAGAATCTACTTCTTGTTGCAGCCTTGAGCAAGAGTTTACAGTTGACAAGTAAAGCTATTAAGAAAACTTCTGAGTTAGAAACTAGGATGGAATTTACGATCCTATTCTACTCAGTACAAAATGTAACAAATGTGTCAAGGGATTCTTTTATTTGTTTGGGATCATCTCTTGGGAATCTATAAAATATGCTTATTCTGTTAGTAAGCTTTTGTAAAAAACAAACATTTTGTAGTTGGCAGGACTTTTACATGAATGCTTCTTGAAAAGAAGAGCTGTTTCATAAGTGCCTTTTCTCCACAGTTTATTCCCCAGATATGCCTTCACGGCTTCCAATCCAAGACATCTTTGCTGGACTGGTTACAAGTATTGGCACAGCAATACGATACTGGTTTCACTATACACTTGTGGCCTTTGCATGGTTGGGAGTAGTACCTCTTACTGCATGTAAGTATTGGTTTAATTTTTTTTTTTGTACTGTAACACTCTTTTATATGCAGGAAAATATGCCATTTCCCTGCAGCAAAGTTTTGTGAGATCATTGTTGCTTTATTGAAAACATCATAATTTCAAAGACATTATTTAACTTATTTTCACTTAGAAGTTCTAGCTGTTTAACTCTTAAGCCAGTAGTGCAATGCAGGAAGGTGTTCAGAGGTAGGAGAAAATGCATAAAAGGGCTTTTAAACTTCTTACTCTAATAAAATGCCTCTTTTCAGTTGTCTTCTTTTAAAATCTCTGTGGAAGTTCTTATCTGAAACTGTTTAGTATACTATAGAAGCATTGTTCTGGTTTTTTGTAACTGTCTATAAATGAAAATGCAATATTTTTTACTGTGAAAAGTGAAATTCCCTTAGTCATACATAAATTGATATGTAAAACTCTTTAAAAAATAGAAAACAAAGGCCTGTAAGTAGTAAAGAAATTTAGCAGAAAGAGTGCACATTTAAGTTACTATAGTATCCAATTTGAAATTCACTTTTCAAATACAAAAGAAAGGAGAGCTATTGATGTTTGAAAAAGCAAAACAAATACAGAGAGGATGAAAGAAGGAAAAGAGAGAGTGTTCAGTCAAGGAAATGATTGGAAATGCATCTTTACAAACAGTAATGTGCCCCTTGAACAAAATAACGGGGAGCCAGTAAATGGTTCTCCCTAAACAGTTTCTCAATATGTTCTGTGCTTTTATTGGTAGCTGGCCCTGGCTGAGTTTGAGAATAGCCCAATACTGACATCAGCTATGAAAGGGTGCTCCTGTTTCTATAGCCTGTCCTTCCTGTGCAAGAAAAAGCTTTTCTGGGCACAGAGTAAACAAGATTTATGAACTGCTCTGCATTAAAACTAAAAAGTATTTCACAGAATCACACAGAATCATTATGGTTGGAAAGGACCCTCAAGATCATCTAGTCCAGCCGATAGCCCTACAGTACTCTTACCCCTAAATCATCCCCTGAGAAACACATCTATCCTTTTCTTAAAAACCTCCAGGGATGGTGACTCCACCACCTCCCTGGGCAGCCTATTCCAATATCTAACCACTCTTTCAGTAAAGAAATTCTNCTTCCTTGGGTTTTTAGACAAATCTTGTACACGCTTCTGTGTGACCTGGTCTAGGGAATCCTGCTCTGGCAGAGGGGTTGGACTAGATGGTCTTTCGAGGTCCCTTCCAACTCCTAACATTCTGTGATTCTGTGATTGTTTTTCTGCTGTTGTCTTTCAAAATGCAAATGTTGTTCACTTTTCTTAGTTAAACTTCTGAATGACAGCAAAATCATATAAATCAATACGTTAATTAAGGTAGTTACGTTTCATAACTGTCTGAAAACCTGATGCTGGCTCTTCAGTAATACTGAAATATTGCCAGAAGTCACCACCTGCAACTTAGTTATACAAGACTTTTTGGTTTTTTACTAATTTCATTTTGGGGTTCTAATATTTATTTACTAAGCAAATGTAATTGCATTATGAATTTGGTTTACTAGTGACTTTTTGTTTTTACTTTGTCTTAAATTCTATCTCACACATTGAACATGTACCCCTGCTTATGGATTCCTTTTAATGTACTATAAAGTGTAATGTTTCCCAAATCTTCGTTCGCAAAACCTAGATGATGATGAAAGTGTAACGTTTGCACAGGAAGATATCCAACATGATAAACCCATTCAGTCTAACAAACCTTGAAAAATCCATTTATTTTTCAAATTCGTCAGGATTTTACTCATGATTGTGATTTTTGAATAGGCCTTGTCTTCTTATGTGAAATGCCTTTAATGTAAGCTTTAATATTCTGTAATATTTAAATACTTTTTAATGTAATCTTTTGCCTTCCCTGTTTGTCATATGGCTAACATAGTGGTGTGTGGCTGGCTTCACAAGAAAGTATTCTTATTATTTTATATCTGGAAGAAAAAAATGCAACATTAAATACTTGTCAAACATACCAAAGGAGATGTACGTTTTAACAAATCTGTCCTCCAAATGAACCTGCTAATCGTGCAGTTACCCTGTTGTGGGATAAATTCTACTTTCTTTTTTGGTAATTTCTTTATTGCATACCTATTGTACATGCTTGAGTATAAGGTATTTATCTTTCTGTGCATACCTTCAGCATAATTCCAGCAGGCTCTGATGAGCTGTTGCTGTTCTGTTAGCATGAAGGATATTTGCATTAGTGGCTAAAGAAAACCAGTTATGCAATTTGCTATGATCTGTTCAAAAAAGTAGGATTAATTGGGCCAATTCAATCCAAAGTAGTTTGATTTTCAGTGATAATTGTACTTAGCTGCATGGTTCCTAGAGTGAAATACCCAAGGTAGCTATACAGTATGTGGGGTAAGAAAGAGGTGTATGCACTTAGTAAAGTGGATGTGTACACTGAGGCAGGAGGAAATGCTAGAGTGGGACTTGGGTTGTCTGAAGTGCCTCTTTTATCTCAAATTTCAGACATAACCGTTCACAGGCTGATAAGGCACATGAATGTGTTTTTCTGGAGTGAGTCAGTTGCCATCTTTAAAAACAACAACAAAAAGAAACAATGTAGCAGAAGAGAATGGTTGTATACACATTTCATGTAACTGTGTAGCAGTTAAATTGGACTTAAATTGGCCTAAGTATGAATGGAATTGCATATATGAGCACCAGAAGAATCAGCAGAAGGGCTAAAAGGAATATTTGCTGTTTGCCACAGAGCACTGTATATGTGATTTCATTCAAATCAAGAAGGCAAATAGATTAGAAATAAGGTGTCAGCAAGATGAAGAAAAAGACTGGAGTTACATAGATTTAGGAAAAGAGAACAGTGAATTTTGCCTCAGACTCAAAACGGATGAAACAAAACAGTGAGACGAAGATTCCAAATGGTATCCACTCAGAGAGAAGAGTATGAAAGGTGAATCTAAAATCAGTTCATAAATGCCAAGCAAGAAGAATTGAAAAGATATGATGAGGATTTACCACCTGATGCCCTTTATCTTCAGTATTGTTCACAAGTGATCCTGTACAGACCATTTGAGTATGCATGTCTTAGTGCTTGTATGAGACTAAGCAAGTGAAATCTGTGAGAGAAAAATAGCTTGCTTAGAGATTTTGTGTAAGTCTCCTTACTACTTTGTAAAATTTCACAATGAGTTTTGTTATACTGGTTTCCTACCAGTGTAGTATAATTGGAAGTTATAAGGCTTGTGTTCTTTGACCCTTTCTGTCTGGCAGAGTTCACCATAATATCTTGCCTCTTTGAAGTTCCCCCACTGTGTAGCTAGATGGTAGGCAGAAGCAAACTCTTAAAACTCACTGGAAGCAGAGGATTGGTACCACCTTGCTAAATTTGATTCAGTGACTGTTCAATATAAAATGTGTAAGTAGTACTGACTACATTGAACATTTTCATTAGATCAGCTAAGGCCGTTGTCTCTTTTGTGTTCTAAATTTGTCTAGGCCTTTGAATTTTCTGTTATTTTGTATTATTTTCTGTTCAATGTCAGAACTTCAACAGGAGGAGTGTTCCACTGGGAATTAAGTGTTAAGATCCTCCAAGTGCCCTATTATGTATTATATAAAAGTGAGCATGAACAGTAGTTCCTTTGGACATTTTGTATTCATTAATTCACAAGAGACGAAGTAACATAAACTCTCTGGAAATTCTTAACAGGTTTAAAAGATAACAGCTGAGCTGTTTATTTTATGTCACAGAAACCAGCATGTACTTGGGTGCCTTTGCCTGCCTGAAGGGCGGAATGAGGATCTTAAGAAATGAATTTTTGAATATGGGTGCCTTAATTCTTCCCTCATCCTATTCTGAGCATCTGTGTCATCCTCCTATGGATCTGAACCTAATTTTCTGAAGTAGACTATATACACTGGTAGCTTGCTTTTAAGAATGTATGCCTGAAGTCATGGTAAAACCCTAATTTTTTAGTGTTAATCAAGTATTAATCCGTAAAACAGTTATTTAAAACAGATAGTAAAATAGTGAGTCTCATTCCTACAAGATACCATAATAGCAGAGGTTTATACAGGTTTAAGATATGATTGAACAAATTTACAGGGGGAAAATAACCATCAAGGTTTAATTAGCACTGAGATATTATGGCACAGGAACTGAGCTGCTTTGCATGAAGCTTGAGAGAAAGTGCTGATGAGGTATTGCTGCAAGTTCCCCTATTCTTCCTTAGGTGTTCATTGGTGTGACCAGTGCTGGAGGAGGTCTAGATGAATCTTGAGTCTTACCTAGTATGGCAGTTATATATTTTTATCAAGAATGTTCGGCTAAAATAATCACAGAATGTCAGGGGTTGGAAGGGACCTTGATCATCTAGTCCAACCCCCCTGCCACAGCAGGATTCTTCCCTAACCAGGAATGGAACCCAGGCCCTAGTGGTGAGAGCAGTGAATCCTAACCACTAGACCACCACTTCTTACAAATAATCTAGCTTTGTTCCATATTGTTGTATGTGGTCTTGACTTCTGGTAGTTAACTCAAAGTTGAGATTTCTTTCCCTGTCACAAATTTAGTTAGGACACCAGGTGAAAAGAGGGTACCTATGGTCCTTTCCAAGAGAGTCTGAATTTGAATTTATCCTGTGCTTCTGTTTCTTCATGCAGGTCGTATCTACAAGTGCTTGTTTACTGGCTCTGTGAGCTCACTACTGACACTGCCATTAGATATTCTGTCTACGTAAGTACTTAAACAGTTTGATAGGAATAACTTTTTAATCAGATTGCCATAAAAATGGTTGCTTTGGAACTTAGTGTCCTTTTCTTCCAGTTATGGTTATTCTTGTCCATCATCTGAGAGCAGCTGCCTGTTGCCCTTCGCATAACAACATGTATGGCCAACAGTATTACAGCAGAAATCCTTTCACTTTGAAATTCTGTTATTCAGGATTTTTGGAGATGGAAATCTGACTTCACAAAATGGATCATGGTTAATGGAGATTTGTATTTGATGTCAATAAAACTTTGCTGGAAAATTACACTTGATAATTAAAAAAAATGAATTTCCTACAGTTTAAGTCGGATGCCATGAAGCAGAATGTTACTATGTATTGCTAATAATTCTTTCATTCGATTTGCTTTGTTACATTTGTATATTTTGAATTTAAGTCTCTGTACCCTGGGCCTCCTATGTGATAGGGATTTTTTTTTAATTGGATTGACTTCTAGCTGACACACAGATTTTAATGCTTCAGTCGCCATATGCTATTGAATATTGTCTATCTTTGTCTTTTAAAAACAATTTTAGTTAAAGAGCCAGTAAATAGCAACACAACAGAGTTTCAGGGTGGTTCTTTTTCATTATCTTGAACCCAAGGAACTGAAACTCAGTTTGAGTAGAATCAGTTGCACATCAAGGAAATTCTTAATTAATGACATGTGTGACTCAGCTAAGTCATCTCAGTTGGGCTATTTGATTTGAGATTTCAGGTCATGTTATGTTTAACTTTTATTAATGGATGGAGATGCTCACTTGAGATTAATAACAGTATTTTTTCTGTTATCTCCCAGCAAGTGTAGATTTTATTATTTTTCTGAGAAGAATCTGAAACAACTGAACCTAGAGCACCTCTTTGAGTGTCTTTACATTCTATGGAGAAAATAAAGGACTCAAGTATGTGTGAGGTTCTAATGGCATGTGGAGCTGCGCTTTGACATGTATTTCTTGGACAGAGTCAATTTCAATAGCATCCTGTGTTATCTTTTCTTTTGGGACTTCTTGTCCCCATGGTATTCACTGTTCTGTGCATGCACAAGTGTTTGTGCAGCTGCACTGAAAGCCACATTGATACTTTGTTGTGGATGGCACATATTTTAAAGAATGTGTGGTAGTTGGATAATTTCCTGATCAAATGCAATATGGTCAAGGAATAGTGCAAGGGTGGAAACAAGTGGGAGGAGGTACTTGGAATTGGGAATTAAGCCAATTTAAGTACCTCTTGCGTTGCAGGAAACAATAGTTTCAGCTGACTGAATTCTGTTTTGCTGCTGTTTTACAATGATGTATTCACTGATAGATAAAGATTTTTACAGTAGAGAGAGATCTGGAGTAAAAATATCACCCAAAATGTTTCGCAGTTGAAGGCAACCCCTGCAGTTCTGTTGTTTTGTTTGGGGTAGCTGAGCAGATAAAATGTTTTCAGTGGACTGGATAGTATGTATCTAGCCATTTAAACAGACTTTTTACTGTAGAAAATTATTTACTTAGCAAGTATTGTGTTTCCTTTGCTATTCCTCAAGATTTATTTTCTGAACTACTCTTGAAGCTTTTCTTCACAATGAGTCAGATCCTGTTTTGAAGGAATATTTATGTTTAAGTAGTAGTAATTTCAGAAGCCAAACCAGAGGGAAATGAAACCTTTTCCAAATCAGTGTTTGTCTTGGCACTTACAAAGATTTGTGAAGGGTTACATACAGCCTTTCTGAAAGAAACCTTCTTTGAACAGATTTTTCTTTAAATTAAATAAAAATTATGTCTAGATTGTTTCTTTACCTAGACAAAGAAAATTAGCTTTTTGCACAAGTACCAGTTTAGTTGATGATTTGGATTAGGAGGATCTGTTTGTGGTAGTTAACAGTGACTAAGTTTACTCTTGTTAGAAAACTATTTGTCACTAGTATTTAGGGTTGTTTTTTTTTCTTTAACAGGGAGAACTTACTGGCTGACTGTCTGCAGGGCTGTTTCGTGGTAACATGCACTCTGTGTGCGTTTATCAGCCTTGTTTGGCTACGCGAACAGATTGTCCATGGAGGAGCACCACAGTGGCTGGAACAAAATCAGCAACAGCCGCTCAATGGTGTTGGTCAACAAAATGAGGTAAAACTTTAACTACTCAGTAGCTCATGATAAATTTAGAAACTATGTTTTTGTGAATACATATGTTGTCAGAACCCAATAGTAATGGTACACCTTGCTGCAAGATATTCTTATTTGCACGTTAGCAAAAGTTGAATGTGTTTCTGTACAAACTCAGTGACATCACTGGTAAAGTTTTGGAAGTTCTGTAAAATAAGTTGTTAATGGATTTGTTACAGTATAATTTTTGTAAAGTAACTTTAACATTGTTTAGATTTTGATGTCTGTATCTGTAGTTTTTAAAAGATAATTTTGTGCTTGTAATACTGAATTGTTAGCTATAGTCAATGAAGATGCAGCTTGCAGCTTGCTTTTATTTTGTCTATGCTTCAGTAGCTCATAAGGTAACAACAATTCACTGTTCCCAAAGCAGTGGAGATTTGGTTGAAACCTCTGAAGTTGGAGCTTCTCTGCCCTCCCCTCATAGCCCAACACACGTGCATGCACCCCTTTAATACTTAGAGAAGCTTCTTGGGCAGAAGAAGCATCAGGAGTACATGCATAGGAGGGAAATAATTAACATTTTGTTTACTTTTGTAATAAATGTCAAATTTTTAAAGACAGAGGTCCTCAGCTTGATGGCTGACTTGGGTTGTCCTTGAATTATCTTTCTAATATAATAATGGGTTTCATAAGATCAAGAGAGTTCCCCTCTATTGGACACTGGTGGAAGCACATCTGGAGTGCTGTAGCCAGTTCTAGGCTTTTCCAGTACAAAGGAGACAGGGATGTACCAAGGTGAGTGCAGTGAAGAGCCAACAAAAATTATTAAAAGTACTGGAGCATCTGATACACGAGGAAAAGCTGAGAGAGCTGGAACTGTTCAGCCTGGAGATGAGAAGGCTCAGGGTAGACCTTATCAGTGTCTATAACAAGAGGATATAAAGAAGATAGAACCAGAGTCTTGGTAGTATTGAGTGACAGGGCAACAGGCATCAGGCTCAAATTAAAATACAGGAAATTCCATTCAGACCAATTCCTGCTCACCTACCCCCCAAAAAAAACCCCACCCCCAAAACAACAAAAATGCACACACAAAAAAACAAACCAAAAAACACCCCACACAAAGCAAAACACACATATACAAACAAAATAAAACAAAAAAAAGCAACCAACCAACCAAAAACAAAATCAAAAAACAACCACCAAAAAACCAGATGTGATGGTTTGTTGTTTGGGTTTTTTTACTGTAAGTTTGATAAGAGATTGGAACAGGTTGCTCTGAGAGCTTGTGAGGTCTCCATTTCTGGAGTTACACAACAGCAAGCTGGAAACAGCAGTGAGCATCCTGCTGTAACTGACACTGCTTTGAGTAGTTGGTTGACTACACAATCTCTAGAGGCCCTTTCCAACCTCATCTACCCTATGGAAAAGTCTGAATGTTTACCTTCCTTTCCTAAAAGGTAATGTAACTGTTATCCAAAAAAAAGTATATTCTTAACAGGTTTTTAATATTCATTAATATTCATTTTTTCTATATGCAGGATAAAAGTATGGAGAGAGACTGATAATTTAACTGAAAACTAAATCCTGTTTCTGCAGGCTCAGGCTGTTGTAAATGGAGGAGTTGAAAATGCTGTACTGGATCAACCTGCTAACCCAGCTGCTGAGAATGTAGTGGTAGGCGAGAACCCTGAAATTCAAGAGGAACAAGTAGATGAAGAAGAGGAGGATAATGAAGATGAAGATGATGCTGTAGTAGAAGATGCAGCAGATGCAAACAATGGAGCACAAGGTAACAGGTGACTCAAACAGTAATATTCTAGTTCTTTTTAAGTATAAATGAAACCACTGAAAATAGATATCATAATTCAAGGAAGCCATGTAAATTCTCATTTCAACTTACCTTGTTCTGGTAAATTTTGTATATTCCTTCTGAGTGCTGAAGCATTTGCTTGCTGAAGATCTATCAGCACTTAGGAGTTCAATGTTACACACTTAAGTCTTTTTGTTCACTTAAAACATAGCATGGAGTCTTTTTTTTTTCTGAGTGAGTCTTAGCTTTAAAAATGGCCATTGTCTCCTCAGATGACATGAACTGGAATGCTTTGGAATGGGATCGAGCAGCAGAAGAGCTTACTTGGGAGCGAGTAAGAATAGTTTTCTTGAATTGGATAATTCAGACTTGCACTTGAAATAATTTGCAGTATTCCTTTGTGAAAATCTATTAAGGATAGATTTGAATGCTGTTAGTGTGAAAACTATCAATAGGAGGCTTTAGTGGCCTAAAAAAAGGTCATTATATTAAAACCCAGGTGGTGTTATGCTACTTGTTAACTATCAAAAAGACATTCCTTTGATTTGAAATGTAATAGCAGCTTAAAACATGTTATAGCACAGACTTCCCTGAAGTCTTCAACATTGTCGGGTACAGAAATGAATTGCAACTTGCATTGAGGGTGCTAGGCTAGTTTAGGAGCACACAGGTGTTATATATAGTTTCATGCTGAAGTTTTGTATTCATGAAAGCATTACACTAACAAAAGTGAACTGGAAATTTTTGGTTAATTTACTTTTTTATATATTCCCAAAAGACAAATGTGTTTCTTAAAAAATGATGGAGCATTTTAATATAACATTGCTTCTGTTCTGCTTAGGGATCACAGATTCCCTAATGAGAGCATAAGATACATGCACATTGTAATCATAGAGTAGTACAGAAACTCAAGAACTACTTTTTTGTACCTAATTTTTAAGTAGCCAAAATCTGAGTTCATGCACATAGATACAGCAGCTTCACGTGATTTACCAGTGTCACCAGTGCCTGTGGCAGACAGCTGTAAAACTAGTCACTGTATTCCTAGGCTGTGCTGCAGTTGTTGCTTTGATCACAGTGTCGTAGATATGGGGGACAGGTCTTCATCATTGTTTTGTATCTAGTGAAAACTACTCTGTTTTGAAAGAATATTTAGTGAAATAGGGCATGCATAAATTTGTGTTTCAGAACCATTCTACTGTTTATCTCAAGCTAGAGATGTTATAGAGATGTTAAGAGATGTTCAGATGTTTCTGAACCCCACTTATGCCCTGGTAAATGTTGATGTGGTCCCTGTTGAAAATACTTTGATGCCTCTGCATGAATATAGAAATGAAATCAGTTTCAGCAAACTCTCAGAACCTTTTCTAGTCCTATGTGCTAGCATAGATAATAGACATCTAGTTGGCATTTAGAGTCAAAAGTGGAGCAGGCTTTTGTGCTATTTCATGTTGTGAAAATAGCATGCAAGTTTCTGAATTTGAAAAATCATTTTCATCTTGGTTTACTTTGTAAAATATGTGTAGCTTTAATATCTCGGAATGTAGTGCAAAATAACCTTGAATCTGGTACTTTACAGCAGTAATCATGGACTAGGACTGTCTGGAATCAAATAGTGAGAAATACTTCTGGGTGGGGGGAAAGTAGAGCTTTTTATGGGTTGGTTTGTTTGTTTGTTTGTTTTGTAATAGAGGCTGTATTTTTGGCTGTTCTGTAGATGCTTTCTGTAACAGCCATGCAGAATGACGGAGAGTTCATTTTCTGTCTTCCCTAGCTGTGAACCAGTTGTGTTCTGAACTTAAATAACATAGTGTAGCAACGTTATCCTTTTACTAGTTGCCTTTATACATCGAAGGTAAAATACTAACCTTTGACTGTTTTCAGTGCAACATAAATTGATCCTTTGCAATTAGGAAGCAAAAAAAAACCCAAAACAAAACAAACCTGCTCTTGTATTTTAATATTGAATTCTTTAAATATATTTTTAAATAATAGTGCAATCACTAAAATCTTTTGTAAATAAAAAATCTTCTTGGAAAGAAATAGGCGATGAATTAATTGATTACATGTGTATTAAGATACTGCACATGAACATTACTGCTTTTGATAAACTGAGTTTACAGTGTTTATCTTTAAAAAAATTATATCCAGGTTCTGTCGGTTGAGCATTCAAAAAAAACTTTTGACTTTATTGGGTATTAAAAGTTGGTGTGAAAGAGGCTTCTGTAAGGCTTATTTTAGATGTGCGTTGCTTAGTGTTTCTGATGAGTAAATAAAATTAACTTTCTTATCTTCATAGATGCTTGGACTTGATGGATCTCTGGTTTTTTTAGTAAGTGAAACAAACTCTTACATATATAATCCATATCTTCAGGTGAGCTTTGTTACAGTTCATTTGAAGGGCTCTCTGCTGTCCATCCTCCCTGACTTGGAGATGTCTAAGCTTTCTGAATTCAGGGTCAGGGGAGAGAGAGACCAAAGAGTAGATGTCAATAAAACTTTAAGCCATCTTAGCTACATTCATTAGGTATAATCTGCCAGATCACTTATTGTAAAAAGAGAAGTTATTTATATTTTAAGTGGAAAAAAGATCTGTTCTCTTTTCCAGCAGTATAGACTTTACTTTGTTTAATGTGTGAAAGAAATATAATTCTTAAATAGGAATGTGTTTAGTAGATAACTGTAGAATAGATCTGAAATAAAGTGTCTCATATTGTAATGTTATGTCTTATGCTTAAATTAACATATCTTATTGTGTTATTAGTGATTGACCTTAAATATTACTATCAAAAGAATTAAAATTCCAGTGTACTTATAACAGAGATCACATCTTAGCTAAAAGTAATACTAAAAAAGAGAGAGGCTGTCATTTCTAGGGTGAGAGCTGTCAGTTTTCTTAACAGGTTTCTTGTTACAGTCTTGTTAAAAGTTCAGATGAACATTTCCTCACTTATAAAACAAATACCACATACATGTCATGTAATTATTTTCAAGAGTGGAACTATTTATATTGATTTTAAAATAAAAGCTTATTTTTGCAAAATAAGTATTCTAAAGCAAATACAAGTGCTTTTATCCAGGTAAATATTCATGAATGCAAACAGATTACTTCATAATCTGTCCTTCATGTTTTGATCTTTGTGTTAGAGCAAATTTCTTGGCTTAACATGAGATGTGGAAGTTCTAGTAGTAATAGGCAGTTGAAATACATTTAGATACAAAAGGAAAGTCACTTATTTAAATGACTGATATTTATTTACTGTTTCCTTGTCTTCTTTCCTCCTTCCCCCATACTACTTACAGGAACATGTCTTTTGGGTGGTATCATTAAATACATTGTTCATACTTGTGTTTGGTAAGTATCATTTGCTCTTCAATTTCAAAAAGATCCTTCTATGTGAAGTGCTAATGAAGGTTGATTTTTAAGGCTGTTCTCTCAGAATATATGAACTTGTGACATCTAAAAGGGAACCACAAACGAACTGACCAAGATGTAAAATGGCTGCTTAAGTCTTTCAGTGCATAGGAAAGTGAATATACAGAACAGGTTCCTACAGCAGTCTGTCAGACCAATATGACTAATATCAATATGCATAAGACTGAGAGATCAAATTAATTTACACACAGCAAGATAAACTAAGAAGGAAAAGACTCTCCTTTTTTTCTGTGTAGTTTTACATGGTTTGTAGTCTTTCAGTGTGAAAGTGTTTGTAAAATTATAGAAATAAACCACTTGCAAATATTTGTACAGAAAGTATATTTTTCAGCTGTTTTCATAAAATTGGTGATAAGTAGAATAACTTCTATATTACAGTACATATTTACCAAAAAAGGCTCCATTTAGCAGTTTTCATAGTGTTATAATACCCCTGCTTTCTGCTTACATTATGCAGCATTTTGTCCCTACCATATTGGTCACTTCTCTATTGTTGGCCTGGGCTTTGAGGAATATGTAAGTATTGGTTTATAATTTCAAATTTAAAAACTGCTACTGTTTTCTTAATCATATTTCTTTTATAACATCCTTCCACCTTTATTTGTGATTGCAAAAGTAACCTGGAGCATGTCTCATCTTTTCTCCTCAAACCTTTTTCAATCTCTTTTTCTCTTTCCTGTTTTCTCCATTATTTACATTTCAAGCAAGTTTTCCTCCTTTTTTAAAAAAATGCATTCATTTTGTGGGTGATTTTTAACAGCCTCTTGTTGCTCATGTGCATTTTTGTGTCCTGAGTAATTTTCATAGTGGATGGTAGTAGGTAGTGAAAGGTAGGAGATAGTGTGACGCCTTTGGTTTCATATATAGAGATTGTTTCCTGTTTGAAGAAAGTAGTTGTTAGACTTATCAAGTAAATGTAAACTTTTCTGTTCTTGATGGAGATTATTAAACTGCATAATAACTACAGAAACTTGTCATTCTTCTTGAAGAGTGGAGATTTAGAACTTTATCTTAATTACATGAAAAGGAGATATAATTTTTTAAGAGACTGATAAACTTTCCCTTTTTTTCCTTCCCCTCCAGGTTCAAGCCTCTCACTTTGAAGGCCTAATCACAACGATAGTTGGATATGTTCTGCTAGCAGTGACTCTAATTGTTTGTCATGTATCCTTTCGTCAATAGTTATCTGGCTCAGATTTTACACATAAAGCATATTTCTGACTATATTTTGAGGAGGCACAGGCATGATGCACATGCAGTTAGAGTATCCATTTTGCTCTGCTTCTTTTGTGAAAAATAGAAGAAAAGGTCTCTTCTGTTTTCTTAGATGTTTGAGAGTTGTCAGTGTGATTTATAGGGATCTAACTGAAGCAACAATTCCCTCACATAATCAGGATCAAACAGGAGTTTATTGCTCTCACTATCATAGTCCTCTAGCTCAATACATTGAGTCCCCTCTGGTTCATCATCTGTGTTGTAAACAGAGGTAAAGAAATCATTGAACACCTCTGCCTTGTCTGTATCCCTGATTGTGAGATGCCCATCTTTGTTCCATAGAGGGCCAATGTTGTTCCTACACTGTCTTCTAGCACTAACATATTTGAAAAAGATCTTTTTATTATTGCCCACAGTTCTGGCCAGCCTCAGCTCTGACCGAGCTTTAGCTGCACGAATTTCATCCTTACAGTGGCAAGCATAATCTCTGTAGTCTTCCCAAGTAAGCTGAACTAACTTCCATTGGGCATACATTGCGCTTTTCTGCCTAATTTCCAAGAGAAGACCCCTGTTCAGCCAAGCTGGCTTTCTGCTTCGTCTAGCTGACTTCCTACATCTCAGAATTGCCTGCTTTTGTGCCTGTAGGCGGTGGTGCTTAACAAGTGACCAACACTGATGGACCCCAGCACCAGCAAAAACATTTTCCCAGGGGACTTTACTAGCTAGTTCCCTGAGTAGCTTAAAGTCTGCTCTTCTCATATTCAGAGTGAAGGTTCTGCTAACGCTTTTTCTCCTATCAACAAAGATTCTGAACTCAACTGCCTCATGGTCACTGTGGCCAAGGCAGTGACCTACTTTCACGTTGCTCACTAGATCCTCTCTGTTGGCAAGCAGTAGATCGAGGAGGGCATCTTTTCAAGTTGGCTCCCTCAGTACCTGCAGCATAGCGTTGTCATCCAGAATCTTCAGTAACCTTCTGGCCCAAGCTGAACTAGCTGTGTGATGCTCCCAATCAATTTCCAGCAAATTAAAGTCCCCCATAAAGACAGGGGAAGTCGACTTAGAAGATTCCCTTAGTTCCTCAAAGAATAGTTCATCAGCATCCCGGCTGGGAGGTCTATAATAGACTCCAACAGTGACATCTGCATTATTTGTTCTGCCCTTAATTCTTACCCAGAGACTTTAATGTGCCATTGCCAACTGTTAGCTCAATGGATTCCAGCCCTTCCAGAACATACAATGCCACACTCTCACCTCACCTGCCCTGCTTATCCTTCCTGAAGAGCCTGTAACCATCCAACTTGGCGCTCCAATCACAGGACTTATTCCACCAGTTTTCACTAATACCAGTAATGTCAAATTTTTGGGTTTATTCCTCAAACTACGTACATTTGTGTAGAAGCATTTCAGGTGTGGTTCTTTCTGACTAATACCTAGTGAAGCAGATTGGAGAATCCCATTAGTAATCAATTCCTCATGTTTTAGCCCACCACCCCATTACACATCCGTGGCAATCCCAGTGTCACCCCTTTCCCCCTTCCAAGCTAGTTTAAAGCTTTATCATATTTTTGCAGTCTTCAGAACACTTACACATGTTTAACACAGCAAAATCATACGGTTTTATGCTTTCTTGAGGGCCTCCAACTACATTTTTGAAGGTCTGTCTGAGAAGATGAGTGTGCAACCATTGTTTTTTCCACACTGTCCTTAAAATACTGCTGTAGGCTATGTAGTTGCAGCAGAAAGAGAAATGGGATCATGAAAATATGTAGAGTAAAATGAGAAATCTATTCACATCCTTTGATCCTGCCAGATCTTTAGTATGGATTGGTTTAGTTTCCTTTATGCCTGTGAACCACTGAGAGTTTGCAGCAAGGATTTCGGGCGATAATTTTCTCTGTAATAATAAGGGTTAAGTAACGACAGAGTCCTGAAATCCAGAAGGATTTAGTCCCAAGTAAAATGTCTGCATTCTAGCTGTGTGTTTTTGAAACAACTCCACAAACTTCAATTTGAAAGAATAAACATTTGTTAGCCATTTTCTGTTCAGGAGCACACAATGCTAACAAACCTTAGACCATGCTACACCAGTGTGCAGTGCATATGTGGTAAAGTGGTTGTCATGTCTGTTTCGCCTCCTAAAAGAAAATGAAAATAAGCCCTCAAACTGTAATAGGCATCCAGCAGCTGTCCTTGGAGAAGGTGAGAATTTGTTTCAGGCTGGATGAAAAGCAAAGCTACTGTTTAAGGTAGGCCTTCAGTTTTGAAGTGTGCTTACTTGTGACAGACATTTTAAAAGACAAATGTTTGCTTTTTCAGAACTTTGGGATGCTTGATTTAAGAAGCATGGCACTAGTTTTATTTTATTTTATTTATTTAGCCATTCATTTTAGATGCATATTTAGGGATGTTATCCAGCACATCAGAGTGTGACTTCCAGAGTCATAGCGAATTTTGTAAATGGAACCCTCGTAAAATACGTCCTATTTCACTCATGTCTCTTACAAATTTTTCCTGTTGCTAAAATCCACATTAATCAAACTGTCTTATGAAGTATTTTTCAGTGTTATTTTCTTGACAAAACTATTCAGGGTTTGGCAGCACTTGTGAAGTTCCAGCGATCACGTCGCTTATTGGGAGTTTGCTATATTGTTGTCAAGGTAATCTAGTTTTTGGGTGTGTGGCAAACAACCATATAAATTTCAGCTTACATTGTAATTCTTTTAGACATTTTTATTAAACTAATAAGATGTTCTGTTCTCTTTTTTCCTAAAGGTTTCCTTGTTAGTGGTGGTTGAAATCGGTGTTTTTCCTCTCATCTGTGGCTGGTGGTTGGATATATGCTCTTTGGTAAGAATGGAAATAAGTGGGATAAAATATATTTTGATGGTGTTTATATTTAAAAAGTTCTAATCAGAAGAAAGTTGCTGGTAGGAGTTTGACAGCACTTTTGTGTTTTTGTAAGTTTAGTGTTTCCTGGGGAAGAGAGATTTTTAGGTACTACATAGGCTACTTCTGTTTTACTTTGTTACAAAATACAAATTAATATGCTATTATTAAAATAATAAGATCCTAAACCTTTTTTACTGCATTTACAAGACTGCTGTGATAATGAACTTAAAGTCAAACTTGTGCCCTGAATAAACTTCTTTGTGTAGCTATCTTACATGAAGTTCTCCAATCTCTTTCTGTTTTTAACAAGATACATGCTGTGTTAGTTTGGAATTGAGAAGGACAGTTTTTCCATCATGAAAAAAAAATGGTATTAATTTAAAATGGGGAAAATTAATTTCTTCTACCCTTAGTAGAAATAGAATTTTACTTACAGAAGTATTTACTTCCATGACAATGCAACTTTGTTTGAGCTGATTTATAAGTTATGTAATGTACTTTAGCGTTTGAGTTGCCTTATTTCTTCTTTCTGTGAAAAGAAGAATATTTGTCCAAAATTGATCTTTATTTGCTGTTCTTATTCTAAATTATTCCCTTTTTTCCTACTAAAATGATATATATGTTACCACAAGGCAGACATTTAAATGAAATGCCTAGTTATATATATCAACTAGAACGAACAAAATGAGTAACTGCAGAAGTCTGCCAAACGTTATTCACATTTCTTTTACTACTTACCTTCTAGGAGATGTTTGATGCCACTTTGAAAGATAGAGAATTGAGCTTTCAGTCTGCCCCAGGTACCACAATGTTTCTCCACTGGTTAGTTGGGATGGTTTACGTCTTTTATTTTGCATCCTTCATTCTTTTACTGAGAGAGGTAAGTCTAAAGGAGTAAGATAGGTATGTAACACAGAGAAGCTTGAGTTTGAACTGTTAAATCTTTCATATGTGGGTGTTGCTGCCACTATGTTTTGTGTATGTATCTTGGATTTCAGCCTTGTGTAAAACGGGCCACACAGATTCTTACTGCAGTGGAAAATGATTTTAGAGTGTGTTTTACGTAGAGGTTTTTAGTTTACAGAGCCCTTAAACATGTGGAATCCAAATACATTTCAATTGTTTAAGACAGATGAGTATTTGAAAATTAAGCTTGTAATTAGTTATTGCTTCTCTGCTTCTCTTTGATAATGCTTCCTTTGTTCTGTTTCTCTACCATTTTGAACCTAGTTCAACAAATAACCCTATTATGTTTAAAACTTCCTTGCTGCAGCAGTGTTACCCAAAATGAAGAAGACTACAAAGATAATTTTCTCTTCATATATTGTTTTCTATTTCCTGTTTCAGGTATTGAGACCTGGTGTCTTATGGTTTCTCAGGAATTTGAATGATCCAGACTTCAATCCTGTGCAGGAAATGATTCACTTGCCCATTTATAGACATCTCAGGAGGTTTATCTTATCAGTGGTAAGGACTTTTCTCAGAAAAAATTATTTGGAAAGAAAATTTCCTATGTTAGCCTGTATGTACACTACTATGTGTTTAAGGAAAAATATTTTCACCATGAAGGTGATTAGACAATGGAACAGGTTGTCAACAGCATCTACATCTCTTGAAATACTCAAAACTCAACTGGATACGGTTCTGAAGGACCTGATGTAACTGGATATGCTCAGAGTAGGACGTTGGGGTAGTTTACCTCTAGAGGTCCCTTCCAAGACAAATTGTTCTGTGATATCTTATGCAAAATCACAGGAAGTGCTTGTGCATTCAGATAAGCATTTATTATTGTAGATATTGTAAATCATATAACTCTTTCATGATGCTTTTAGTTACTATGTGTCCAGTTTTGCTAAAGTGGTGATTCAGAGGTAGAGTAACTTTCTAGTTAGGTTTTTATTAGATTGTGCTGATCTAGCCAGTGGTATCTGAAAACAATGAAAAGCTTTTTTCCTTTTGCTTGTTTGTCTGAAGTTTGCCTGGCATGCAGTAAGGGAAGGGTCTCAGTCTATCTTAGGCATTAATGTCACAACTGTGAAAACTGATATACCAGAAACATTATTGTTTGATGTACTGTATTAATATGCATAAAGTGCTTTAAGCAATGAAAACTCACAGAGAGATCTTAGTTCTGTTAGAGACCACTTGAATACCTAAGGGAAGCTGATCTGTCCACCTTTCAGAGTATTTTCTCCTTGGATGCTTTAGCTGCCTTAAACTTTGTTTCACAGCAAGTGGTCCAAATATAAGCAAAGGTTTTGCTTGTTGACAGAGGTCTTTGAAATTTGCTGTCAGTCTGTGTTGGAGCTGGCGGTTACTTGAACTTCACCTTTTGATTTGCTTAGCTAATTCAGAACTTTCACCAGCCTCATGCTAGAGTATGAGACCCAGAATGGTGATCATTTGCAGCTTACCATTTCAAAAAACAAGTGATAGTTTTCAAGTTGTTTCTTTCTCAGTATTTTTAAGAAATTTCTTGTATAGAGCCTAAACTATTAAATTTCAAAAAGAATGGGATTTGATTTTTCTTTTTTACATAAACACTTTTTTCATTTTTTATTCTCTAGTGGTGCAACTATAAAAAGTGTCAGAAATGTTTTAAATATACTTGATTTTTAACCTGGTTACTTAAGGAAACAGGATTTGTAGAAGTGCATGATCTTCATGAACCTGGCCTCCACTACTAAACTTTGCTCTTTCAGCCAATTTAAAATGTGAGGAAGTAGAAACTGAAATATCTTTTGAGGCTTCTGAAAGTTGCTTGAAAAATCAGCAACTAAGAAAGGAAAGGAATTCAAAATTAGTAATCCCAGTACTGGAGGAAGAAAGTAGAGCTCTGACATTATCCTGTCAGCTGAACAGTCAGTGCTCATTCAGCCACAGTCCTATTTGGTGAGGGCATCATACCTTAGTGGTCTGCCTCAGTTGGAGTTCATTTTTGTCATCGTGGCTCATGTCCCTCTGTGCTTTGGATTAGTGGCTGAGACAGTGTTGCTAACACAGGTGTTTTGGCTATGGTGAACAGTACTTATGTAAATGCTTTTCCTCTTTTCTGCTCTGCCCTGCTCCTTCACCCTTCCAGAGAAAAAGCTGTCGGTTGGGAAGGATGTATTGCCAGTTCAGGTGACCCAAACTAACCAAAGGGGTATTCTATACTATACGAGTTTGTGCTTAGCAGAAAAAGCTGTGGGAAGGGAGGAGAGAAGAGGAGGGATGGCATTCATGATTTACAGCATTTGTCTTCCTCAGGAACATGTGCTTAGCCTTTGCTTCCCACAAAGGTACTAATCATCTGCCTACTTATGGGAAGTTGACTGTATTCCTCTTTTTGTTTTGCGTGCACACACAGCTTTTCTCTGTTGAGCTGTCATTGTCTCAATCCACAAGTCATCTTGCCTTCTTTCTCTTTTCTTCCCATTCAACCAGAAAGAGAAATGAGCAAGCACCTAGGTTCATGTTTGGCTGTTAGCCAGGGCTAACCCACCACACACAGGAAACATGTCAGAGGGATGGGTAGGAAACTACATGTGGCTGTTTCAGCTATTCTGACTAACTTGTTTCACTTCCTTGTTGCAGATTGTCTTTGGATCAATTGTACTGCTCATGCTCTGGCTTCCTATACGCATTATTAAGTATCTTCTGCCTAACTTTCTTCCATATAATGTTATGCTCTACAGGTAAGTGTTTAATTTAACAAGGTGGTTTTTCAGTCTCCCCATAACTAGAAAAATATATATTTTTGCTACTTGGGCATGAATGTGACACTGTTTGGTATGTTTGGTTTGTTTTCATTTAACTTCATTGTTCTAGAAAAGTAAAATGATAAAGTTATGGATACGTCATATGATCTGTAAAATAAAAACCTACTAAGAAAAGCTTAGAGGCATTTTGTATTACTTCTGTAATGATAATATTTGAGTTCATATGCCCTCAGAACACTTTCCTCTTCAACATTTTGATAGTGAAATTGCTGCCATGTTTGTTTTTCATGTTCATTCCTAATTATTATTGCTTCAGGAATAAAAGAATATCTGTAACTACATTTCTTTTTTGTCATAGCATTATACTTCTGTTTCTAAAAATTGAAACAGTGATGGTAGAAGCAAATAGAAGAGCAAATCATAATCTCTGATATAATCTTTCTCAACATTTTTTTTCTCTAGTTTCTTGTGCAACTAAATCTGTAAACACTCATGAACCTGTGTTCAGAGTAGTCTATAAGGAAGAATGTCTGCAAAAACCCAAGAATTGTTCCTGTTGGCATCCAATATAATTTTTATTTTAGTGATGTTAATATGGTTCATTGTAAAAGATTATTATCAGAATCTTCCTTATGTTCAACTTCCTGCTCTTCCTGTTGTTTCTAGTGATGCTCCAGTAAGTGAACTTTCCCTAGAGCTCCTTTTGCTTCAGGTGGTCCTTCCAGCTTTGCTAGAACAAGGACATACAAGACAATGGTTGAAAGGTCTTGTACGAGCATGGACTGTTACTGCTGGGTACTTGCTGTAAGTACAGAAAGCCAAAGTGAACTACAATCATTGTGTCCAGCTTAGCATTTTAACATGAAAGCAGCATGCTTTCAAGTGTTACCCTAATAAGTAGCTTTAATAGCTATTCTGTAGATAAATATGTGATTAAAAACTTATATAGTGATTTCCTATGGAAGTACCACCTTCTAAACAGTAGCTGTACCTACTTCTGGACTAGTCTTTGACAAGTTATTCTTTCTGTACACTATTACAGCATTTGCTTAGTAAAAAAAAATACCTGTAAAGTATGACTAAATATGTTAACTTCCTATTGTCTGGAAAAAGTAGAGGTAAGTATCAGCAGAGCATTTCCATGTACACAGCTTGCATTTCTTACTATAAGAAGGTGGGAGGGAAAGCAAAAGTTATTTAGAACATTAAGCTGAAGAAGTGAGTACCTTTAAATTGTGGCGTTTGAAGTTAAAAGTTCATTCTCCAAAGAAGGATAAAACTATCTTTGCCAGCTACAGTAAATGGTAATACGAAGCAAGGTTCTTTAATTTAGACGGCCAGGCAGAGTTCTAGCACTTGAAATTATTTTTTTCTTATGTTGTTTGCCAAATTAGTCAAGAAAAAAAATTATTGTTGATTTTGTTTCTATAAAGTTTTTAACTTAAAAGTAGTTTTTAATCTAACTTCAAAGTATACTGATGTTCTCCCACTGTGTCTTGCTCATTGTGAGTTGTGCCAATGCAGCACTGTTAGGATGAAGACTTATTCTTTGCTAAGCTATGTCTGAGATTCTGCAAAAATGAATGTGAAAGACTTTTCTCCTCCAATCCAAATTATTTATTTTTGGTTCTCATAAGGTCTCTCTCCACTCCTGTTCTATTAGTTTGCATTTTGAAAAGTTTACTTTTTAATGAATTTTGTGCTCATTTTCATAGTATGTCACAAGAAGAGAATTGCAGAAATGATGATAGAAATGAGTTTGCTTTCTCCACTATTCCAGCTGTTAAAAATAATTGTGAAATCTCGTCAGCAATTTCAGTTGAGCAGTGTAAAACTGTTTTCATTGTCTGCCAATAGAATATGTGTATGCATCTTACTGCTAGTAAAAATTCTGCTAAAGCTGAGGAAAATTACCTTCTAAATGTTCATACTGAGTTTGGGATTTTTTTAATCAGACTCAAATACCTATTTGCTAACAATATTTGCAGGAAATATCAAAGGAGTACTTTTTAAAGTAGACAGACTCTTTCTAGGATTGGTGTTCTTAGAAACTTGTACACAGGTTTTGATTATCCCTGACTGTCGTTTTGACAACATGTCTATAGCAGTACAATGCTGTCCTTGTACAGTTTAGGTTTGAAGGCAATTATTTCTGATAGAGCTTAGTAGCAGTAAAGTAAAAGCTGTTAGTTGAGCTGCCTACTTACATGAACTGAAATACTAATGCAATTTTTCTTTTATATGCACAACTTTAATACCAGACATTGTTTGTAAAGCAGTCAGATTACATGGTCTTTGTGGCTGTATTCCCACTGTTCTAATCTGCATCCACACTAGCATTTTTCTTGTAAATTCTGTGTTTAGGATGATACTGAGTACATTATCTGGAAATGGTTTATTATACTTTATCAAGATTCTGACAGTATATACTGTAAGTATGAGTATAAACTTGTGCTCTTGTATGAGTTTTGTACCCCCTGTACTCATTCTGAGTAGGCCTATCTTTCTGTAAGATTCTCATTCATATCCAACAGAACAAAACTGAAATTTTGATTGTTAACAGGGATCTCCATTCTTACCTACTTGGTGACCAAGAAGAGAATGAAAACAATGTAAACCAGCAGCCTAACAACCAGCATGCTCGCAATAACAATGCCATTCCAGTTGTGGGAGAAGGTCTTCATGCAGCCCATCAAGCCATACTTCAACAAGGAGGACCTGTGGGTTTCCAGCCTTACCGTAGGCCTTTAAAATTCCCTCTCAAGGTAGGTTTATCTTAACACATTAAGAGAAAAGGAAAAGGCATTTGAAAAAATGATAGAATTTTTTTTTAAGAAAGATTTGGCCCACATGTTACCAGAAGTCAAGCAGTGGGTCATGTTGTGTTGGTTTTGTACAGTTTGCATCTTTTTAAAGAATAGACTTAGTTATTCACACATACAGCTTGTTTCACCCTCTCACCGAAGACCTTCAATTGCCATTTTATTTATACATCCCATACATTTTGTGTATAATCTTAGTTCACATTTTCCTAATGGCTAGTAATGGAGAAAAATACACTTCAGTCTTGTAGCTGAAGTATTTTAAACCTTTTTGCTTTGTTAAATAATTAGATGGAGAACTTCTGTTACGTCCATACTAAACATAGAATGGTGTTTTGATACTTGAAAGTTCTGTGTCTCTACAATTAGAAAGGAAATGTTTGCAAATGTTTCTTAGAATAATAGGTCAAACTAGGACTCTGAGTTAATCTAATAGAAACTTAAACATAGCTCGTCTAAAATTATTTCAGGTACAGCTCAAGAATGGAAGCAAAGGCTGAAGTTAGAACAAAAAGTTAGAAAAAAATAATTGCTTCTGAAGTTTCCTTGAAATGCTTGAAATTCAGCAGAGTTCTCATAACAAAGTAAAAAATAAAGTGCTTTTTTCCTAGAAATCTTAACCTAGTAGAACTGAAAACATATTTGAAAGTTTGAAGTTTTGGAGGGACAGGGGGATGGAGTCAATTCCCTCCAGTACTGCTTTTACACTTTAAAATGGTTCTCTGTGGGAATGCATGAGCTACAACACTGTTGTAAAGGAAGCGGTGGGAGGAAGTAGCTCAGGGCTGTGAAAAGGCTAGGGAAGCAGAATGAATTTGCCCCTATCATAGCAGCTGCTGCTACCTCAGTTTGGTTGTAACAGGAAGTAGAAGTATACTCTGACCAATTTAGCATAAATTTAGCATAAATATGCACTCAGTGCTGAAAGGGGTGGTGCTAGATGTCTCTTCATGGCAATTACAGAATCACAGAATGGGAGGAGTTGGAAGGGACCTCTGGAGATCGTCTAGTCTAACCCCTTAGCTAAAACAGGTTCACCTAGGTCAGGTTGCACAGGATCACATCCAGGTGTGTTTTGAAAGTCTCCAGAGGTCTGTATCTAAATACATCTCTTGTGAGCAGTTTTCCTTGGGACTATTTTTAATATTATTTGAATAAATGTCCTTATTTTAGCTAGTTAGCTTTTAGTTAGGTTTTTTAAAGAGGAGGGCTGTCCTTACAAGATCTTTTGAGTCCGTGCTGCTTCTGTGGTATGAGTGACTGTCTGCCTGTATATTGTTTAGATGCAAGTGAAGAAAGAGTTGCTCTTCCTCTTACACATTCTCCTGCCTATTGATTCAAGCAGCAACTATGTATTGCCTTTAAAAGCTTCATATCAGCTTTAGTCCTTCAGTCCTTCATATGTTGTTTATTCCCACATGGGCTGGCTTTTCCCCAGCATTTGTTAACTGTTCAGACAGTCCCAAGCAAGTCATGCCATGTGTTCTGCACCATTAAGAAGGGGTTTTGCCTGCAGTCCAGTTGTCAGCTACTCTGGCTTTCTTGTTTCTGTTATTTGGGATCTCTAACCCCACAGAGGGTGGTCTGTGAAAAAGTGTATGTGATTGTCACCTGGCAAGTAACTGGGTATTATGGAATCATTCCTCTTTCAATACAGGCTAACATTTACAAAATCACAAGATTTTTCCTTCCTTTAAGCAGTGTTGAAGATCCTAACCTAGAGACGAGACAGATCTGCATGGTCCCCAATAGTCTCATCAAGGAAAACGTGTTTAACTTTCTCTCAGTAGTCATTATGATAAGGTGTTAGTTTTCCCATGGTAAGCTTTCTTGGTTTGTGGCTGTGATGATTAGTGAAACAGAACTTCATAGCACATGATACTTGAGACCATTCAAATATTTAAAGAAGTCAAGTACATGAGAATTCTTTAAGATGTAAACCTAAGGAGCCACCAGCTTTGCTGTTAGCTACTGTTCACATAAACCCAAGGGCACCTGGAAGAACTTTTTTTGGCAAGGTTTTCCTAATTATAAAACCACTGTCTTGCTTATCTGGCATCCAGAGCTAGAAACCTTTCAGGGTTAACTAAGAATCATTGTTCTGGTCAATGCAGAAATAGAGACCACTTTTTCATGTAACATAACAAAGAACTTCAGTCATTCTGGATTCAAATGTTAATTTTTACTGGTGTGACAACTGGTGTGAACTCTTAAATATGCAAAATAGGTGCATGTACTGTGGATAGGTTTCTTACCACTTGATTTATTCACTGAAATATCAGTTAATATTTGAACACTAATTGACAAAGTCACAAGAAGCAAGTCCTCCTAGAGCAGACTCACAGGGAACAGGTGTTTGTAGAAAACATACTGTGAGCTTCAGAAATGCACTTACTTAGAGGAGCTTTGGCTGGAAAACACATCATTGAACAGAATCAGGTCTGTTCTAACCCAGGACAAGCTACCTTTTTATGATGATACATCTTTTTATATGGGATTTTTTGCCTTTGGTTAAATAACTTTCTTATAAATGGTTTCTCTTTTGTTTTTTTTTCCCCTCTTTCAGATATTTCTTTTGATTGTTTTCATGTGCATAACATTACTGATTGCTAGTCTTATCTGCCTTACCTTGCCAGGTAAGTCTATTATTGTAAAACTGCAATAAAAACAACTCGACATGTTGCCATGCTCAACAATGGCAGATAGTTTGAAACCATTGTTTAAAGTTAAAAGGAGAACGTGGAAAATTGTCCCATTTTTAATGGTACATCATAAAATAATTTAAATTCCATATAATAATAATAATTGTATGCAAATGACAGAGATTGTAATTTGTTTTGTTGTAGAATGATTTCCTTCTAAAGGCAGGACTCCAAGAGCTGACACAATCTCTGTAGTAGGACTGAGGGAAAAATCAAATTTAAACTCTTGTATCTGCTTTGCCTTTTAGAGAAGGAAATACATAGTTACCAGGTCTTCTGCAGTGTCTTCTTTCAATGTTCTGAAAGTGTCATCATGACAGATCACTAGGAGACTTTGAAGTAGTGTACATGCCACTTCTCAATGAATAAGTACTTCAAATCAAAAGCACTGTGTAGGGTTTTTAAATAATTCGGAATAAATTAAGACATTTAATTTTTATAACCTGGCTGCCATAGTGGTGTGTCATTTTTACCTCCTTGTGTTAATGATCTTAATAATGTGTTAAGATCAGTGTTATGAATTTTGTGATGGCTTTAAGAGTAGTACTTAATATTCCCACTATAATATTAGTGAATGGAAGCAGTATTAATAGCAAGTCTCCCATTTTTGTCAGAGAGCTTGGAAAGCCCCATCAGTACCTCTTAAAAAAATACAAGTCAGTAAAATAATTCAATAAAAAATAAATAAAAAATAATTTGAACTTATGCACTAATCCATTATTGCCTTTGCAGTTCTCAAGATTAGAGTTTAGGCTTTGAATAGTGCACTATTTAGTGCTTTGTTTTGTTGTAGTTCAGGTCACATTGCTGGTATAATGAAATCTTAGGAAAAAAATTGTACGTACATATTTGGTGATATCTGTGTAGCTGCTTTCATAGTGCTTCACATATTCATGCCTTATGAGTATAGTACTGAAGCACTGGGTTATGCTGAATGCTATTTGTGCACTTAACAATAAATTTCAGTATTTTTTCATAGGCATCCTTCCTTAATACTTCAAAAAGCATTACTCTATTTAACAGTGTTTGTGTTTTCAGTATTTGCAGGCCGATGGTTAATGTCATTTTGGACAGGGGCTGCCAAAATCCATGAACTGTACACAGCTGCTTGTGGTCTTTATGTCTGTTGGCTAACTATCCGAGCAGTGACAGTGCTGGTTGCCTGGATGCCACAGGGTCGTAGAGTGATATTTCAGAAGGTCAAAGAATGGTCTCTCATGGTGAGTCTTGGAAAAAATTGTTACTGAATTATCAAATAAGTAGCTAACAAAGCTTGCTTCATTTTTGTTTGAAGGTTTTACTCTGTAATGTATACGACATTTTCCTTTTCGGACCATTTTGAAGCTTTTGCAGCTTACATTCACATTGCATAGGCTAACTGTATTTTTGGAAGCCATTTGCACAGTTTGAAGTGGTCAGTGTAAATAAGTGTGCACATATCTGTTTATATGTGTATATTTTTCTGTTTTCTTTTAAAAGTGAATATGTTGCATTATGTTATTCTGTATGTGATGTGTCCTCAAATACATTTACATTTTCACATACAACTGGAAGCTTAACTATTACTTATTTAGCAGCTTGACATTAAACCTAGTAAAGCTGATAAATTATGCAGAATGTGTCTCTACAAAGTAGCATGATCCATATCTTCAGAAAGTTGGGGTTTTTTTGACTTGTCAGATCTTTATGGTGTTCAAATTAATATTTTAAAAGAAAATACCCCTTTTTATTACCAGGAAATCAGATTCTCACCATGGCAAAAAAATGATATCCCTCCTTTTTATCTTGATTTCAGTTTTGAGGATTTCTGTAGTAGATTTCTTGCCCAAGTATAGTATTTTTAAACCTTCATAGCATAAATAGTATCTTGCAATGGACATGCTTCTGTCCTTATTAGACTGTTAAAGGCAAGAACAGTGAGCATTTCATGTATTACCATGTTCCCAATTATCCCTCATTTTCATTTAGGAAATTTTAAGCTTGTTTAAGAAAATTCAGAGTGCAAATGTAATGCTCCATTTGTCCTTTGTACCTTCTCCTAATCAGACTAGTTTTGTATCTGATCTTTGGATGATGCAAATTAAGAGACTTCTAGAATAAAAGACTCAAGCTTGTTATTCTAAGTCAGGAATATTCCATAATGAGTGAGTGTTTAAGGTTTGTTTTTCTCTGGAGAAAATTCAGCAGTTTTGGAAAGATTCTTCTCTCATTTTCCAGCATATAAGAATACTCTATATAATGAAGTGCCATTGGATGGTTCTGGAGGAGGCAAGGAATAGGACCCATTCTTGAAAACTTGCATTGTAAAACTATGTATATCATAACAGTTCTTTCTAGGGGTGTGTGTAAAGGTCAGTGTAGTCTTTTTTTTTTTTTTTTCCCTTTTTTCCGCCAGCATTATCTGTTTGTATAGTTAAGTTATGTTGCCAAGTTTAAACAAAAAGAATCCTTTGATAAACATATTAACTAGATATTTTGGATTTTTAGATAATGAAGACATTAATAGTGGCTATACTGCTAGCTGGTGTGGTTCCACTTTTGCTTGGTCTTCTGTTTGAACTGGTCATCGTTGCACCTTTGAGAGTTCCTTTGGATCAAACACCTCTCTTCTATCCTTGGCAGGTCAGTTGCTCCAGTTCTTCTGCTGCTGTTGATACATTTCTTTACTCAGAAGTAAGGAGTGTGGGAGTTCTTGTTTCATGTTAATTCAGTACTACAGAGCATACTTTCAGAGTATGTTTCTATGTGGCAGAGAAAAGACAGCCAGTCTGAACATGGTGGTGATTCAGCTGGTCTTCTTATCCATATGAGGTTTTAATTCAGTGATGATACTCACTATGAATAGAATTTTGATATGCTTTAGGATCATTCTGCTTTTAGGTTGAGATTTGAGGTAGTATTTTTTCTCCAGTCAAGTTTCACAGGTTTAAGGGAATGCAATTTTCCTGCAAGAAGTGAAGGTATAGGGGACTGAGTGACAAATGCTCGCGTGTGACCTATGCCAAATTGTGGAAGAACTTGCAACTCAGGAAACCCTGAGGAAATCATAACTCCAGAGATCTAGAATGCATGGTACTAAATAACAAGAAAGCGTTCAGCATTCTGGTTTTGGTGGTTTTTATTGAAAAATCTCTTACAAATATCTGCAGACCACAAAGGATTGACTCCTGATGTGCAGTGGTTACTAGAAGCCTGTAGTTATATTGCATTCTTTTAATTCCACATTGTAATAATTGTTATATGCTAAGGCATAAATTTTCCTTTGAATAGTATAATGCTCTTTTGTGAAGTGTTGCCTTGCTTTGTTTAGCATTCCTCACATCAGCTGTGGTTTTGTGAACAGTTTAAATTTAAAAGAAGAAAAAAGCCCTTGTTTCCTGACTTGTGTGAGCATATTTGTGTCTTGTTTCTCTTTTTAAAGGAATCAGAATAACTTATTTCTAGGTAAATTTTAACACTGTTAATTAGTTTGTACCAAAATGTTAGACTCTTTCTTTAAGTAGGCATAATGCTTTTATTTTGTATGTGCCTTTGGTTTAATAGTAGTAACTGATTTTCCTGGTTGCAGGGAGCTCAGTATTATACAAATGTCAGTTAAGCTTGAGAGCGTCCTCTTTTTCTTAGGAGTTTGCAGAAGATGTTACCTCTTTCAAACAATGTCCCATGTAAATAGAAAATTATCTTTTCACTTATAAGTAGTATTAGCAAGTTGTCTTAAAAGCTTGTGGTAGCTGAACTATTTAAAAATGTTAATGCTAACAGTCCATTTTTACAAAATTAGGACTGGGCTCTTGGAGTTCTGCATGCCAAAATAATTGCTGCCATAACACTGATGGGTCCCCAGTGGTGGCTGAAAACTGTTATTGAACAGGTAGGAAAAAGTTGTCAATGAACACTTTTTTAATATGTGAGTCATAAAATTGAGTTACTGTTGTAGTAATGGAGTAATTTCAGTAATTGAGTAAAACTAAAGTAGTATATCCTAATCCATTAGGGTACACTTGACAATAAACCAAAAATAAACCTCAGAAATCTGAACTCAAGAGAATGCTGTGTATAGGTATATGTAGTTCTATCAGGTTTGTGTTAAAGTGAGAAATATTTTCTTCAGATTAATTCAGCTGTGTCAAAATACTGGGTATTATTTATGTCCAGCATTCAAGAACAGAATTTCTGCTCTCTCCAGAGTTGTAGAGATTTACTTCATTCCTAGATGAGTACTTAAGATAGACATCGCTTATATTCCCCTTTGATTAATTAAGCAAGACAGAACAGTTTCTGTTAGCAGTTCTGAGTCACATGGCCTGTAGCTTTCTTTGACAGAAGTATTTTTTTACTGATTTTAATTTCTTTTAAGTTCTATGCTTACCATCTAGATGAAGTATCTCAACTTTTGAGCCCTGTGGTATATTTAATGGCTATAGTGCATGCCCTGACCTCTGTACAAAAGATGCCTCTCTTCTAGCACATAGTCCCAGTTATTAAACCCATACCAAGGCTGCTCTTTCCATTTTGAATCTCCTCCCTGGGCCTGTTTGTTACACGTACGCTCTCGTGAGCCATCCTTAGAAATGGTTACATCTAGGCTGTGGGACAGAGGCCATCATCTAGCTGTATATGGTTGCCATTTGAAATTGTTTGTTTGTTTGTTTTTTTCCCCATGGTTAGTCTAGTCATGTTGAGACCTTAGCTCCTGATAGTAGCTGCAGAAGCTCAAGAATTGTGAAGGCCCTTTGAAGCACAGACCTCCACTAGCAGGGCTCTAGTCTGCCCAGCCAAGTACAAAGCAAGATTGTTTTCTGCCTGTGTTACAAATTGAATAGGTTTGCCTTTTAGCGCACACATGATCCTTTTTCAGCAAGTTAACAGCATAAAGCGTGATCCTAGGTCACCCACAAAACCACTGTCCACATATCTGTTTAATGATCTTTCAGCTGGTCTCTTCCATTTTTCCAACTACATCACAACAGTATTCCAGATTAAGTTGCTCTCCTGGGCACTATTTCAGTGGTTTCCTGAAACCCTCATAATGTAGATTGGCATAGGTTTTCCTTCAAACATGGCCAACATTGTTTTCCTGCAGGTTGGGAAGACCTGTTTCCTCTCATAAGGAGAATTGTGTAAAACCTTGTAATTATTGCTGTTAAGTGCAAAGCATGGCTTCCTTGATTGATCCTTTGTACTTCTAACTTGTTCTTCTCAGGTATATGCAAATGGGATTCGTAACATTGATTTACACTTCATAATCCGTAAACTGGCTGCACCTGTAATCTCTGTTCTGTTACTTTCCCTGTGTGTACCGTACATCATAGCTTCTGGTGTTGTACCTTTATTAGGTATGTATACATTCAGAATACCTGTTTATCATCTGGTGGTTTAGAGCAATGTAAATATGTCTGTGGAAATAGAACTTCAGGCTCTTGGTTATTTAAAAAATACCAGCAAAAAAAACTCCCACTATTTTGCCAGCAAATGTACATGCTTGAGGATTACTGTGTCAACTTAAATGTTTGGGATTTTTTAAGAAATACAATACATTATTTTGACTAGTTTTTTAATAAACTAAATGCAGAATACATCAAGAGTATGTGACTGCATGCTATCTAACAGCAGAAATGTAGGTACCTAGTTAGTTTGGGAAAGAGATGATTAATTAATTTCTTTGGACAGTCAAACTTTTAGTCCCTCTCTTTAGGAGCTATACTGAGCTGAGAACATCTTTTCTGACTTGTCAGACTCTAAAGAAAGCTTAGAACCGGTGGAAATACTGGGGCTTTTTAAGGTTTCAATTCAATATTAAAATAAATTGTAGATTTAGTTTATTTTTTCAGACTTTACTATCCCCTCATAGTTTTATTAGAAGGAGAGTAGGTATGCTTTTTCATCAACAGTTGTCTTTTTTTAGTTGGTTTTGATGTTAACATGTTCAAAGTCCCATTTGATTTTTCAACCATTCACTTGAATGTAGACTTTTATAGCATGAACTTTTTATTGATACAAGGTATGCAGAAGTCCACAAGCAAGAAGAGCTATTAAGCCCAATTTTTTTACTATGTATTTTCACTGTTAACAGGAAACTGTCAACTTTAGTGCTTCACACAAAAAAGAACACCAGCTCTTGTGTTGGATCTCTGAAATAAATGGATGTGTTATTTTACAGCTCTTCTACTCGAGTCACAGTATAAGAAACTATAGAAGAAGTTACAGAAGCAGAAATGCATTAATTACTTTATCAGTGTAGATGGTGTCGTCTTTTGTAGGAGTTACTGCTGAAATGCAAAACCTAGTTCAGCGACGGATTTATCCTTTCCTGCTTATGGTGGTGGTCCTGATGGGAATTCTCTCCTTCCAAGTCCGCCAGTTCAAGCGCCTTTATGAACATATTAAAAATGATAAGTGAGTATATAGTGGGGGTCTTTCTGTTTTTCCTCTTTAAACTGTGATAACTTCAGATTGAATTCAAGTGTTGTGGAGACTTAGGGCTGAAAGGGATTTTAAGAAGCTTTCTAGACAAATGATCCTCTAAGACAGAGCTAAATGGTTCCTGGCAAATATTTTATCTGTGGTTGAACTAGATAAACATGGGAATAGACTAGCCTTATAAATGGAAGACTCTCCCCTATGTTTAACTTGAATGTGTTTTACCACTAATGAAGCCGATTGCTTCTTCCCCTCTGTAGTCTTGAAGGGTGAATGTAATAATTATGATACATCTGAAAGTAAAATCATGTCTCAATCTGATGCTTACAAAACTATTCCTCCACCCTTTTCTGCATCTGTTTTTTATACCTGTTAAAAAACGTTCAGTTGACTTGATAGTTTGTCCTTACCAAATTTTGTACTGTCTTCTGATGTTTTAGGTAGTTATTACTCTGTGTTACTTAGATGAATGATAAAATTTTCCCAGTGTTTTTTTCTACTTATTCTGCTTAGTTTCTAAGCGGTGATTTGTTGTTTTGATTTGGTTTTGGGGTTAGTGGGTTATTTTGTTTGCTGTGTGGGTTGTTGGTTTTGGTTTTTGGGGTTGTTTTTGTATTATCCTTGCTGCCTTATGAATTGGTTATTTAGAAAAATAAGTTCTGGACTTAGCAGCTAATCTTCCTGGACTTGTTTTGTATTGAAAAGGAATACATGAGTTTGTTGTGTTTGAGTCCTTAGTTACATTAGAACAGTTTCGCTTTTCACTTGCTACAAAGGAATCACACCTGAAATGAACTTCTTAATCTTAAAATGTTAGGAAGTGACTGATAAACTGATGTAAATGTGAAATTAATACTATCTAGAAATAGTAAGAGAGTTGTAACTAAAATTAAACTCTCAGCAGATCAGTTTATATTTTAGCACCTTTTATTTGATCAGCTGATTTAAATCCTGTTCCCCACCTGCCTTCATAATATGTTCTGTAGTATGTGTAGCTGGTATCTATGTTTACAAATGCTTTTTGAGCTAAATGTTAGTATACAGATCACTGAAACAGACTGCCCAGAGAGGCTGTGGAGTCTCCTTCTCTGGGGATATTCAAAATCCATCTGGATGCATTTCTGTGTGACCTGGTCTAGGGAATCCTGCTGTGGTAGGGGAGTTGGACCAGATGATCTTTTGAGGTCCCTTCCAACTCCTAACATTCTGTGATTCTGTGATCTTTCAGGCAGAATGCATATTGAATTTCAATTTCTGTTACTATTACAAATTGCTTTCCTGTGTAAATAAGGCATGTAAACAGTATGCACACAAAGCTGTGAAAATAGATCTAAGTGAAAATTACTTACTAAATGGTATAACCATCCTTGTAGACAAAAAGTTTATACAACTTAAGTTAATGGTCTCATTTCAAGAAGTAAGCAGTCATGGTTGCCAGTAGAGATTTGTAGTTTAGAAATATGCTGAAGTAAATCTTTCATGTAACGAATTTCAAAAGCATATGCAATTATTTGTGACATTCTAAAAGGCACGAAAAAGTATGTGATGTTGTTAGGTTATGGTACCATGAGAAAAGGAGCAGAGGTGAAAATGTTTCTAAAGGAAATTGCAGGTTTCAGGGGAAGAATTCATAGGTATATATGGCTCTTTCACATGTAGAGCCAGCATATAAATAGGAAGCATGGAAAGGAATTTAGATGGCAAAAATCAGGAGTGCAAAACAGTGATATAGAGGAAGTAAGGAATAACGTGAAAGGTAGGAAAACTGCTAAGCTGATAAGATGGTGAGTCTTTGAAACAATTTAAATAAAGGAATCTCGCAGCTCTTAGGCCTGACATAGAGTAGCATTAAGATATTTTCTCTCCCTTTAAGAAAGATTGAGCCGCAGGGAGAGTTCTTCCTTTACAAGATTTACTTTTTTCAACTAGGGCTATTTTCTTGGAATATGAGAGCCGAGCCTCTCTTACTCCATGCGTGTTCTGCTTTGTGGCAGATTCTTTTTGAACATAGAACCTCACTAGAAACTGATTTGGTTTTATATCTTGAGTTGTTGTTCCAGATGTTCAAGGGGCAGTGGCTCAGACAGACACTGAAGATGTCTTAATAAGTAGTATCCAGGAAAGGGACTGGACATACAAACAATGTGAAAGCATTTTATATTTCATATTTTCATTCAGCTTACATGTGTCTGAATTGTATGACTACCCAAGTAAAAGCTGTAAGCACAAACCTCTAATGCCTGTATTCCACTATGAAATGCCTTGAGTTTTAGGGAAAAGGTGAGGATGTTTGAAGACCATTAAGGGGGGGAAGGATCACTTGTAGAATAACTTTTATTGAAATGAGAAAACTACTTCTACAGCAAAGGAGATGGAGTGGATTTGTGTTAACTTTAATTTCTCCCTGTTCTTACTGTAATCCCAGGTACCTTGTTGGGCAACGACTTGTGAATTACGAACGAAAGTCTGGTAAACAGGGCACAGCAACAACTCCACCTCAGTCTTCACAAGAATAGATGGTCATATTAAACATCTTGACCTTCCCTTTGCCTTTGTGTCCTTTTTTTCATAGACTTTTCTTCAGTCTTTGGATATCTCTCCCAATAATACCCTCAGCAGTGGTTTGGCTTCTGTTAGTAGCATGCAGATAGCAGTTAAGGCTCTGTTCCTTACCTGCATTTTCTGATGTTATCAATGCTGCCTGAGGTCTGTATATGTGTAAATAGAAGTATCCTGACACCCTAAAACCTTGGATTAAAACGAATGTGCATTGTACATCTTTAAAAAAAGTATATTAATTTATTAAATCTAGTTGTCACTTTATTTTGGACTGCTGTTCTGTTGACAATGTGCCACAAAGCAATAGTGCAAAGAGGCAAGATGTTTTTATAAAATTTGGAGCTTACTTTATGGTGTTCATAACAGTTCTTACTGCAGTAATAAGAGTATGATTTTTCATGAGTGGAAAGGCCACAGGGAGAATATCAAAAGTAAATAACTGTCTTACAGTCAGCAATGAAGTGGCTGTGGTGAGAACATACTGAACTATGTATCTTGCTGTCAAGTCTTTTTTTATTATTTTGTATAACACCAAAGCTGTTGTACATTTTTCTATTGCCTGATTGTTTTTCATGTGTCTGAGTTTGTAATATTGTACAGTTGCTCTTAATTCAAGAAAATATTTCCTCTTCTGAGAATTCAGATGTAATTGTTAGGCTCAGCTGGGGTTTTCTGTTTGGTTGGGGGTTGGGGTTGTCTTTGGGAGTGAGGGTTTCCTGAATTAAAATAATAAGTAAAAAAATTTATCAAGGCTAGGTGATGGAAGCATTTAAAGGTACCAAGAAAAATCAGATAGGTTCACAACTTAAATTGTAGCCGATTTCTTACCAATAATGGAATTTTTCAGGACCTCAAGGGGTTGGGAGGGATGAAACTTATCTGATGTGTTTGCACAGAAACAAAGAGCATAGCGTAAGCAATATTTTGACCTGGTCCTTAATTAAAGAGCTTGAAATCTTTTCCTCTGTAAGTTACCAAAATTACAAATTGTACTATGAATTTTATACTGCACAATTACTTTTAAAACAAAAAAAACCTCCAGAAAACAACACAAAATTGTTCTTTCAGAATTGGTCACTATGAATTTTTATGGGAATAAAATTGAGGAAGTGATTCATCATGTACCTTTTATTGCCTGTGGGGCAAGGAAATGCATATGCTATTAAACAGGCAAGGAGAAGTTAACAGATTTTGTTGCAAGGACATGGTCAAACAAGAGCCACCAAATCAAGTCTATGTTATTTCTATATGTAGATAGAGTTCTTTTGCAGTAATGTTTGGGGTTTTTTTATGTAGATATTTTAAAGAGAACACATAACAGCATCACAAAGCTTTAATTAAGTAGCATCAAATCACATGCTTAGATTGCAGTATCTTTTCTAGATTACATGGGGGAAATGTGAGTATCCATTGCTGTAATCAGAAAATTGATGGAACATTTAACTTGCTACTCAGTTCACTGTTCTTCAGTATTCTGTACTTAACCATGTATGTATATAAGTAATACTTGAGAATATGGCAGGTGCTTTGAGAGTGTCATCTCCTTTTACTGATGTTTCATCTCTGATCCAATGTGTTTTGAGGTAGTGTGGCCCAGGCTGTGGCAGTGGTCATTCATTTTGTTGGTGTCTGGACTCATCTTTTAAGACAGTGAGCGCAAGCCAAATGCATCTGAATCTTGTAGCAGGAGGATTAGACTGTCAATATCAGAAGGTCAGAAACTACTATATTACAGAGTTACTGCTGTCCTGATGGCTTTGAACCACAAATATTACCCTTCAGAGTGATTTATTGGCAAATTTCCAGTGAAATGAAATCACAGAAAAAGAACCAAAATATTTCTCATTCAGTGTTGCTGACTAAATGTTAAATGGAGTATTTGCCCCATATATTTTTGATGTGCATAAATATTGCATTTGATTATTTACAGTGGTGTATATTGTGGGACAGATGTATTTTCACAATATTCTCTGGTATCGTACATTCTTACTTATGCCAAGATTCTGTGTTTGACATATCTTTCTCCAACAGTTCCAAAAAGGTCTTGCCACTCAAATATTGCAAGCACTACTGTGCATCATGAAGAATTTGCAGTAGTGTGGTTCTTGTAACTTTGTGTTTTTATCCAGACAAACTGGTCTTAACATTAAAATTTATTAAGAAAAAGCCTTCATGCTGGTTCTTGTTACTGTCATTTTACAAGTCATAACAGAAAAAAACTGAATTGGGTGGTCAGTCATGTAATGTCAACTGTAGCTGTTTAATGTACCTTACACTGTCTGTATTTGTTCCTTGTTATGAACTGCGTTCAAACCAAACTTGTGCTTGGTTTTGCACTGCTTTACAGATTCCAGGTGAAGTTTGTTTCTGAAACTGTCCATTGTGAGCTTTCAAAACATCTTACCTCATTTTTACATGTGTTTTGGGAAAGAAGATGGAGGTTGTATAGAACAAGAATTAAATAACACTACTTTTTTACTGTTCAAAATGTTAATAGTTTGCCATATTGTGCTGTGGGTACTCCTGACAGAAACTTGGTAGTAAGCATTTATTGTAACTGCCTGTTACTGAGACAGCTGATGAGCTTTGTGCCAGTGGCTTCCATCTATGCTAAAGTAATACAGTGTGCAGTGGTCTTCTATTACTCTTCAAGTGGGGAAAAAATTTATGTTCATTCCAGCACAATTTTTGTTGGCCTTTGGTCTTGAATAGTGGGGTTGGAGATGTGTACTGGATTAATTATATCCCCCTTGTGGTGTCGAGAATCTAATGATGTCTGTAGTTCTGCAGGCCTTCATCCAAGAACTGTCAGATGGCTCTGTAGCTATCTTTTGCATACTGAAAGAAGTTAACTGCAGCATGGCTTTACCTGGGCTTACAGAGATTATTTTATATTGATTAAAAATAGTTAAAACTCTGCATCTGTTCCCTGACTCCCTTCTCCACTGGGTAAAGCCAAGGTTACTTATTTTCATTTCTGAGGGCCCTCTGGAACCTGTAACTATTTTCTGTTAGGAACTTCCTCGGTAAGATGCCGGCTCCAACACCAGTTAGTGTTCACATCACTTTTCAGCTAAGGGCATTAATTCTTTCTTTGTTTTCCCCTAAGACTGAGCAAGGGTCATCACAAAAGCCAGCACAGCAGCTCTGTTCATCTTAAGAGAACTCTGTAAAAAGCCCTTTACCTTCCAAAGCACAAATGACTGGTTTGCTGATTCCACCACCTGGCATACTGATCATTTTGATTCCTCATACTCCACTGACTGTTTGTTTAGATTAGAAATTTTGTGGCAGGGTCATTGTTCTTGTTCTGCTTGCCTTGGGAGCAGGCACTGTGGGGTTCTTGGCAGAAATACAGAATTGCAGACTGAGAAGGAGAAAAAAAAGGAACTGAGTTTTGGTAGTAAAATAAAGTACAGGTTGCAAAAAAAAAAAAAAGAGGAACATGTCTTCTGAAACAGATTTGGGAACAACTTTTACAGAGCATAATGGTAAGTTGGAGCTCTCTTACTGTGATATTTCAGTTCTTCATTAGCTTAACTGGAACTTAAGAGTTGTGGAGTTAACAGCAATTTTATTAAGCCTGTGATTATTCCAGACAAGCTAAGTGTCTAGTTTTAAGTGCTTTGTTTAGAAGTCACCATAAATTGTGTTTCAAAATGCTGAAATCAAAGTTACTCAGTAATGGAAATGTTTAGAAGATGGTGTTTTCAAAGGTCAGATACTATTCCAAAATAAACAGTTTTGAAGTTGATGTAATCCTGAAGGATAGAGCAATGGCAAGATTATTTCACAACTCTGCACATCAGTTTCACAGCTTATTTACTTACTTGCTGTTGTCTCCTGCTTGTTGAAGTAGTGACCAATGCCAAAGCTGCATAAGTATTTGGGGTTTATTTTTTAAGGAGAAATCAAACTTACCTGGGGTTGTCTAACTACAGGTGGGGGGCAAGGCACTGAACCTTAATTCTCTGATTTATGTTAAATCACTTGGATTTTGGGAAGTTTTTATGTTTCTGGAAAATGACACTAGCTTTACCTAGAGAGAGCAGACTTCCTTGTTGCTTACAAATATAGAGAACACTGCAGAGCTCTTTATTTATGTTGAACAGAATTTGTGTTAGAACCTAAATAGTGAAGATCTGCAATGGTGTGCTTTATTCAGCAGGTGTAAACTGCAGAAATGGCCTGGTGAAGTTCAGTAAGGAGTGCTGAATCTTAAAAATACTGCTGCATTAGAACAGAGTATATACATGGGATATTTGGGCTAGTTATGATCAGAAGTCATGGAAGCAGGATGGAGCTGCAGAATTTTGAAGCTGAAATCAGGCAATGCAGTTATAAAAGAACAATCATATCCATGGATATACTTTTAAATGTTCTTAACATAGCAGTAATCAGTAAGATCATAGAATCATTTGGGTTGGAAGGGACCTCCAGAGGTCATCTAGTCCAACCCCCCTGTAGTGAGCAGGGACATCCCCAACTAAATCAGGTTGCTCAGAACCTTGTCTAGCCTCAATTTGAATGCCTCCAGGGACGGGGCCTCAACCATCTCCCTGGGCAATGATGCACAAAGATGCACAGGGGGAGGTACTCAGTGTCCAGGAAGAATCCAGGAAGAGTTACTTCTTTCACTGAAAATACACTTGTATATTTACTACCTGTGTTTTCTTGGTTTTATCAGCTTTTTCTTAACGTGAATTGTTTAGGCCTTGCTACCTTTGTACGTTTGGGCCAAGGTTCTCAACGTGGTCCATCAGTGTTCCCTCTCACTGTACATTTCTGTGGTATCTCTTCTTTATTGAAAGGGATTTGTTGACCTAGCAGTCACATTGCTTACCTGTATAATCCCAAGTTTTCTTAAACAACCTTGCATTAACCTGTATGTGTGTAACAACTGTTGTCACACTCTCAGCCCTAGAAACTGAAACTGAAGCCTCCCTCCCTGACCTACCTCTTGATCTTAATTTTACCACCTCAAAGGTTATTCCATTCTTTATTAGTTGTTATGTTGTCTTTTCCCTTTTACATCCATGACTTACAGTAATATTTAAGCATTTGTTTGTGTAATTCCAAGTGAAAACTGTGCTACTTTTAGCTACAAATATTAGTTCCCTGAAGTGTAAGTTCTTAAAAAGGGCTTAAATGATATCCCAATATGCCAGACTGAAAACAACATGAGTAATTATGCACATACTTTGTGTAATGTTAACACAGGAGTAATAAGTAGAAAATGTGTGTTACATCTGGTTCTGCTTATAAAAAAGGAGACTGCATAGGAAGAATGATCATAACTCATGTAACTGCAGGTTTTGGTTGCCCCATCCCTTCTGTCCCATCCCATGCATTGCATCCTGTCCTGTCCCATGGTGTTTGTCCCAGTCCCACATTGTTCCCCCTGTAATTTAAATACATGATAGTCTCTGTCCAGTTGGGAGTCAAAGGAGAGCAGACAGCAGTGCCCACGCTCGTCTTTCTGCAAAAAGCAAGCAGTGTATCCCCCAGAAGTTTAATTTTTATTATTGCTTGATGCACTATGTCTTGTTAATTTTTGTTACAGGTAAGCATTTATGTAAAGATTAATTTAGCCTTTATATATAAAGCTATATATAAAGCATATATGGAGTACCATACTATTACTTGGTCTCCTATTTTCCAGTTGTTTCCACTCTTAGAAGTTTTAGCCTTTTGCTTTTTCCACCAGTCTGCAATTCCTATAAAATAACACGTTTTAAGAATACAGAGTTTTTTGTGAAATACTCATAGAAAAACTTCCACCTGTGTGCTGCTGTTTCTCATAATCTGGTCTGGCATCTTCATGCATGAGTTTGCTGCACTGGACCAAATAGCTGGAAAAATCGAGGATATGTTATTTACTTCTGAGCATTTTTAGAACAGTTCCAAGTGTGTTCAAGGACTGCAGATTAGAGAGAATATGAAACTTTTACTGTTTCCCTGTTATCCCTAGGCAGCTTTGAAAAACTGTATTGTGAAATTTAAATTCCATTCTGTAAAATCTTGCAGGATAACTTTTGCTACAGGCATTTTTGCTATGGTGTTCTTAATTGTTTTAAAGCTCCTAATTTAAAGAGTGGGAATGTCATGATATGTTAGAAGTTTGCCGTTTCATCTAGCTGCAGGAATCTGCAAAGTATTTTGAGGCCCAGTAACTAGCCTGTAGTGTATGCAGAGTATTTATGTTTTTTTAAAGATTAAACAACTGTTAAAATGTGTCCAGATACCACTATTTTAACTTTGCCCTGCATGGCTGTACATGTTCATCAGTGGGAGCATAATGTGGATTAAGAAGGGCTGGCTTCGGGTAAGATTGTGTTCCTTTTTAGTTTGGCCTGTTTCGAGCACATAAGTTTCTTTGAAGCAAGGGTTTGTTACGGCTTTCTGAAGTGAATAATCCTATTATCGAGTTCATTTCAGTGCTTGGGCTACTTACAGCCCATGTTAGAAGGGATAGGAAGGGCAGTGCGGTATCATCAAGAGATGCACTAGTATCTTTTCCAAGGATGCCATCCGAGTTACCTCTGGTGCTGTTTTTATCTGCAGTGGAAAGGGCAGAGGTCTTTAGTCCTCCACCAAGACCCTGAGGCACAGGGGGCTCTGGGGCTCCTTGGCTTTCTGGAGTGGTGGGAGAGCTCATGCTGCCTTGACAACAGATGTGGTGGGTTAAAGTATGAGGTGCCGAGAGGCAGCTGGAATTGGCCGTACCGTGCTTGGTGGAGCTGCCCTCGGTGGTGCTGCTGTGCTGAGCTTCTAGGGAGGAAATCTTTCCCGTGAGGGCTGACCAGCAGCGGTGCTTCTGGCTGAGCTGTCCTTACAAGCAGCAGCTGCTGCAGAGAGCCCGGGGGACCCAGAGACCACCCTCCCTGCGATGGGCTCTGCCCGTTCCTGGGCCCTAAGGAGCGTCAGGTCTTTAAGAACTTTGTAGAACTCGGGTACCGCCTTCAGACAGCAGCACTCTTCCCTCGCCTGGCCCCCGTAAAGCGCCCGCTCCGGCCCCTCCCTCCCGTGTTGCCCGGGCAGCGGGGAATATGTACCGGTCACGTGAGGCGAAGCTGCTGCCCGCGGCTCCCCCAGCCCCGGATAGCGACGAGGGGGTAGCACGGACGACCCGAGGAGGCCGCTCAGGGGCGGCTCGGCCAGGCCTGGCTGGTGGCTGGGAGTGCTTGGAGGTGTGGAACGGCCGTTGGGCTCCCGCCGGCCGCGGCTCTACCGGCGCGGAGTCCTGACGGCGGCCTCCGGGCGTTACCATCGGGTGCTTACGGTAGCAAGGGGCGGCCCGGGAGAAGGGGGACGCACAGCCTTCAGCCCGCGGCTAGCGGACCGGCTTGCCGGAACCGGGAGGTACCCAGCCAACTGCCCTCACCGACAGCTAGGCAAGTCTGGGCTGCGAGCACGTACTTGTTCGTTTTAGCTATATATCCAGAACGCCTAGGGCTGGTTCTGGGTGCGGGAACGGAAGAATGGACAGTAAGAATAAATAACGAAGTGAGAGAGAGATGAGCTGACCTTGGTCTTTAGCAGGAGCATAACCCGTGTTAGAGCACAGAGGGTAGGTGTTGCCATGGGCAGGCAGACCTGGTGCGTTTGTACTTTTTTGATGTGTATGTGTAGAGGAAGTTCCCTCTGAACATCAGAGACCATCTGAACAAAAGGAGCCCCTTTTTCACTGTGTGGGTGACCGAGCACTGGCCCAGGAGATGTGTGGAGTCTCCCTTCTCAGAGGTAGTCAAAACCCATCTGGACATGGTCCTGAGCAGCCTGGTCCGGGTAGTCCTGCTTGAGTAGGGGGTTAGATCTGGTGACCTCCAGACATCCCTGCAAACCTCGGCCCTTCTGTGGGAGTCTGTGATCAATAGCTTAATATAAGAAAGGGGGTTTTCCCCTCTACTCATTTTCTGATCAGTTTCTTACTCTTTGACAGCTTCCCAAGAGCACATGCACTCACACCTTTGTTCCTTCCTCAAGTTTTTTCTGTTCTCTGGCTTGTCCTGAAATTCCCAAATTTTTGCCTTGTATTTCAGTCCCTTGGCTAGAGCTGCATTTTTGAATCATCACCAAAAGTGCATGACCAATGTAGTAATTAGATGTACACTCTGAAATCTATCCCTGATGTAAATTTACTGAGTTGAAGTAATGAAGATGCTATAGGCTGCCTGTGTTTCTCCAGAGATGATGTTCTAAGTATGCTCTGATCCTCTAAGGAGCCTTCGGTCACATCAGTCCCATTCCTCCATCACTGACTTAATTTTTTTTCCAAGACAGGAAAATTTACATGATGGGGGAAGAAGCCACCTGCCAGATGATCTTATTTTCATCTTAAAAATTAAGAATAACTACATCTAAAGTGTCAAAGGAGCCCTCAACACAGGAAGGACGTAGACCTGCTGGAGCGGGTCCAAAGGAGGGCTACTAAAATGATCAAGGGGTTGGAACACCTCCCCTATGAGAATAGGCTGAGAGAGCTGGGATTGTTCAGTCTCGAGAAAAGAAGGCTTCAGGGGGACCTAATAGTCACCTTCCAGTACCCGAAGGGGTCATATAGAAAGGCTGGGGAGGGTCTGTTTACAAAGGCCTGTAGTGATAGGACAAGGGGTAATGGGTTTAAATTAGGGAAGAGCAGGTTTAGATTAGATATTAGGAAAAAGTTTCTTACCATGAGGGGAGTGGAACATTGGAACAGGTTGCCCAGGCAGGTGGTTGAGGCCCCGTCCCTGGAGGTGTTCAAGGCGAGGCTGGACAGGGTGCTTGGCAACCTGGTTTAGTTGGAGATTGCCTACTCACTGTAGGGGGTTGGACTAGATGACCTCTAAGGTCCCTTCCAATCCTAATAATTCTATGATTCTATTACATTGATTCCTTTCTTGATGCCATTGCCTTCAGTGCTATTTCTACAAATAGCACTGTTTTCAGCTCTTGTTACAAAATTAACAGGCTGTAGGCTGTAGTTTGTCCTTGGAATTATGAGGAGAGTGCCCAAGTTTCCCACAAATGTGCTTGATTGTTAGAATGAGAGAAGGATCACACAATAACCTATGCCTGTCCCTTCCTTTGGATCCTGGAGAACAGGATTCCTTGCAACAAGTAAGTTACATCCTGAATGAGACAAACTTGCCATAGAGCTGTATAAGCAAAGTCCTATGTGTAATTTTAGGACACATTAATGTTTTGGTCATCACTGTAATTTTTTATGTGAAATCTGCCGGGAGCACAAATTACTGATTTCTTGCTACAGTGTTTTTTGAACGTGTAAACACAGTAGAAACTTGGTAATCTGCCTACTGTAGCTTCTGTACAGAAATGACAAGACTCTCCTTTGTATGCAGTAGTGAGTTATCAGATAGCTAGCTTTCATGTTGGCTTCTGTGGTGCGGATGTTATGGATTAGCTGTTTTACAAATTCATACTGTGGTAACTCTCTAAAGATACCTGTTTAAAGTGGTAGTTCTTGTTACCAGAAGCTGTGGTTGGCATCTGAGCTCATCTTTTAGTTGGTGTTGCCATCAAATTTAAATTTTTAGAGATATGCAGTGCTCATCTGGTTTACCCTTCATAGTCTGTCTGTTCTCCAGTAGCCCCAGCTGCTGAGTAGGACAAAAGGAAGTTTGGGCATAAGCCCTCATGTGCACATGCAGGATTTCATTCACATTTGCACCTGTGAGTTGCTATTCTCTTTCTATTTCAGGTACGTGTAACTGAACCCAAACCTACCATGCCTCTTCCAGAAACTATGTTTTGTGCTCAGCAGATCAAAATCCCCCCTGAACTACCTGATATTCTGAAGCAATTTACTAAAGCTGCTATTAGGACTCAACCTCATGATGTTTTGCAGTGGGCAGCTGCGTAAGTACCATGTTCGCGTAAGGATGTAGGGCTGTGCATGTGGACCCACGAAATCTCAGTGCTCCTGTTTATTGTACAGTGGAGCTGGCTTTGAACATTAAACCACCCTGTATATTGCATATGTGTTTCTGTGCATTAATGCAGCATGTGAGCCTTTTAAAAATAGTGTAGTGCTTGCTTTTCTGTTTCACTGAGGTTTAGGGCTGTCATTTTTCTGGAATAGTTTGACTTCCATACAGAAAAGTGCATCTTTTTTGTTGTTGTTATTAATGTCTCCATCCTGAAGACCAAACTTCTCTTTCCCCTCCCTCCAATGTGAGACTTAATTCTTGGAATATAAAGGAAACCTAGAATAAAGCTTTCTATTTCTTAAGCTTGCTTAGGTTTCTTTTTTATGTTTCCAGGAGCAAAATTAAGGAGTCTCCTTAAACATTACTGAAATAGGAAAAGAGTCTGAAAAGTTGCAACTTGTAGGTGATAATCCACATAATAAATCTCTCACTGTAAAGTTTATTTAAGATGTTTAAATGTTTCTTGAACTTTTTTTTTCTTTTACCTCAACTGCTCACTATAATTTTTTCCTGTCATATGGTTTGTGTGGACAAGCCCTCAAAAGGTATCTGTGGGATGCTCTTAGTTGGGAGGACTGAAAAACATCTGCACTGTGTAAGTGAGGGAGGGGAGGCTTTTAGGAAAATCAGGCTGGAGTCTGGCTTGTCCATTAGAAATTAAAAAAACCCTGAAACTGAATTGCTACATGTGCAGTGCTGGAAAAATGCGATGGGAACATCTTAAAACAGCATGGTGTTTCTTAGGAATGTGGTGGAGATGGGGTGTGGTGTACCTCTGGGTGATGGATGTGCAGGGAGCTTGCTCCAATCAAGCAGTCAGAAGCAGCAGCCGCCAAGTAGCTTGAGCCTGCTAGGACATGGGGCTGGTGAGAGCGGGGGCAGTGTGGAACTGCTATGGCCATGCCACTGGCCGGCCCCTGAGCTCTGCTTAAAGATTGCACCAGCTCAGTTGGAGGAGCTCCTGCGGATGGGGGTGTATGCGGATCAAGGTCAGACCTGGAACCACAGGAAGCAGAGCAAGGCTGTGGTTTCACATGCACTGCTGGTGTTGTAGTGCTTGTCGCTGTGAATAATCTGATGTGAAAACTGATCCAGATTAAAAGTAGCCTAGCTGTTGTATGTACATGCATACTGTGCATCTATTTCTATACAGTCATATTAATTCAGTTTTGTTTGCTGTACATTTTGGCATCTGGGCATGGATAGGAGTGACCAAGGCAGGTGAGGGAGAATGAGTGGAGAGAAGCCCTCAAATTAGACCTACTACTGACTGAATGAAAACTAAGTTTTCTTGCACAGTTCAGATTGCTGGCCAGTTATGGCAGAGGTGGTTGCTCTTAAGGCAGGGGCAGCCTTGTAATTAAAAGGGTATGCATCTAATTCCCTTTCTTCTCTAGTCTTAAATTTTATTTTGGAGTGGACAGAAATAGCAGTAGCATTGAAGAGAGAGTTGTAGTAAATAGCCAGTCATGCATTTAGGGTAGTGTGTGAGGAGAACGTTAAACAAATCGGACCTAAGGTGCTCATCAATCACAAGGGAAAAGCCTGTGCTTTGTTCTGCAAGCACACACTGCCATTAAGAAATCACTCAGCCTTTGCCAAGAAGAGCCGAGTATACCATGCACAAAAGAAGTGAAATGCCTTAACAATTATTAGAATGTCATAAAAAGGAATGTGTAAAGTCTAAAGATTGTGGTTTCCACTAAAAAGAAAGACAGTATCTGGGCATGGGGAGATAGGAGTTGTGTGTGGGCAGCTTACCAAGTGCAGCTGCTCCTGCATGGAAGCATGTGGACTCATTCACTGAACAGTGCAGCTTGTAATGGCCAAGGGCATTGAAGTGTGTTGATCTTCCCATTCACTTAGGTATTTTTCAGCATTGTCAAAGGGTGAACCCCTTCCTGTAAAGGAGAGACTTGAAATGCCTCTAGCAACAGAGAAAACAGATGCTTGTTTGACCCCAGGACTCCTTAAAATCTTGCACAAACAGGTACAAGACAATCTTTACCAATGCACAGTGCTATCAAGGAATGCTGATGTGTTGGGGATGCTGGGGGAGACTAACTGCCAAGTATTTGATGTATTTTGGGGAGGGACTGTGTTCTTAGCTTCATTCTGGTTTTTAGAGTTTACATTGCAGTATCATGATTTTGTTTAAAGCTTTCTCCCAAAGGCATAGTGAGTGTTGAAGAACTGAAGGAAAAATGGAAGAGCCTGGGCTTGCCAGAAGACCAGCTGAATGCTATCCTGCAGTTGGGTGACTTCTTTGAGGAGGTTGAATGGATGAAAGTTTTGGCACTTGGGTGTAGCGTGCTTGGTGGGGTAAGTTGACAGCAGGTGCCCTCATATCCAAATGCAAATGGTTGTAAACGATATTTGAGGAAAACCATGGAACAATTAATGTAAATGGACTTTGGGGAATAGTAATTATTTTTGCAGCAGCTGGCAAAGCAGCTTGTGTTCCCCATCAGCTTTTGGTCAGGGGAGCTTAAGCAGAAAGAGGGCTAACTTCTCAGTTTACAGGGATGGTAGTGGAAGAGCTCCCTGTCCACAGGGAGCTTGGACCATGAGAGAGAGGATGATAGAGGAATGACACTTAGGGCATCAGTGTAAATATCTATGGAGGAGAAGTGGAGGGAGAAATTACAACATCAATTTTTAATTGATTGTGTAGTCAATTAAATTTTCACAGAAGCAGTTAATGTTACTAAATCTCCAATTAATTCTTTTAATGTCTGTAATAAAATCTCAGCAGAGCATTTAGAAAGAATGAGATTATAAAATGCGCTATCCTGATGTTCTTATGAAGTACTAAAAAAGAAATACATGTTAAATAATATTTTGAGAATGTTGCACTATCTGAAAGCCCTGGATCAGCAATGCAATTGTTTATAAAGATATTTATTCATTTTAACTATGTGTTTCTTGATTCCAGTCTCCCTCCCAATGTGATTTTGTAGTTTGGACTCTTCGTTATAAAAAAATTAACAACAATGTTACTTATTTTAAAAAAAATGTAATCAGTCACAGGAACATCATTCAGATGGAGCTAGACAGACTAAGTTTACTTCCATCTATCCATCCTGTCAGAGATTAAGAGAATTATTTGATTTCAGCTGTATATAATGAAACCAAAACTTGTTTCCTAAACTAGAGAAGAAAAGGAATAGAAGACATTTACATTCGTTTCCTTCAGGTGTAAATTGTGCTTATGGTTGAATAGGGTCACAGTTAAGATACAAGAGTAAACAAGTATGAACTTCTTTAAGAACACCAGTCATTTGAAGCATCTTTCTGTAAAGCACTAATGTGTTTTTACAGCCTTGGAGAAATGACCACATAGGTAGCCTGTTAAATTGTCTTTCAAAGGTGGTGAAATCGATGTGAATAACTTTACTGCGCTATGAAGAGAGAGACAGTGGCAGCTTGGAGTGGCAGGAGCAGGAATGGCAGTAAACACTGTGGAAGATAGTCTGCCATCATATAGGCAGCTGCCTCTCCCTTCCCCAGAGGCCTCCTAAGGGTAGATCTACATTAAATAAAACCATTAAAGGATTATAAAATAACCCTTTTCTGGCCTGAGAAACATATCTTTAACAGATACTGCATTTATTTAAAATATTGACCTGGTCTAGGGAATCCTGTTGTGGCAGGGGGGTTGGACTAGATGATCTTTCGAGGTCCCTTCCAACTCCTAATATTCTGTGATTCTGTGATTGCTGTTCCACTGTTAGGAAATACTGATCTTTGACAAAGTCATTGCTTGCTTGTTAATGAAAAGGTAAGGATAAATTTTGAAAGATTATAGCAAAAATATTACTACTTGGGTTAAAAAAGGCCTGTAGGTTGTTTGTTGTTATTTATTTATTAATTCTTTGTTGTAATGGCATCCAACCAGTCTTTAATTCAATGAAGCTCAATGCTAAATTTTTCCATGTTTTTCTCTGTATAGCTCAGCATGCGTAGGGCACTGCATTGTAGACGCTGCATTGAATTAAGGATTTTTTCAAAGTATATTTGAAACTAATACTTTGAGACATGTCTGTTTTTAAGGGAACTCAGATGTTACTGGCCTTTGACTAAACTGAAATATTCTTGAAATACTTTCTGCCTCAGTGCTTTGTCCACTAACTACTAAAATGGAACTTGCATACAATAAGGGAAAACAGTAAATACTTCTAAAAGTTACTATCATATATTATTATGTCATAATAATCATCAAAACTGTACAAATTTTCTCGGGTTTGTAGTAGTTTGTCTTTGCTACTGAGATAATACACAAACACCTGCCCACCCACCCACACTAGGTAGTGATGGTGGAACTTTTACAGCAGGAGAACAGAAGACCAAATTTGGCTGTGTTGGAAGTAGGGCTCAGACTACCCCACGCAATCTTTAAACAGTGTGGGGATTGTTGTATTTTTTTACTCCTGTCTCTGCTAGAAGTTCATTATGACATTCATTCTTAGACCTGCACTGGAGGGTAAATTCAGGGTTGAAACCTGATAATGATAGAGCCTTCATCTCATTTACACTCACTTGTAGTGGCTTACAATGTGGATATTTTTCACAATATGCAAAGGATGTTCATGGCTCTGATTACTGTTCCTCTCATTTCCTGATTGAACCCCCTGCAGTCCATCCTGAGTTCAATGAAACATGCCTGTGAAATCTTAACCAGGGACCCTGAAGGTGGAGCAGCTCGTATTCCCTTCAAAACATTTTCATTCCTTTACTCGTATTTGGCCAGCATTGATGGGGAGATACCAAAGGAAGAAACTGAAGCATTCCTCCACAGAATTAAAGAGCAAGCGTAAGGAAACAAAAACTGGGTGTGGAATTGTAATGTACTGATCACCTTTGCGTTCTCCATAAACCTTTAATGGCTGACTAAGATTTTATCAGAAGGGCTACCACCACCCCGATGGGCTCAGCCTTGGCCAGCAGCGGGTCTGTCTTGCAGCTGGCTGGCACTAGCTGCATTGGACACAGGAAGCTTCTAGCAGCTTTTCACAGAAGCCACTCCTATAGTCCCCAAAACCAAAACCTTGCCATCAAAACCAAATAGACTTAGATTGCTACCAGCTCCATGTACATGGGAGCTCAAAATTGCGTAAGCACGCAAATGAACTGATTTGTTTTGTCATTACAGTTACAAGATCAACATTTTTTCATAAGAATTACATTTTGATCAGACCACTCTTGCTTGGAATTAATGAAACCCTCAACTGTGTTTTGTCAAATGAAGTAGATTTACTATGTCAAAATGAAGCATTTGATTTATTCCTTTCCAGTGACCAACAATCTGGCATGGTGCTGCTCAGAAACTTTCTGACCCAGCCCTCAACACTATTTTGAGCAAGACTACTCTTCAGCACCAGGTAAGAGAGGGGGGGAAAAACCCCACATAAATAAATAATTAAATTAAAAAAAAGGCGTGTAAGAAAATAACTTTTGTTCAAAGGACACTTTACAGTGCAAGGAGAGCCTCTTCATCCTCTCCTGAAATCACCCTTCAGTGGATGTACATTGAATACATAGTTACACTGTTCTCCTGCCTCTCAAATGCTGATGCTTGCTTTCACTATCTGTTTATACTGAGTAGAAGGTATTTTGTTACCACTTCTTAAGTGATTGCAAGAAAAAAAAGTATACTGCAGAATTAAATTTAGAGAACACTGGACAGCTATAATTGATGCATTTCCTGGCTACTTGATCAAACAGAAGAAAGTATTGTAAGGAAGATAGATCCTCAAGCTTGTTCTTTCATAGTTGCTTACTTTTTTTGAGGTAAGAAGCTTGGCTGATAATGACTGGCCTTGCTGTAGCACATTGTGTGAGCAAACAGGACTAGAAATGGATATAATAAAAATCACACTGAAGTAGAATCCTCCTGCCCATTAATATGTACCTGCATGTCTTAAGTCTGTTTTTTCACCCTCTATCAATAATACTTATATGTTAGTCTACAGGATGGGAACTCCTCCTAGTTATCTCTGAAAGGAAATGGGTATGCACCCAGTGTTTGAAAATGGCAATCAACAATTTTACAAATATCCTTGGTGCCTCCTCTGTATAGATCTATATTCTCACCATCTTTGCCAGATGACACTGATCCAAAATTTCTTTTGAGCACGAGCATGGGAACAGTAACTTTCATGTTGCTGTCTGTTTACTACTAGCCTGTTGGAGAACTCTTGAAATCTGTCCTCTCACCTCTGGTACATACTGTAACCAGACAGTTAAGTACTGTCTTTCTGGAACACTGCTCCCAGGGGTGACAAGGTCAGATGGGAGGGTATGAGGGGAGCTCTCTTCATGCCTTTTCGATTTGTAATTGATATTAGACTTCAGGAATTAGCTGTGTTCTATATCCACTAACTATGGGCTAGGAAGGCAAATTAGTACAGCCTCTGACTTCCTTCTGCAACTTTGTCTGAGATGTCTTTCTCATCTATGTGAGTTTAAGGTAATTTATTAATAGATGCAGTAGTGTTACAGATGTACACATCTTCTGATACATACTGCTTCCATCCTGGTGGACCTTACCACTGTTTAGTTTTTGTCTCCAAGCACAGCTGTGATGCACATTATTATGTACATGGTGTTACTGTTCCTGGCACAACAGTCATGATAGTTCCTGGGCAAGTAATTTTTTGAACAGCTGACAAACAAAATTATCAGGGTCTTGTTTCTACTTTCTTCTTTTATGGCTGTGATACTTGTCTTCATCCCTGAAACAAAACCACAAATATTGTATGGGCTGTTGTCTCAAACTGACAGAATCAGAAGGGGAAAAAAACCCCCCAAACTTGGAAAATAGAAAGCTCTAGCTAAATGTAATCATGTCTTCTTCTAAGGAAAGAAAATAAACTATTTTAAGACAGTTTATTTCCCATGCTGTTTTAATCAAAGCTTTATCATGCACTGGCATAGCAGCAATTAGTTTCAGATGAATGGCATCACTGTGTAATGAAACCAGTTTTGAGACAAGCAATCATTTCCATCTATGCAGTTATCTACAGCATTTCTTCCATACACGTTTAGGGACACTGCAGCATTTCTTCTGCACAGCAGCCTAAGTCTTTGCTCAAACACAGGTCACAGTTCATGATTTTGCAACACATTTTGTTTAGTACTAGTAGCTTCATGCACCTGGCTTGTGTATTGGGTCTGGCTGAGCTGTAGTTCATCCCCATAGTGACCCTTGCAGTGCTGTGTTTTGCATTGTGACTAGAAGGGTGCTGATAACACACCCGTGTTTTGGCTGCTGCTGGGCACAGCACTGGCACTGTGACATTCCTTCTCCGGTTGGGGGGCAGGACCCTGGGAGGGAAGTCGGGCAGCCAACTGACCCGAACTGACCAAAGGAATATTCCATACCATATGACATCAGCTCAGATATAAAAGCTGAGGCACGGAGCAGGGGGGGTGGGCATTCATCATCTAATGACTGCCTCCTGAAGGACCATTACACATACCTCAGCCCTGCTTCTCGGGAGTGGCTGACCATCGCTGCTCATGGGAAGTAGAGATTAAGTCTGCTTTGTTTTGCTTCTGCGCGCACAGGCTTTGCTGTATATAGTGCTGGTAATAAAACTGTCTTATCTCAACCCATGGGTCAGTCCTTTTTCCACCTCACTCTCTCTCCCCTGTCCCTCTGGGAAGTGGAGTGATAGAGCGGCTGGGTGGGCACCTGATGTCCAGCCAAGGTCAAACCCACCACAGCTTCTTATACTGTATAGGAGATTAGCCTAGCTTTTTAATTGGGCTGGATATTCTAATTCTCTGCACTAACTCCTCACAGACAATGACTACAGCTGCACAATTCAAAAGCAGCAATCAGCTGTGACTATCTGTGCTCACCTCTCTCTTTTTCTCCGAGAATCTCTGTCTTTGCCTCTTTCGTGACTCCTTTTTCGTTTACTCGGGCTCCTGCTGCTCTCTCTCCTATGTCTGGTGCGTTCAGTCTCCTTACAGCTTCCTCCAGACTGCCGTGAGTCCACTGAAGCTGATCGCCTGTCTTCCTTTCTGAAAAACAGAGGTTATTTTATTCAGTTAAAATAGTTTCACGGTTACTGTTGTTTTCAGTACCAGTTTTGTAACAGCATGACCTACTAATGGTGTAAGACAGAGGACATCTCCTATTAAGCCTCTCTGTCTCCCAAAGAAATACAACACTTTCCAAAAGAGACTCCAGGTACATGCTCTTATATATGCATGTCTCAGCACACTATTTAACCCAGTAATTTCTGGAAAACACTGCCACTTGGTCTTACCACTTCTGTTCATGAAATAGGAAACAGTAGAAAGGGGTTCACTGTGTTGCTTTAGATCCCTAATTCTTCAACCACCTGCTTTAAACTGCTATGGACAACTGGACAACCCTGCAAGCCTGATCTCCTCTATGGCCTTTTCACTGACCTTCACTTTAATGCTAAAACTTGGGTTTGTTTTTTTTTTTAAACTAAACACCTCACGTGTCACCTTTTAGTTTGCTTCAACAACATTTTCATTTTAAAGATCTCCTGAAGGACAAATAGACCATGACTGGGCCCCAATTCCATTTTTATTCCAGCAACAAATCTTTGGGAGTGTGCAGTGTTGCTTGACACAGAAGAAAATGATACAGAAAACACTCACAGTTAGCAGAGCAGCATTCACAGTGATAACAACTGTAAAGGGTCCCCATATTTAGTAAGTTATTAAAACATTTTCTGAGGTATTTCACATTATATCTACCATTGCATTTATTATCTGGTAGGGAAGGGGAAGAATTTGTGTACTTGTATTTCCAAGCGTCCCTCTGTCCCCAGCTGTCACATATATGTGCATTTGAACACACAGGGAGCACTGTTAATTCCCCAGCTCCACCAGAAACTACCTGTTCATCTGTTCACACTTACCTCCTTACTCCTGGTGCAAGCTAATAATTAATTTTTCTCCATCTTTCCTGCAGACACAGCTTCTCAATCAAGAGCTTAACAAAATTAGTATAAAATAAACTGTCAACATCTCAGCCACAGCTGGTCTACGTCCTAGTAGAAAGTAGTAATGGACAACATTACAGGCCATGAAGCTGCTGACATCCCCGAGGAATCTGCCAACTGTAACATACCTTCCTGAAGACTTTGACTTCCCTCCTTCACATATCTCTGCACTATCCAACCTATTCTCCTCTTGCCAGTGACTGCTGAGTTCTTCCATGTGCACACCAATCACATCGCGGATCACCTGAAAATAAAGGTATTTTAGAAACTAGCAGCATGTCATGCTAGTGGCCTGAACTAGCAACTAGACAGCAGAAGGTACGCATCTCCAAGAAAATAAATCCCCCCCTAAACCCTACACATCAGATGTCAGAAGTCTTATTTGCAGAAGCAGGTATTTCAGCATAGATTTAAATAGCACCATTTTACAAGAGTCAGTCAACTCCATCTTGCTGGCATTTTCACATTCAAAATTTATAGTCCAAAATGCTCCTGTTATTTTTAACTTGCTGCAGCAAACCAAAAAACAAAAGAAGATTCCTCTATAGTTTGCAAGTCTAATAAGGCAGTGTACATGAAGCACAAAAAGGGAGACATCTTCTTTGTCTGAAAGAGTATATAATTGGTTTTTGCTGATGTACATTAAGTACTTTTTTGCAAAAAACCTCTATTTTCAGATCTCACCTCAGTGTAAGACTTCTTTGTTATGTGAACATTCTTAGCCCTGTATGACTGCCGCCGCCTTTTGTAGTCTCGCATTTCAGCCAGAATTTCGAGGTGGGACTTTGGACCTTTCTGACTATCATCTAGCAAAAAATTGGAAGTAAACAAATGGTCATTAGCAGGACATTAGCACCTGCAGGTATGCAAGTCTAGTGCTTTAGTAATAAAAGTCTGAAACATAAAATACTGTGTTCTTTCTGAACTTTCCCCAGTATTCATTAACTATTATGAATTTAGCACAGGCTTTTTCTCCAGCCTTCTTGCCAGCTGTTTACACAAGACTAAAGAGCCACCAATTACATGTTGTCATGTGATCTCAGTCTCCTGACAATGATCCAAATCACTATATGGGCTTGTGATTTCGTCAAATGCCCACAAAAACCAGGCCATGTTTCCAAAGTCAGTGTTATAATAAGACACAAAGGCTGATAAAGCCAGATTCTGTGGAACATTTACCTGTGTAGATAACAAGCACAATCTCCTAGACATAGCCAAACCTACAGCATAACTCAAATGCTCATGTTTCACTTGGTATAGTTACAAACTGTAATGACTCAGCAGGGATGAGGGGCCTTGGTCCAATACACCCATTCCCATATTGTTCAAAAGCTTAATCAGACAACTGCCAACCTTGTTTGGCTTAATACTCTTTAATCTCACCATTTCTTAACAGCAAATACTGTTCCAAGCTGTACAGTAAAGTTGGCGCCATTAAGCAACCTATAGTCAGTTGCAGTGAAGACAAAAGATCCATCCACTAAGATACACACAGTATATGAGCACCAAGAAGGAAAACAACATAAAGGATTCCAAACTAGTGTTTTCTGATGTCTTTGTTGTGGCTTTTAAGAACAGTATGCTTTTCACAATAAAAATAGCACCAGCAATTTCATTTGGCTTTCAACAAAACTCATCCATCTACACAAAGTGAAATAAATTCAACAACAGATCATTCTTCAAACCTTGGGTTATTTTTGCTGCTAAATCCACGAACAGATCACTGTCATTTTCTGTTATTTGGGATCGAGACCTCTGTTTCTTTGTTTCCTCAACAACATAATCGTAAAGAGCAAGGCGATCAGCTTGAGTTAGGTCACAGGTGAAACGCTTGTGGTTTTGAGGAACTTCTACAGGTAGTAATGAGTAAGATCCTGGAGGTTGAACAGACAGCTGTTATTAGTAAAACAGCATAATTACACACGAAGACCCTCAGAACCTCAACAAATATTTTATTATTCTCCTACATACCTCTAAGAAGTTTCATCCTTCTTAATTTGAAAGGATAAAAATTGCTCTAAGAAAAAAAGGCCCAAAGCCCTCCCCAGCCCCACACAGGTGAAGGAGCCTGACACCTCCTTAAGGACTAATGTCTCAAACCCTGAGTGGTGATGAAATAATATCATCACCTGGGTGGAGAAAAAGAAAAGCCTGTCTGGAGGGGGAATGTGAGAAGTGCAGCAATGACCCTGCTCCCCCTTGACCCGAGGCAAGGGCTGCCCCTTGAAGATAAGGAAATTAACATTGGGAAGACATTAAGTTCTGAGAAGGTGAGACAAGTTCTTTTTCCTGAGTTAATTTCTCTGTTATATGGCTGTGGCCACTCCACCCATGTCCTGGATGTATAAAAAGGAGAGTGGTACATTGGTCAGTGTGCATCCACCACAAAAGAACTTAGGATCTGGACTGGCTCTGCATGATGTCCCTGGATTTGCATCCACCACCCGAGAACTTTAGACCTGAGACCAGTCCTGCAAGACTTCACTGGAACCAATGGTGGTGATATCTCACTCTCTTCTCTCTCCTTTCTATCTTTAAGGCACTCAAGACTAAAAGCTTTCTGAAATATGCTCCTTGCTTGCACTAAAATTAACAAATTAATCAGCTGTTTGGTGTCATTTCACCTTAATTTACTCCAAGGGAATTTTCGAATCTTGCACAACCCTCCAAGCTACCCAGGGTAGCTCAGCAATCAGGTGGTGACCGTGGGCTGTATGTCCTCTCTTGACTGCTTACACTCTTCGTTACACATTTTCATATGCTTTGAGGGATCATGCAAGATTAGGTCAAGAGGATACTATACTGTCCTATCAATTTCAGCTCTTGGCTTACAAGATAAAGCAAGAAAGAGGAAGCTGCAACTACACCTTACTAACCTGACCTCCATAATCCTGCTCCCCACAACACAACCTTCTCTCTCTGCAAGACACAATCCTATACAGACACACATCCCCAGACAGACAGAACCACCAACATATAAGATAGGGTGTATCCAGAAGCCTTCACAACAGCAAAGCTACTGCTTCTCTAGATCATTCAGCACTTAACAGAAGCTGGCCAAACTTTCACAGCCTGCTTTCACTAAAGACAACAAAGATGAGTCACAGTAACACTCTACAACAAACCTGAAATACAAGACTTCCTCATTAATGTACTTGGAGCCTAAACCAAAACTTTTATAATCTGAACTAATAGATTTAAACATGAACACCAGAATTTTATGTCTAAAATACACTGTTCTTAGAGTGTCACAGAAACCTATAAAAATGACCTAATAGTTATGTGTTTGTGATTTTACAAGAATTTCACAACTTGTGGTTAAGACCACCATTATCTTAAGAAAAATGCGAGCTTGCAGGGAAAACTGGATAGCAAACACTGGCATCTAGTGGCTCACTGATGTATCTGTGTGTTGCACCACTTGATACAGGGTTTATCTGTTCGGATGCACTTCTATCAAATTAATGAGTTTCCTCTTGCCTCCAAAGGAAACCTGATGCACTCCAAATACAGTACCCACCACATTAGAGCTCCTTCCCAAGCAGCTATCTGTTAAGGCTCCATTTGCTGTGCCAGAGAAATAAAGACAACATGAAAAACTATGTCTAAGCAAACACTGCTGTATTTGACTTTCAGGAAAGCAGAATAAACACACTTTTCCTTCTGGGCATAAATGTTTACCAAACTAAAGGACAACAGCCAGTAAATGCTGTATCCTTCAGGTTTTGCAGTAATTTCCAAAGCATGTGCTGCAGATCTACAGTGGTTCCTACAGGTAGCCCTACTTTTCTACTCTGTCTTGGTCTGAACTCTCAAAGAGAAGCATAGCTCAGTCTTAACCTGGTCCCCAGACTTGTCACAAAACCCACTGAAAAATGAAACATAAAGGAACTAATGAGCTGAGAGCAGCGGCAAAGGGCATCATTGTATTTGCAGATGTGTCAGCATATTTCTTACACAGCTTCTTAGGACAGTCTTGAAACAATCCAACACAGTAATATGCATGTTGTTTGGTTTCTGATCTGAAGAACGATGGACAAGCATACACAGCTCACATCTAGCAATTAATCCCAAAACAAATCTTTATATGAAGACCTATTACATGAAGAACAAGGCTGGAGGGAGCATTAGAAGAGTTTGGGCCACAAACAGCCAAAGCATAATAATATCAGAGAATCCAGGCAGAAAGTAAAGTGTAGGTACTGGGATGGGAAGTGAAAGACTAGCACTTTAAGAATCTCCCAAATTCTGCAGCGTTCAGTTTCCAGTCCTGAAGAGAATGAGAGATGTGAGCACAACAGATTCAAATGCTATTGTCTAGTTGCCCAGAGTAGAGAAACAGTTATGGTCGAAATATACAAGGGAGAGAGTATTATAAATAAGTGTAAAAAACCTCTCATAGCAGTTCTGAAGTAGATGAAGGAAGTTGCAACAAGGGAAGTCGTCTTGGTGTCTGCTCAATACTTACCTTCACTATAGGCTGTACCTTCTTTCACACTTTGAGCTCTAGCTTGCTTAACAATGTGAAACTGTAGATCTTTATCTGCAGACAGAGAAAACAAAAATATCACAGAACTTTTACATCAAGTATTTGGTAGGGTTAGTCTTTATACCCCAACCACTACTATGAGACTTACAGCATGTCACAGAACATTGTAGTTTTATTTAGGCATAAGGGAAGGTCAGAACTAAAAAAAAAAAAAATCATTTTAATCTACTCCATATTTGAACTCAGGAAAGAAAAAAGGGAAAGAAAAAAAAATTTCTGGGTTACAGAGGTATGGAAAAAGAAATGTATGTATTGCACCTCTCTTCTGTACCATTACTATATCCCCAAATTCTAGCGCCACTTTTTCCACCTTCTAACCACGTGTTTCAAACACACTTTCTGCACTTGATGCAAGGAGAATATAGAAAGAACCTAGGAAGTAACCTAAGCGATAAAAAAGATCCTCCTCGATTTGAAAACAGCCAAGTGACCTATATAGCAGACTTACACAGCAACAAAAGCATAACAAAAGGACATTAAGGCAAAGCACAATGGCGAGATAATAAACATACGGATGGAAACATTCTGCTTTTTCAGGAGGCGGCTGGCAAGGCAATGCGGTATGCTACCGCCAGACCCGACTCTGCCCCACGGACTCTCCGTCAGTACCACGCTCTGCCACCCTTCGGGGTCTCCACTTAGCCCCAGCTGCCCCATCCCCGCCCCGGGCCGCGAGGGACGGACTACAGCCCTGTCAGACAAAGCCCCCGGTGCCGCTCACCCATGGCGACGGTGGGAACCTTCAGGTTTTCGTAGAAGAAGTTGGAGTCGTACATCTGAGCCTGCGGAACCAAGCGGCCCAGTCAAGACCGCGGAGCAGTGGACCCAGTGACACCGGCACCAGAGTCGCCCCCGGCCAGCCAGGTAACCCGCCTGAAGCAGGCCCGAGCGCCCACCTCCTCCTCGGCGGAGTAGCCCATCTTGCGGAGCCTGCAGGACGCGGCGTGCCTCTCCAACGACGTCCGGGGGACGCGGTGATGGACGTCGTAGGGACACGACACCCGCTCCACCTGCCGAGAGACACGGGTCAGCACACACTACTACCCTCGCCAACCCATTTCCCCCGGCGGAACCCCTGCCGCCTTACCGAGTCCCCAAGCCACACAGCGCAGGGAGAAGCCATGACAGTGTAGGCAGGCCGGCTACTGAGGCTCCGTCACCGGTGGGGAGAAGGGGGGCGGAGCCAGCGCCATGCTTATTGAGGGCGCTGCTACCACAGAGGATGGTGGAGTTGTGGTATGATCTTGCTCGACAGCCGGTTCCGGGCTGGAGACCATACTGCTGAACTACAGTCTCCCTTCCTTCTAGCGCGGAGAGGGGCCGCAGCAGCCCTGCCGCGGCGCGAAACCGGAGGAAGAGCTGGGGTGGAGAGACGGCGCGGGGCCGGCGGCGAAGCACAGATAGGCGCCAAGGCCCGCAGCGCAACGAGCGCTGGAGAGGGCGCCGCCTTTCGGCGGGAGGGGACCTCAGCGGCGCGGGGAGGCTGCGGGGCGTGCTGCCATGTCTGGGTTCCGGGGGGCACCCGCCGCGGAGCCGGAAGGTCTTAGTGCGCGAATGCGGGAAGTCATGCCCCGGGGACGTGCCCTGCCCCCGAAGGGCAGTGGCGGCAGACGCGTGGGCGGCTAAGATCCGGCGGGCACCAGCATCAGCAGCTTGTCTAGCGCGAGTGGAAGTGGCCGCGCAGCTGTGGCGGCCGGGCCGGGGCCGGCAACCTGAGGGCAGCGCCTGCAGCTGGTGACCGTCCCGGGGTCGTGCGGTCTGTCTGGGAAAGAGGAGTTTTTCCGTGAGGACACTGGTACCTTCCTGCTCTTTCTGGGGCTTTTTCGCCATAAAGGATTAAAGCCAGGGCTGAGGGCAGTCTGTTTTTCCTCCACTAGGCCCAAGCCTGACTGCTCACCAGCTTTAGCAAGGGCCGGTTGCTTTCCTCGGTGGTTCAGCGCGAAGCCAGCCCCCAAAGGAAAGCACATAGCTATTAGCGACGGAGTAGGAGGAACATTAGCTTCCTCAGCACTGTTGAGCCCCTGATACCCGTTTCCCTCTTGCAGTGTGGTGCAGGAAGGCAGCCCTTCCAGCCTCCTCCTGCCGTGTGCTACCTGAGGGGGATCCATAAGGAGTATGGTACTGGTGTAGGGCTAGGACGCAGGTTTCTCCCCAACACGGGTCCCGTGTGAACACAGTACAGAGGTCAGTGTGTGGGGAGCTGCATGGCTGCAGCATGCCCCAGGCAGTCCAGCACGTTACTTGGCCAACATTGTGAGAGTCTTCCCCTAGGGGCTGAGGGGGCGTTGGGACTCAATAAGGCTGTAACGTAGGATGAGGGAAGAATGACTGTTCTAAAGAATAAATTTCATATGATTGACATTTGTGCTTGCCTATTTTTGTAATCTATAAGAAAAGCACGTATAACTATAAGGAAGAGTGGGTTTAATAAAGCAGGGTGGGGAGGAGGCAGCATGACGGATGTAGCTGCCAGAATGACTCTTGTACATCTGCTTTCATTAGCAGATTATAGCCTTTTCTCTCTTGTACAGTGAATTTGGGACTCAGCTGGGATTTTAGCCCTTCGAGAGATTTGCTGTCTCTAGCTGTGTTTGCCTGAGGATCTTTGACTTCACACAATACAGAGTACTTATAGTGAAGACTTCCCAGCTGCCCTTGCAATTTTGTCTATGCTATACAAGAGCACACTTGCTAACATTAGCACATTTTGTCAAAAGAGTATAAGAACAGCTGTGCAAAGCTGTCCTGACCATCTCCACTGGAAAATACCATTTCTTCAAAATTAACAAAAGTCAAGTTTCACAAAGTATCCAGGCAGATTTTTTTTTTTTGAGTAAAGATTAAAAAGCATTTTGATTTTGTTTACTTATAAATTAAATTGATAGTTAATGAGTCATGGTCAGAATAGATTTTTTTTCTTTACTGCTCAAAACTACTGTCTCTTTCTTTTTTCTCTCTGGCCTTTATAGATTTTGTGAAATGCATGAAAAACAAGCCACTGGGATAAAGGTAGAAGCCTCTATGATATAGCACATCAGTTAGGAGGCAGCTAGGAAGTCTGTCCTCCTGGCATCCAGATAACAGTACAGCGCACCCACACTGGGCAATAGAGACATACCTTAACTAACCACATGGAAACCAAGTGCACAGCACGTGGTGTCTAGGTCACTGTTTGGGACCCAGAGAGATAGAACTGCAGTCTTCAAGCTTAGGAGGGGAGCAGAAACCCTCTTCAGTGTCTTGAAAACTGTCTCATGGGTGCATTAATATAGACCATAGCAGGGCATGGAACAACACAGCACTAAGATCAAGCCTCCAAAATAGGTTTACAAGAAAATCGGGGACAGTACAGCAGGATACTATGAATCAGGGGTAAGATCCTTTTATGAGTCACTTTGCCACTGTATATTCCAGCTGCAGACTTTCAATGAGCAAACTGACTGATGGGAGACAAAGGCCATCAGCTTCCAGAAGTTTACAGTGTTGTTTTCCTTTTCAGGCAGCAGCACACTTAACATTGGTTTCCCATCAAATAAGGAGTGTGATCATCACAGACTTACAATGTACATCTTCTTTCCCAGTTGGTTGTCTCCAGCCTGTGGCATACCCTGTTCTGCACTCTAGCACTGTGCTGGTTGCAGCCCAACAACACTGTGATTTTGTCATCAAACAACGTGGTTAATAACATACCTCAAAGTTTAACACATCTTGGTCTCCATGGTCCCTTCTGAGAAGAGAGGAAACTCCATAGCTGCATTTCCCCAGGCAGGAATGCCTTCTGGTTGCAGCCTCCCATAATGTAGGTATGAAAGTATGGCCCTGCCCCCTTGCAGGCCTGCAATGCTGAGCTTGCCAGGAGTGTGGTGTTTTTCTAGAAGCTCTTTCTGGGCAATATTTATCTCTGAAGAAAGTCTCCTTGGAAACTAGCACCAAATACCTTCACAATGCAGCAGAGCAGTCCTAGACAGCAGGATAAGCAGAAGGTACAACAGGAAAATAGCATATGTATTGTAAAACATATGTATTACACCAACATAGAAACCACAGAGTGCTCCTGGAGAACACCTTCAACATACCAGCTTGTGTCTTGCAGATGGAATTTATATTGCTAGATAATCCAGCTGTTGGCACATTGGAGACCACCTAGCTTGGGACCATACTTCAAGGCAGGAGCCTGCCCAGGCAGTTGCAGTGATTGCAGCCCACAACCCCACTTGGTACTCCACTAGAGTGCCAGGATGAAACCATACTGAAATTACACTGCTTTTACAGTCCAAACCTTTCTGACGTGTGCCCACCAGGAGTGGGAGCCTCATCCTCAGGAAAAAAAGCTTTTTCCCACATGGCTCATTTGGAGAAGAGCATCCCTCCTCATGGCTTGTATTTGTCTCTTCCTTCACTGATAACAAAACCTTGCAGGCTTTCTGCAGGCATTTATTTATTTCGAACTATATTGACTCTTTGAATACAATTGTTTTTTTTCTGTAATGTGGAAGAAAAGACAGTTTTCATATTTCACATTCCTTCAATCCTTGGATACAAAACATTACTTAAGAGTTGTGTTGTGTTCACAGTTTCTCCTGGAAACGGGGAAAAAAAAAAGTGAAAGCTCAAATTATTCGTTCTTTTAAACATGCTTCTGGCAAAGATAAATGAATCAAGCTTTATAGCAGCTTTCTCAGGCCTTACCATGTTTGGCATGCACAATTCTAGATGGGGAAGGGGCCAAAGAGCAGGGGAAAGCAAACAGAAGGACAAAAAGAATCTCTTGGGACTACCCAAAAGCCAAAAGGAAACTGCCTGGCTTATCACCCCAGACAGTCCATGCAGGCCTGGCAGGCAGAAAAGATAGCTTTAAAACTGCAGCTGTGACAGATTTTTGCTGGGCTCCACCCCAAAATATTTGGCAAAGTTGCAAACAAATTCTCTGCATCTAGCGTTAACAAAGGGTATGGAGTAAGCAGCCAGTGCCTGGCAAACCACAGTCTGTCCTGCAGCAGGGGGTTACTCCTCCAGGGCATATTCCATGCAGAAACCACCTCACCTCTAGGGGGGCTTAAGCTGAACTGCTTGGTTAACACTCACCCATTGGACTGTAGAAAGAGGGGATCTCAGCACCCTGGTGGTTAGGTTAATTGTACTAGTCTACTAGTTTGCCTTTATTGTGATGCTGCCTCTTCTCCCTTGCCTGGAGAGCCCACCTGTCAAACTCATTTTCTCTAGGGAAGAAGATGTGGTATCCAGTCTGATAGCGTGGGCGTCACTCAGCAAAAGCTACTGAACTAGAGAGAAATTTTGTACAGATGAAGCACACAGACACTTGAATTTCAATTTTTTTGTCATTTCTGCTATTACTCTTCATGCTCAAAATCTGTAGCACAGATTCAGCTGAATCAGCTTCGTTATCTACAGGCACATAAAGTGAGTTTCTCTAGCTCAGTCGAATCAATTTATAGAAATATTCTTCATGGCACAGACAGATCTTTCAAAATTCCTTTCCCCTGGTCCCTGATTAGAGTTTCATTTTCCTCATTCACTCTCTGAGTTCTGGTTGTTGCCCTTCCAGCTCATCCCAAAGTGCCAGTGTGAAGCAGTACAGGTGCTGATAGAAACCAGAGAAGTCACAGACTGCTCAGACCTCACTGGTTCTTCTGCTAAGAGAATGCAGCTCATTTCTTCTGTCAGCTATGTAACTCTCAGAGCCTGCTGCAAGTCCTCGGCTCCTGCATCTTGATCCTTATTCTTTGGTAGATTAGTCCAGTTCACAATTTCATTCTAAGGTGTATTTTACAAACTGCAGTACACTCAGCACTTCCAAACTGATTTACAGATTGATTTACTCTAGCATCTGTTAATGTGTTATTGATTCCTTTTTCTGTATCTCCTTGTGGTGTCTCATGGATTCATCAGATTGAGAGCAGTTTATCAGGTTGCTATCATCCTTATCTATAAAGGTAAAGCAATTGAAAGATTGGTGTTGCCCCCATGTGCCACATTTGTATGGAAGCTACATAACCACCTGTGCTTAAACATAGTGATGAAACATATTGCTGGAGGAATATTGACAGAGAATATTCTTACTTGACAGAACTGGGAATTCACCATTAAACAGCCAGAAGTAATTCCAATGCCCTCTTGCATGCTGAAGTTTTCTTATATGTTAATTTGAGCTTAAAAGGCATTTTCCTTTTAAACCCTATCACCTTCACAGTTGCTGCACTGCAATCCTTGATCCTTTGCCTTCTCCCTCTGCCCTTCCTTTGCCCTGAGCTCTCCAGCCTGCCACCTACTCAGAGCCTAGGTTCCTCACCTGCCTTTTCCTCCTGGCCTGACAGGCATAGTCTGGCATCTGCTTTCAGCACATTCATTATTTAACACCCCTTGTGGTTAGGCATAATCCTTGCAAAGAATGAAAGCATCTTTCACACTCTTTGTTACAAATACTGCCAAGATGGATACCAACTAAACCAAAATGTGACAAAGACTCCGTAACTGGAAACTGGCAACTTCTGGCTAGTGACTCGGGCCCTGCTTGTGCTTAACTGTGCCAGTGCCCTGCATGCCACAGACTTGGAGACCCTTCCAGCATGGGGCTGCTTGTGCCCTTTGCCAGGAAGTGCAGAGGAGCCTGTGGTTTTCTTTTAGAAGCACGCTATTGATATCCAATTGGTGTCTGCTTGAAATGATAAGATTTTATTCATTTGCCTGCTGTTTCTGTATGTCAGTTTTCTTGGGGAGTCTTTATAGCTCTGGGCTTGATGTGAAGCTGCGTAACATGTCCCAGCCAGGAGCTCATATCCTGCCTTAGCTACTGAGTGGTGTTTTCTTGCTCTGCTAGCTAGTGGGCAAGGGAGCCCACGCCGTACAGAGCCCAGTATCGCTCTGCAAGCTGCTGTGCTTGGCTGCCTGGGCTACAAAGCCACCACCAAGGTCAGCCTGCTGACACCAACGAAGAAGCAGCCTGACATGAGGCAGAATCCAGTTTAAAACAGCACCCCTTCTGGCAATACCGACCGGTACTCTAGATTGCATGTAGCCTGAGACTGCAGCCCCAAAGGCATTGGCATGTTGGCAGGTGTAGAGGGTCTGAGAGAGGTGCGGGGGAGGCTGGAGCAGAGTCTGTTATGTTGATGTCATAAACTAGGATTTTAGACAAAGTTGCTGAGTGTGTTCATTGGAGGAGGTCACTTACCAGTACTGCTCCTCTGGGAAGGCCTGAGAGTGGGGTCTGAGTGTCCAATGAGCAGAGGACAGCAGAGGTACCTATAACATGCAGCCATCTCAGAAAATATATACTTCATTTTCCACAGTAATGGGTCCCCACCTCAGAGGCAGAGCAAATTAATTGAGTATTTGTTAATTTGTTATGTGGCTGAAAAGTGTTACTCAAATTACATTTCCCTCCCTCTGTGAACGCATCTAAGGCTACAGCAGCAGATGAATGTGGCTCTCTGTGCCACTGTCCCAGCTTTCTGCTAGGCCTTTTTCCTTGTGTCACTGTTGCTCTGCCTGGTGTGCATTAATAAGTTTGTATTTCCTGAGCATGGGGAACCTGCCCAGCTGATCACTCACCAAAGATCAGGTGGTGTGGATCACAGAATCACAGAATATTAGGAGTTGGAAGGGACCTTGAAAGATCATCTAGTCCAACACCCCTGCCACAGCAGGATTCCCTAGACCAGGTGACATCCCCTAGCTGCCAACCCAATTCTTTGTCAATGGGACACATGGAAGTGCCTTCCAGGGAAGGACACGATCTCTCCCTTTGTGCCACCAGCAACCTCTGAAGCACCCCATGCTGCCAGGTGAGCCAGCTGAGTCGCAGCACTACATCATAGCACTGCATCCAGCTGAAGCCCTTCCACACATCAGCAGATGAACTGCCACACAGGGCAAGGCAACAGTGATCTGAAGTGGCATAGACTTTACAGTGCTCTCAGTTCTTACACCACTTGAAAAACTTTAGAGCAACCCAGAAGTCATGTGTCAACTGCATGTTTCAGCTAGTGCTCATGTCTCCCTTGTGTTTGCCATGTGGGCATGTCCTAAGTGTATCTCACTGTGCTGGTGCAGTGAACTGCATCCTCTCCCCTGGGGGCCCTGTGTATGCCCCAGTCCCTGAAGGCTCTTTGCCTGCTCCAGACCAGTGATCAATGCTCAGACACATGAAACAAGCTGCTCACTTTTGCTGCATCTGCAGACTTTTACAACTTTAGAGGTTGCTTCGAAATGCGGCCTATCATGTTCAGCATTGTTAGTGCAGTAAATAATGATAGCTGTCCCTAGGTATAACCATTTCTTCTCATAACGATGCATGAAACAAGCAGTGTTACTTTAACCTGAAGCAACATTTCAAAGGAAGCCCACAGGAAGGAGAAACTTACCCACGACAATTACTGTGGAAACAAGTGTCAGCAGATACCATGACAGGCCAGGTTTTATAACAAGCTTGATATTCTGGGTGTGGATTTGCAAGTGCTGCCTACAAGCATCCTTCCTCTTGCAGAAGGATTAGCACAGGGGATTACAGATGCCCTTTGAAGAGATTGGCATATACTCAGATGGTCACACCATCTCAGGCATGTGGGGGCAGGGAGAAAGAGAAAGTGAGCACAGGGGAGAAATGGAGAACTCATTCAATAATTGCCATGAGGCAAAATAAATGTGGCTTTAGCTCTCACAGGGAATTATAACTCAAGATCACCATATTTGCTGAGCTCATCAGTGATGTGATTTCATCAGGCTCAGCACAAAGCCTGCAGCCCAGCGGCATCAAGTTTGGAAGCTCAACCTCTCAGCTCAGACATGAAACAGAAGTGCTACTTGCTTGTGGTCAGAAGCAGTCCTCAGGCACTTGTGTGTGCCTGAATTAGTGTCAAACTCCACATCTTGGCCAATTCTTGACTCTACACACATGAGTCATTAAGAGTTTACAGGTGAAGTACTGTGCTCCGTGCACACACTGTGGTCTCCCCATCCCTCTGTTCCTTGGTGCAGGCTTCTTTCCATCCTGTTACTTCCTTTCAGGTATTCCCACATTTCCTACCCAGTTACACCCATGGTTCTGTGGTCATCCCCACCTCTCCAGTATCCCCACGCATCATGTCAGTAACTTTATAGAAAAAAAATCACAGAATGGCCCAGGTTGGAAGGGATCTTAAAGATCATCTAGTTCCAACCCCTCTGCCATGGGCAGGGATGCTATCTATTAGACCAGGTTGCACAGGGCCACATCCATCCTGGCCTTGAACACTGTCAGGGGTGGGCCTAAGTGCTTCCAATTCTATTCATTGATACTTAAAACCTTCACTGAAAACCAGGAACTGCTTCCCCAAACTCTTAAAATACTATCATCCAAGCAAGAAATGTTCCCCAGCCAAGAAAAACACCCCATTTTGCTCAGCCCATCATTACTTTTGCTGTTCTGAACCATCCTGCTGTGCATTCCCTAGCACACACTTTGACTTTCACCACAAGTCACAGTCTTGCAAAGCAAGCAGTGACCTGACTATAGTGAAAAGCACCCACCCTCACCCGCAGCACCCTGGCACATGCTTCCCTGCAAATGTGCATGAAGAATAAGCTTATTTTCTTTTAACAGCTGTTTATTCCACTTTCCAGACACTCAGGGAGATCTTTGCATATGGTGTTCTATGTGCCTGTCAAACACACTGTGCAGTGAAGTGTCTTACCTCAGATATATCTCTCACCCACCACACCAGAAGCAATATAGAAACACTAATAGGACATATTGTAAGACAACAACTCCATTCCCATCAGCAAAAGCTGTTAGCAAAGCAAAAACATGTCAATAATCAGTTCAGGCCCCACTTAATACATACACATAGTTATAAACTGTGTTAAAAGAGTTGCTTTAAAACTACATCATTTAAGCTGCAAACTCAAATAGAGAAAAAGCCAGATTTGCAGCTGAGAGTCCACGTGCAATGCTGCAGCCTCTCATGTCTGCAGCACACATGGAGAACAGCAGTGCCTTGGCAGGTGGGTGGCAGATTGTACCCATAGATATTGTGTCTGGCAGTGCCCTAGCAGAATTGGCTGAATTAAGATGACATGCACACCACTGTGAATTACAAAACTATCTGTAAGGCTGCTGTGCACCAGGATTATTCTAGTCTATTCCTGGCTCTGGCAGCAGTCTTAACGGGTATAGTCATAGCTAGGAGCAGGATAAGCAAGAGCCCATGGCTGGAAGGTCTCTCTCAGAAAATCTCTGTGGCTGCCTCTGGGGGATTTGGAGCTGTTCTGCAAGCTACACCTCCTGTCCCACACCTGGCAGGGACTCCTTTCTTTCTAAAGTAAGAAAAGAGTGTTTACATGCCTTACAAGAATGGTGATGCAGCCAGGGTACCTTGGCTCAGTCTTGCCTTTCCTAGCCTGCAGGTGGCTACATAGGAAACCAGATGAGAAGTCAGGTAGAAACACTGATTTAAATTAGATACTCATGCAAGGTACAGTAGTGTCATCTCTGCTCTTAATTTTCCTCATTCAGTACTTGAAAAAGTATCTGCTACTCTATACCACTGAAAAAATGCGAGACCTTGCAATCCAGACTTTATATTCTGGTTGCAGACGTAGAATCCAGAGCTGAAGATTCAGGATCCCATTCCCTGAGACCTGGGCTTCCCCCTGGTTCCTCATGGGATTGCTCAGGTGCAGTCATCCAAGCAGCAGCTGCAGGGCGGGAGGCAAAGAGCTCCTTGGCTACCTCCTCAACCTGGGATTTGTAGGGGCAACAGTGCAGCAACTTGTAAACGCACAGTTACTAAAAAAAGCCTTAGCTGTGGCTCCTCCTGCTTATACAGAGCAAGCCTGATTAACTGGGTCAGTATATTTTTTTACCACACGATCCTGTGGTGCAGAAGCATGCTTCAGGTTGCACACAGGGTTTGTTACTGCTCACAGCCCAGTCAGGCTGATAAATGATAATGCCACCACCAATTTACCCCATTAAGTAATACTTGTCGTAAGAGCCAAAAGCCAATCGATCCTTTACCAGAAATTCCAGCTGCCCACAGCAGCAGCAAAGCTAAAAAGTGTCTGGTACCAATGCTGGTCCTGGAAAGAGCTAAAGCTGTCTTGGGCAGGGGGTGGTGGTACTTGCCAAGTACCTCAGGAAGCTTTCAGGGAGAGCAGTTTGTGATAAGCACAGAGGAGAAGAGCAGAGAGAGTTTGGGATGGGAATAGCTCTGGAAATGCTCCCCATGCTGCAGCATGACACAAAGTGGGGCTGTGAAATCTGCAGCGAAGTCCTGCAGCAGTGGCTGCAGGCACAGGGCACACCGAAGTACTCCCTTTCTTCAGAGAAAATGTCTACAGCTTCATCTTGTGACAGTGGCTTTTCTTTGTCACACCCCTGCCTGCTGTAGGCAGTGGTAGGGGATCTCATGCTTCAGTGACTGGCAAAGGCATAGCAACACAGATTAAGTGATATTTCAGTAATGAAATGGTTGCACGAACCCTTTCCTTAAGTTTCTGGAGAGGTCTGGTATCTTTACATCATCAGAGGCAGCCCTGAATCTCCCCCCAGTGTAAACCTAGAACACATCCTTCACTCTGCCTTCTCCCAGTTTAATTGAAGGTTTTATTTCCTAACCTCATGAGGGGAACTTAAAACCTTCCCTGTTCCACCGGCAGCTCTCCTCTCACTCTCCCACCATCCTGGGGTAAGTGGGTAAGGACAGCTGAGGCAGGGCTGCAGGCAGATACCTACCATCTGGCTGTAAGAGGCGGGGCGGCAGAAGAGATAGAGCAACTCGCCTGAGCCCCCTGCTGAGGAGCTCCCCAACCAGCCTGAACCATGCAGTGCTCCCCTCCTAGCCAAAATGGAAATGTTTCCAGACTAATGTTTGCATTTTGCCTGCATTTTTTCTCTCTGGGGCTGTGAAACAGAGTTACAAGAAGATTTCAACTAGAGAAGCTTGTGTTGAACCAAGACTGAAGGCACTGTGGAATAGGCAGAATGGCTGCTCTTGGGCAAATCCCATGGCAGTAATGTGACTTAAGCAACCCCACCAAGAACCCATTTCCTGCAGCCAGCTAGTGGACTTTTTGTGTTTTGAATATTAACATCTCAGATTAAGATCGTGCCTGTGCTTGTCAAGGGTTTGTCTCTGTTTCCTTTACTCTTCTCCAGCCTCACTCATCATCTGTATAAGGTAGAAGCCAGAGATTTTTAAATTAAAGAGAAAAACCCCAGAGAAATGAGATAGGTGTTGGGGGTTTTTTACCATTATACATATATCTGTAATGTATATTTATAAATTATATCTTATTTATGTATATATTTGAAAGGTCAACAATGTGTATATATACATGTATGAATCTATGTGCATATATGCATAAAAGGTCAACAGTATGAGTAAAGAGAGTCTTGATATTTTTACCTATTCTGTCTAATAGAAAAAATCTTGGAGGTCACCTAGGATGGCAGTAAAGGCTTGTAATCATTACCCTCTTCTATAGGTTTTATAGGCTTACCTGCAAAAAGCTTTGGAGAAAATCTCCCTACACCCTTTTTCCACTAAGCCTGGTAAATTTAACAATACTCTTCATCATCATGGGCTGTTTTCCATCTAGTTAGTGGTGGGTGTGGGGGAAACAACTGCAGATTACAGTATGATTTTCTCCAAACAACCCTAATTTAAAATGACCTAAAGGGTCGGCATGAAACTGATCTAGGAAAGAAAAAAAAAAAAGGTGAGGTGAATAACAGATGGTTCCACAGTTAGGAGAAGCTCTGAAATGAACTCAACCAAACTAAGCTATCAGAGGCTTCCAAACAAATAGGCCAAAATAGCTGCTGCTAAATACTAGAATCATTATCAAATACACAAATTTGCTGGTAAATGAGATGATGTTTCTACTAAAAGCAAGACTAAAAAGTACAGCCTCCTTATTCTGTATATTTATCATGACTGTCTCTATGAAAAACATGCATTGTTGCTTGCTTATATGCCAATAATGAACTTTTATAACCTATTTCTCTTTGTCCTGTCAGGCCAATACATATGTGAAACCAAGAAATGCTTGAGTTTTCCTTCTTACTAGGAGATAGAAAAATCTGGTTGCAGTTAATCTTACTTGTATTCCTGTATTCACACCTCATCAAAAGATTCATTAAGGCCCTGGTCTAGCAAAGAGACATATGCATACATAGCTTTAAACAGGGATTGCTATGTAGTTTCAGTGACTCCAAAGCAATAGGAAGTGACACACACTGGCAGAACGTGCTGGAGCACAACCTGCCAAATTTTGCATGCTCTGACATCCTTGGGAGAGCCTGGAGATGTGTGGGCAGCCAGGGGCAGAAGCCTGTCGACTATGACAGACTGTGCGGGAGGATGAACTTTTGGATTTTGGACAAAGTTTGTAGTCATTGCTTTTCCCTCCTGCTGCAAATGTAGAACAGCCAGTGCCACCTGCCAAGCCTTCAACTCTCCTTTTTGGTGCATTTTTTACCAGTTTCCTAAGGATGTGAGGTTACTGTAACCGTATTCACCATATTTGGCACATTACTGTTTTACCTCATTCCTCCAAATATACCAGAGGCAGAATTTGAATTTAAAGTTTAAAAATTGGAGAAACAGAATGAAATAAAGAGAAGATTGAATTTCAAGACAAGTGCAAAGCACTGCCATTGGACAGGAGTAATCAATTTAATGAGTACAAATTGGGACCAAATAACTAGGAAGTGTTGGAGAAAAGGTTCTGGGAGTTACAGTGCACCGTAAACTGAACACAAGCCTGTGTCATCCTGCTGTACAATAGGTGAGCACTATGCAGGACCAGATGAACCTGAGACTAGCAAACAAAACCTACAAGTAATCCTGCAATACTTATGCTCTGTCTAGTGTCTGTAAGGCCCCTGCTGGAGGTATATGCCTAGATTGGACAGTGTTCTTCAAAAACAAAAGCTGTCTGGAATAAACCGATGTCAGAGAAGCTGTGGACACTAGTGCTAGAAACTTGGACTACAGATTAGCTAAATACTACACTGACTTCTGTAATGTTTACTCCTGTGCTCAGGCAGATGGCATTCTGGAGTGCATGTCACCTCTGTGTTGATCAGCCATAAAACTCATGTTGACAGGGCAATGAGGTTTCACAGACTCAAGCTCTGCATGGAATCCCTTATTTATAACTTATGGTCAGAGGACAGTATCTTTGTACTTGTGTGTTCAGACTTCAGAAGACAGTATTATTCAGGCAGCTAACATCATCATGCTTGTGTTGAGGGGGTTGGAAAATCCCTTAAGTGTAAGAGAAGAAACCTGAAAGAAGGCAAAAGAGTTTAGTCACCAGAAATCTTGTAGCAACCTGGGAGCAGCATCAGGGAAAAATCTTAAGGAAAGGGAAAGCAAGGATACAAAACACCTTGGCATGTTTTTTTTTTACATGGAAAGCCTTTAGACAGTAAAAGCATGCTGTGGTAGGCACCTGCCAGTTCTTTCTCCATTTCATACTTTGTGATTTTTAGGCAATAAGGAAGATCACTGTGCTGCTCCTCTGTGTAGGAAATGATGACACAAATCTTTCCTGTGTTCCCCTGTGATGTTGCATTTCTCCTCTGCAAAACACAGTGCAGGTAAAATGCAAAGATGCAGCAATGCAGACTAGCTAATGAGATTATGCTCTTTTTTTCCCTAATCAAGAAGGGTCCTGGGAAATCAGAGACATTCCTGCCTGAGCACACATTGCTGGAGAGAGACTTCCACAGAACCAACAAAATGGTCTCTTAACAATATGCCACCCAAATCCTTCAGAGACATGCTTGGCTTTACTCTTTTAATCTTGGTAGCAGGAAGGAAAATCTGACTGCAATTAATCTTGCTTGACAAAAAGACAGCAGATCCAAAGAGACATCAGGGCATGCTGAAGGCAGTGATGTGGCTGGGCAGCAGAGCCAGGATAAGAATGCAATCTGACCTGGCTGGGACTCCCCTGGGGGGCATTGCTTCAGGAGCAGGTGGGTTACACCTCCCCTCTGCAGCTGTGACTAAAAGCACTGTAAGTTTCCATAAAGAAAGCACACTTTCCCCAGTCCCCCCAGTTCTTGCTCAGCTCTGTAGCTACCAACACAGTCAATAAATATTCCTATCACTTTTCCATATGAATCAGATCCTGCTTTACATACTGTGTCACAGTGTTGTCAGTGTTGACTCCTCCCATGTTGCAGCACACAGGGCAGCACTCTGGCTACCTCACACTGAAAAAGAGGTATTTTGGTAGCAAAAAGGAGAATTGACAAGCAGCACTGCTGTTGCACACATCAGGCTGGACTAGGAGTAAGGAGAAAAGCAGGCAAAGTATAATATCACACAGAATGAGTAGTACTCTGAGATATTGTCTTCTATATATGTAGCTGTACAAATAACTTCTAAGTACTGGTATGAGGGAAAAAATATTCTTTCATACATACATATATAGAAAGAATGAGAAACAACGTATCACCATGTAGTACAAAGCAAATTGCAGTCAATATGTAGGTTTTTCAGAGGAAAGAGAGATTGGTTTTACACCTACACTTTTATTGAAAATACTACAGAGGGACAGGCTAACTGTTCATCCTGCTCACCCTAACTGTTTATTCATTTTCTTTTAAATGTACCTTGTTTTAAGCTACTTTATGTAATTTTCACTGGTCATGTTGGTAAGGTAAACTTGCCATAGAATAATTGATCATCTCACCTGAAAGTAGCACAAAGGTTAATACAAAGATCTTTTTTCCTTTCAAGAAGTGACAACCAAGATGGCTTTTTCTAAACTGCTGTTTTAACAGTTTAGCTATCTCAAAATATGTTCAGCTGTTTTGCTGTCTTGTTTTGAAGCTTGTTATTTCCCAGCTGGGAATATAGCAGGCTGGGGGCTGAGGCAGCTGGCAGATGGACAGAGATGAAGAACTGCCATCCCTCAACAGGCTGCACCCACACATACTGGGGAATTGGTTTCGTCAAAGCACAGTTCCAATTTAGGTTAGCTGGCAGCAATTCAGTTTTGAAGAAGTCTTATGATACCCAGTGTTAAAATAAACAGAGTTAAGAGCTCTAAGATGTATTGCTACATCTCACCCACCTCTAGAGGAGCAAAAAACCCTATAATACATGATAGATTTAAAAAAAAAATTGTCACAAATGAAGACACTATCTTCTCTCTTCACACTTAGTTTTCTTGGGTTTTTAAGCTTTTCTTACAAGCACATTCAGAACTAATGGAAAACCCCACACAGCTAACTTTCATTTTGGCATTATAGCTGCTTCAAATGCTTGATACAGTGGAAATACCAGTTACTCCAGTCAAGATTTTTGAGGGGCAGAGGAAAGAAAGAATTCCAGGCACTCTCTTTAAAAGTCTGAAAAAACAAGCAGAAAGGACTTTTGAGCACTGAAATACGGGGATTCCTAAGGGATATTTTAATTGTTACTATCTACAACAGCAGCAATAAACAGGGCTTGTTCTGATCTTTCACTTTAGAAACTGTTCGTATACACCTAGGAAAGTGATTTTCTTTTGCATATATGCTCTGTATTCCAAAGTACACAACAAAGTCCTCACAGTGCATGTGGGACTTGACTGTGCAGTTTTCACACAGGCTACAAAACCAGGGAGCAAACTGGGGGACCACAAGGCTGGGCCATAACAAGGAGGACAACAAGCCTGGGCTGCTGAACAAGTGCTGAAGGGTACCATTCGCACAGGCTCACAAGTGACTCCTCTTGTCCCCTACAAATAAGCCCTCCTTCAGCTGATGACAAACTGTGGTGATGGTGCAGAGAATGGCAAATGCTAATTTAAAAATAGACAAATAAACATCAGATCACAAGTGGCAAGATTCACCTTCCACTCCCACTGATCTGTTAGCATAGACAAATGCAGAGTGCTGTGCCTTCACCAACATAAGTCACTATGAATGAACAAAATTCATTACTTCTCGTAGACATTTATCCTTCATTACAGTTAGTACTACTAAATTATAATAGTTATTTACTAATGACAATTTTTAACCTACTAGTTCTTTAGGGGGTATTGTCTTTCTGGTCAGAGGGCAAAAGCTACAAACACTTTAGGCGAGTTCCTCATTTCTCTCTACTGTCAGTATGGTTGCTGGCTGTACATAACCATTTCCAAATTAAGGGAAAGGTGCAGTATATCCTGGAAACCTTCTGGGATTTGCAGAGAACCATCAAAACAGTATTTGATTGGCAATCACAGTGAGCTGCCTTACACTGCCCTACTCTTCCTAAAGGGAATGCTTGACTTTACAAGAAAATAAAGCATATTAGCTAAATTTAAAAAATGAGCACTGAGTCCTCCTAGGCAATTTTTGGTTCTGCTCTAGGAAGGCTATAGTCCTGTGGCTGACTGTGCCCATGAAACTGACTGTACTGGCATTGCATACAGATTAAGAAATACACTCATATACTGTAAATTACAGGACTAGAGCCTTAGACTTTAAACCCTTCAGGATAAGAGGCCCCTTTTAGCAGGAGTTATACACAGTGCATAGTAAAAGCCCTATATGTAGCATAATAATAGCCCATAATGTTTACTTACTATTATTGATGATCATATTATAGTATTATTAACAATTTGCTTTATGCTGTTATTTGCCCAGAAAACATCTGGATTGTTGAAGGCACTAAAGAGTTTTCCTTTGCTATGCTAACCTGTGGCATGACTATAGAACACTAAAACCCTGTAAACAAAACAAAACACAGGCATCACACTCTTATTAAGAGGCACTTTATTAGGAGGAGGAGAATTATTTCACAAGCAATTTAATTCACCTCATCAACCCACTTCACTTGGTCTTCTGCAGCTGGCTCCTCCAGGGTGCTATGCCTTTTCCCAAACTCAATGTCCCAAGCTGCTAGAGCCATGGCTGTCACCCACTCAGACCCAGGCACCAGCCCTGCCACTGTTCTGTGAAGCTGCTGCATGGTCCCCAGCACATCACTCATCTGCACCTGCCAGTACATGGCTAAAGAGATCCCAGATGCTGGACAGTCAGCAGACTGGATTCAGCCAAATGCTTTTGGGAGATGGGATGGAAGAACTGTATGCATACACAAAGTGCCATGTCTGTTAGTCTCAGAAAATAGGACTTGCCTTGTTTTAGTGTCCGTCATGGATGTTGATTGAGGATCTCAGCGCACTGCAACACTCTCTCCTTTCATCTCTTCACATTTGATTGCACTACTACCCTGACTAGAGCCTTCATCTCCCCAGATGTCCAGACATGGGACACAAGTCTATATTTAGGCCTGTGTTTCAGGTTTTTTCCACCCTCAGTGCAACAGAGGGAAAGCCTGAATCTGCCCTATGTCCCCTGGAACAACCATTCAAGCAAGCTCCTCACTGCAGAACTGGGGCAGCGGCAACAGGTATGGCTGCTTGTGTCTCACCTGAATCTACCGTCTGTAGCCTTTGCTGTAAAATAACAAAAGACATCTCTAGGGTCCTTAACAGGAATAGATTTATTAAAAGGATGGAAACTTCCTTTTTTAGCACTAACTGATGCAGTCTTGCAGTATTAAAAGAGAGGAGAGTAACAGATGTAGGGACACTCATACAGTTGTTTTGGGATTGCATCTGTCCTCATTTTAAAAAATCTCAAGAAAACATGCCTGCATGTAGCAGGAACCTACTATCAGTGGGTGCCTGAGCCTGGGCTGCTCTTGGAGCAATGTAGGGACACCATATCATACAAGTGACAGTCAACAAAATGGACAGAAAAAGCAAGAGGGCAGTGATAGCCCCAAACATATTTCTATGGCATGGACCTTCTTCATAGAATTGTAGCTCTGCATCCCACCTGCTGACCTGTCTCCCATCTGATCCTTCCAGCACCTGCTCTGATTTTAAAAAGGTTAAAAAGAAATACATATATTCAGCATTTTTTTTACCTTCCCAGACCTCTTTCATAAGTCTGAGCAGATTCCTATCTTGTGACTTTGCTTGGAAAAGACCATTTTTCTAAAACTTAGAGCAGCTCTCCATGGAAGAACACTTCTGGCTCTGTGAGCACTGGTGTTCTAGTCCAACACAGAATAAAAGGATGGGTTAGACAAAGGGCTGCCTTTCAAAGAGAAAACTATGGCTTGAAACAGGTAAGTATTGAGGCCCTCCCAGGAGCAATTAATCCCTAAGCTGAATGTAAACACTTCCAATGCACTTTGTTCTATTCCTAAACATATTGTAAAAATTATGGAAAAGAAAAAACAGTGCATTAAATGGACATTATAGACTGTTAACCATACTTTAAAAGACAGTATTATGCTTAAAAGACAACCATAGTCCTATGAAAGAATCAAGGGAAAAATTACCAACACCAGAAAGAAAACTCACTGCTGTGGAAATTGGTCATTAACAATATGGCAGTACTGCAGCAGTTCAGCCAGACAGTCCAATTTGAATGTCAGCCTGCTAGTTGTTACTGTTTTTAGGATGCAGCTTGTTGTAGAAACTCACAATTGTTTTTTCTTAACATTGTTGGTTAAATTCTGATTAGTCTTCATATCTGTGACCAGTATCATACTTGAAAAATAAAAAGCCCTGTTAATCACAAAGTTTCTTTAAGATGGACCTACACATTATTTAGTTACATTTTCAACAGTATCCTGAAATAAGGCTTATATGCTTTTTTTCAACTAAAAGCATGTTAACTGCATAGGATCAGGACATTTGTTCAAGCTTAGTAAGAATAAATAGGCTTGATTAATAAGTACCTGATGAAATGCTCACTTTAATCAGAAACTTCATGTCAATAGTTTTAATATATCAAAGACCAGGAGAAATGGAGATTCACTGATTAGCTTATTAGCAGCATTGAAACCTTGTCTGCTTTTGCACTAAACTTTGCTTTGGTAAATGAAATGATTTCTTGGCTCCTACTCCAGATGTTATTTTGTCAAGAAGCTTTCAGGAAAGCAGGGCTTGTTGCTAGTGGAAAGGTCCTATTTGTATTTCTAAGCAGAACATAAATATATTGTGTGACCTAGGCAAACTCATTATACTGTTGGTTGCTTCACTTTCCTCAAAGAAACTAAACATGTCTTTTATTTACTGTGGGGATCATTTCATCAATACCTGTAAACAAAAGAAATCTTCAATGGAAAAAAAGACCCAAGTATTATTAATTTCCTTTTCAGAAAATTTTTGGAGCATAATGATATGAATTTAAATTAAAAACACATAAAATTATAATTGTGCTTCTGGGTGAAGAATATTTTCCTGACTTGGCTCCATTTGCTGATGTTGAGCCCATGTGTCAGCCTCAAATTAAACTTACTGTATCACTGACAATATGGCCCCCTCTATTTTTAGGGTGAGTGTGTGAACAGCCAACATGCTAAGTTAGTGTCAAAGGTCAGGGCTGGGCTGACCACCCACCCAGGGCTCCCTGGCAGTTTGTCTATACAGTCCCTCTGCAGTATCCCTAGCCTTGGTCCCCAGCAGGCAGAAAACCTTTCTAAATGATAGGTCAAGTCAATGGATAGGTGTTTCTCCCCACTGCAGCAGGGAGTCACCTCTTTGCATTGACTCACCATTTCTACCAGGTGGTCTTGCATGGTGTAGTATCAGATGGACCAGATCTTTCACCTGAAGGCACATCTGGCTCTTCAGCTTTGAGAGTGGTGAATGTATGTTGCAGTTGTAAGGCCTTAGGTGGGGCAAGACCCTTTCTCTTGGTGACAGAAGTTATCACTTTCCATCCTTCCCCTTCTTCAGCAGTTGCACTTACCTTAATATTAGCAGTGGATACTGACTGTTTCTCTGCTGTGGTTGGTGTCTGATGTTCTTCAAGCTACTGGGTCTCAGAGAAGACCCTTGCTATCTAGACTGTGTGAGCTGCAAAGCTTGCTCACTTCCTCCTGTAACTCTTCCACTTGACAGCACATTTCCTCCAAGATGGCACACATCCTACAGGACAACAAGCCATGTCTCTGTGCATCAGAGAGAAACCTCAGATACTCTCTGCACCCCAGCACTTGGAATACTGCATCTGCTATCTAGAGCCCAGTCTGCATTGAAGCCTCTGCCCTAAAAAGGGCAGCTGTTCCAGGGCAGAATGCCCTCCAGTTTCTCAGAGGGTTCCCAGGTGTGCCAAATGATCAATTGGGAAAGACCTATAACATGTTCTTCTACTGTAATAGCCACTTCTCTTCACATTCCCAGTATTACTGCATCCAGTTCTGGGGTCATCAGCATAAGAAAGATGTGGACCTATTAGAGCAGGTCTAGAGGAGGACCACAAAGATGATCAAAGGACTAGAGAACCTCCCCTATGAGGATAGGCTGAGGGAGTTGGGGTTGTTCAGCCTGGAGAAAAGAAGGATTTGGAGGGACCTTATAGCAGCCTTTCAGTACCTTAAAGGGGGATTACAAGATAGAAGGGGAGAGACTTTTCAGCTGGTCAGATTGCAACAGGACAAGAGGTGAAAGGCTGTAAGCTGAATGAGGGGAAATTTAGACTAGAAATTAGAAGGAGGTTCTTTACCCAGAGGGAGGCTAGGCACTGGAACAGGTTGCCCAGAGAGGTTGCGGATGCCCCACCCCCGGCAGTGTGCAAGGCTAGGCTGGAGGTGGCCCTGGGCAACCTGGTTTAGTGTGTGGTATCCCTGCCCACAGCAGGGGGTTTGGAACAAGATGATCTTTAAGGTCCTTTCCAACCTGTGCCATTGTATGATTCTATGATTCTATTCTGCCAAGTATATATATATGTGTGTGTGTATGTGTATGGCTTTTTTTCTCTGTATAGTGTTTAAGATGATTTGGCAAGTATTTGCAAAAAAACCCCCTTTTTTTTGCTTCTCCTTTAAAGCAGAAATTGAGCTCTTGTTGCTCATGGAAGGATGTGATGACCATGTTAATACAGTATTGTCAGACATTTTCTTGAAAATAGAGTAAAACATAAGACTCATACCACTTACACATCTCAGATTTTGTCTGATTTTTACTATGCTTGCTTAACTTCAACGTATGATGAACATCATTCTATCATTGTTAAGATGCAATTCAAAACAATTATATTGGTAGAAACAGCATTATTGGTGTTCCATCTACCTTGCAACTCAATCATTTGTCTGTGATACTTCATGTCCTGGTTTGGGTTAGAATGTCCTTGTTTGGGTTAGAACAGAATTAATTCTGTTCAGTGACTTTATTTTCTAAGAAGTATTCCATCCCATATACATCATATTCAGTATCAGTCGTCCCTCCCCCTCCCTACCTTGCCAGAGCTGCCTGCTAAACCAGACTTCCCCTTTAAAACCTGAAATTTCTGAATCCTAAGTAATGACCCTGCCCCCCAGGGGGAAACAGAAATAGGAGGTCTTTGGGACCCTGGGTGGGGTGCTGGGATTTAGCCTGTACTGGGGCTCGTGGCCGAAAGGTGTGGAGCTGTTTTGGACTCGTGCTGGGGGAAAGAGAGCTGGCACAGGGACGTTTCAGCACAGGACGTTTGCAACTTCAGTGGTGACGTAATTATCATAAAAAGGGGGAGTTGGGTTCGGTGTTTGGATCCTGTATGCATTTATATATATGTTTCATTTAACATTGTTATTATCATTAAAGTAGTTTTAGTTTTTACTTTCCAACCCAGAAGCCTCTCTGCCCTTATTGTTCCCTATCTCTTCTGGTTGGGGGGAAAAGGGGGTAATAAGGAATGTCTGCTGTGGGTTGGGTGGTCGGCTGAGCCTCTCCAACCACGACACTTCAGCACATCACATTCATCTATGCATTTCTTTTTACCACACCTGTGAATTGCTGTTATTCGTATATTTATTGTTAGAGAAATGAGGCCCAGAAAGGGCAAATGATCCATCTATAACCACACAAAATGCCTGCAAAGTATGAACCTCAATTGCTGTCTCAAGCTAATGTGCTAATTAACTGTTGGGACATTTTAACTCACTATTCACCAGCCCTGAAAAAATGCTCTTAGACCTGAAAACTCAAGCTACTCTTTTCATAGACTGCAACACCCAGTTACTGGGCTATTTAATAAATAGAATTTCTGTTTTACCACAAAACTCTGGCTTTTTGAATTTTTAATTTTTATATTACAATTAAATATATAATAAATTAAGAAAACCCCCACATTTTGATATTTTAATGGAATATACAAGTCAAAATGAAATGAATTAAAATGATAAAGTCAGCAAAAAATGTTTACAGTTTTGCTACTAATGGTTTTTGAACATTATTGAAACATTTTGGTGAGACAATGAAAGCCATTGTATAGGTATGGTCCCATCTAACATGTTGTTAAACATGATACATTACCACAAAACATCTAAAAAATCTGCATTTTTTCATGGGAAACAGCTCTTTCAAAAAAATTCCTCCCTTGCAAATCCTTAAGTAATGTCTTGTAAGCCAAATGTACAGTTGTACTTCTGTCTCATTGTGATGATCTATTTACTGCATAATCTCTATCAAACACAGCTCATGAATGGACAGGGAGCAACAGGCACATTTAAAAATTACTGTTACACCAATCCTCAAGAAACAGGGTTTGGGAAACTTACTAGAAACCTGGTATTCCCCAGAGTTGTTTAGCTGTGATGCCATCCCATCACAAGGAGAAGCAAGTTAACAGAGATTGGTGTTATGTCTGTTCATCCACTCGTAAGGTGACGGCATTTTGCCAGGCACGGGCAGCATGGCACTGCCCCATTCAAAAGGGAGCAAAATCTTTCTCATTGTGATTTAAGGACTTGCTCACAGTCCGTTACTAGTGGCATTGCTGACATGTAGCAGGACAACCAGGAAAAAGCCCATACCTTAAGGACCATCTTAAAGACATAAGAGTTTCCTTTCCCAGATGTAATGTGTAGGGTGGATGGCAAATTACAAGAAAATCACATTCCTGAGCTAATCAGTTTGCAACACCATTCAGTTAATGCTTCTGCATGTTTTCTTATACAAGTCTTTCTTCAGTTAAGATAGGTGTTTTTAAAGGCTAACATTGACATCCATTTGATGAATTTGGACTGCCATCAACTGCAACATTCGCCTAAACGCTCCTCACAACCATCAGCACTTCTGTAGGTCTTTGTAGTAATTTGGTATCTATCTGGTAGGATCTTCTGCCTCTGGCTGCTTCCAGAAGATGTATTATGATTCTTGGGACTAAAATCTTCATCACTTCTTGTTGGAATTCAGAAATTTTTGGCACTGCCAGAAATTGTCAAGTCTCTTGAGCAGACTGTGTGAACCTCCTTCCGGTGGAAGGTCTTTGCTTACCCAGCCATCCTTCAGTGCTGGCAAAGGCTCAGCTGCCGCTGGTGCGCTTTTTTTGCTACACCACATGTAGGTTCCAGTCTGGTTGCTTGAGTGGATATGAGTAATTTGGAAGAGTGATGGATTACTGTTCATCTGAGATATTCTGCAAATTCCCTGGTGTCATGTTAGTACCATTTCCAGCCTCTCCTCAGAAGAGGCTCTCCAGCTAAGACAAAGGAGATCCTGAGAGGGCATAAGGACATAAGCATGCTGAGGCTGAGGTCCTCCTCCATTACTCAAAGTGAGACTCATCCTGAACTGAAGAGGCACGTTCCTCTGACTAATGAGTTGTTCTCTTTTACTGACTTATTTTCCAGCTAAAACTGATGCAATTTTTCTTAATGGTAAAGGGAATCAGTAACCCAGCTAAACAGAGAAGCATATTAACTTCCTGGAAACATGCCATTCATAGACAATATTTTTACCTGAGAAATAATCCATCTCTGCAGAGCATGGGAAACACAGATCCTATGCACTGAAGCCTTTCTCAGATGTCAGATACTTAGTTATTTACACACCTTGGCCCTTGGTGCACTTTATTATGTTGAGCCCTCTAATGATGCTGTTCTGAAATCAAAGGGATATCAATACTAGCACAGCCTTGCCCTAACACAGCCTATGCCATGAAGAAACAGAATGTCAAGACCTTAGAAGTACAATATGCTAAAAGACACCATACGTTGTGTAACAGCATTCCCCTCCAGTTAGTCAAAGACTGACCTTTTCAGAAAAAAGAGGGCAATATATATTCATTAGAAAAAAACAATTAAGATGGGATATTTAAAAGCACAGCTCTGACCTAAAATGCTGCTCACATTCAGAGTCATGACTGAACTGCTCTACTGGTAGGAGGCCAGATATCCTGGGTGCAGGTTCACAATGCTCTTGAAGTGTTCTATGCCCACAAGTCCTAATGCAAGTCTGATTCATAAGCAATTTAGACATTTTGTTAAAACCTCACTAACTCAGTGGGAGCACTTCTTACTCTCTTCCTATCCCCAAATCACTGAATACTGATACCAAAAGCACTCAGTCTGCCTGGATGCCATAATAGAGATATATTTATTTATTGTCCAGTAAACACACTGCTCTTGTTCTCCAGACTGCAGTAATGTGGCTAGTGACACTAACAGACCTCCTTCCTGTGTACATCAGCAGCTGTTGGCTGAACTAGGTTACATTAACCTTGGCTTAATCCATCACCGTCACTTGAGTAACAGCACAGTTATTTTCAAATACTCATTGTGGTTGTCTTCCCTCTGGAAAGAGATTTTTCTTTTTTTAGGTGGCCCCTCAGCCAACATAATTCTGTGAGAGCTTGGAATAATTTGTTCTTCACTAAAATTGCTGTATAAATAACCTCAATAACACTGCATCAGATCAATGCTGTTTCCCTCATTTATCCCCCCAAAACAGTGCCTTTGGGTAAACTATGCCTTTCATCATTTAGCATTTGACAATGATAACTTTATTCACTGCACTGAGAAGGAAACATTTTGCTTACTCCATAAGAAACAAAGATCCAGAGAATTATTCCTAGATTAAGCATTGGGAAAGATGGTAATGGAAGATCTCGTTTCACTGGACAACTAATTACACCTGCTGGGGATGGCAGCTTAAAGAGCAATGTAAACAAACACAGTGATATAAGAATTTCCCTCAGGACATGCCGTGTGCAATTCTGTAGTGAGCAAAGTCAGCTGAGACCTTCTTGGCCAAAATGTCATTAGAGACATTAAGAAAATGCCAGTGCTTGCTGATTTATGCGAAGCGCAGGGACTCATCAAAACTAAAGAAAATGTTGCATGTAAATTTTAAGTCCAGCAATAATGTGGTTTCATATAGATTTTACATGTATTTTTGTCATTCTCATATTTTATCCTAAAACAAATCAAAGAACTTCCAAGATTTCTTATTTGATTCAGCCACTGAACTGAGAATATAATTATTTGCACTGGAACAACAGATGTCATGCTACAAGGTTGCAAGGTTTTAAAAAATTACATTTTTATATAAAAAAGGAAATTCTCTGTGTCACTACAGGGAATATTTAGATAAATCAATCTTTCTTGTTCAATTACAGTTCTCATGCAGTTCTCTTTAGCACTTTTTCTCCCTGTCCTTGGATGAACCCTCAGTAGTTCAGACAAATAATTTGTACAAGAAATTTGTGCTTATCCCTCTTCTGTGCCATTGAGGTTTGCAGCACTGGCAGAACTGCAATACTCAGACTAGCTGCTAAAAAAGCTAAGTAGGATTTTTCATTCCTTAATTTTAGGTGGCCACAGTGCGGCCACAAAGCAATACAGAAAGATTTTTCACAGCTATTTTTGGGGCAGGTTTGTGTGTGCTGTACAGCAGTAGCAGAAAAGCTGCAGATGCCCTACCCTCACTGCAATGTGCATATTTGCAATCAAAGAAAACTGGACCTCAAAGTGAATTCCCAAGCCTTTAAACTCCTGCTACAGCCCTGACTCCCAGCCCCTGTTTAGCAGTTTGAACTAGTTCGCACATGGCACCATGCCGCTTCAGTGCTCTGCACCTGCCAGTTCTATGTGGCAAAGATGTGGGCAAACTACAGAACAAATAAGACTGCAGGCTCCTCTGTTTGCATGGCTCTGCCACATGAAGGGTAGCAACTCTTTCAGAGGTGCCAAACTGGTCAAAACTTTCTGTCTGTTTTTGAAATACCTGTCACTCCTGTTCCAATACTTTTTCTCAACATTTGTTGTATTTCTTTGTGACTTCATGTCATGGCTTTTCTGCTCTATATCCAGATGTTCTTTACTTGCCTCTATATTGACCACTGGATGTCTGACTATACTGTTCCCAGAGTTAACCACACCAGTGACTTGCTGGAATAGCTTTAAAATCCCATCTGAGCTTTGCACCCTTTTCCTTTCTAAAACAAACAAACAATTATGTTTCATTATTATTACCCTATGTAATTTGTAATAGCTATGTCAGGTTTACATGTCAAGGATTTGAACCAACTTCAGGTGATAATTTTGTACCATAGCAAAAGCATAAGATTTCTGTAACTACATTACTAAGTATATTGTTATTCATCAGATGCAAATTTCATGTCTTTCCTGAGTAAATAAATGTATTATTCCCTAACAAAAAATCTCATTTTGTGCAAGATTTGCTTACTTTGTTTTAGCTTAGAATCAATAGCCTTCTATACCTTTGTATTCAAGACAGGAATCTTCAGGATGCAGACAGGAATTGCATCATTTAATTCTGTTCTAATAATATTTGAATCACTTAGAGGAGTTGTCATCTTGACAAAGCTATGCAAATCTGATCCAGTTGTGGTGCGAGGAATTCCTTTCCAGAGATGTCAAAGTCATCTGAAGATGTGTAACTAGTAGCACTGGTAATTTTTGGTTTACATGTTGATTACACTTTTCTAGAAATCCTCTCCTTAACATGTTAACAAAAGTTATAGAAGATAAGATTGTATGCATGTAAAATGAGTGTTCATTTTATTATTTTCTCTGCTTTTATCACCTGAATCCTATTTCCTCTGAATCTTGTGATTTTCTAGTTTTGTTTACTGCTATGGTAATTTTTTAATTACTTACTTCATACATGGCACAAAGGCATTACTGAAAAGCTCAATATAGAGAAGGTTTGTAAGGTATTCTAAGAAAAAACAAAACCCTGAAGATGATCTGAAATTCAGTGAAGTGTGTGAAAAACCTCTCTCCCCATGTCCTTTGGAATAGGTCCTAAATGAGGTGCTGCACTTTTGTGCCAGACTTCCCCTAAAAAAGGAAAGCAACAGTGACTTGGCTCTAGATTTTGGTCCTTGCACAAAGCACTGGAGAAGAGATGGTAGCACCTCAGCTTCTCACTCAAACAGTACAAATGAGGAGCTCAATACATTGATACAGGAAGGTATGTGAGCTCTTATATGCTCCTTGTTCTTAGAGACTCTTGCTGTAGGAAAATGAGAAAATAAACTACTTAACTGTGCAAGTAATTTCAGCTGGAGCCGATTATCCATCTGCTAATACAGTGCAGCCTGGAAGCTTTGCCAGAGACAGATTAAGGTCAAACAAATGATCACTCCTACAAGTACACTCCTCTTCCTAAACGTATTTTTCTACCATTATGTTGTGTAATTCTGATCAAAGAGCTTATAAGAATATTGTATTAGTATAAATTTCTTGAAGTTACAGCAAGTTTCTGGAAAAACGTTGGGGGCGAGGCAATTCAGTATGTTTAAGATAGGGACTCTGGTCTCAAAAGCTTACAGGCCAAAGAGGCAAAACACAGGAAAAACTGCAGAAAGAAAGTGCAGAACAGTTCTTACAGTGGCAGAAAGAAAACAAAAGGCGTGTGGCAATGGGGCATATGAAGTTTGCAAACACTGGAATAACTTTAAAGCCTGTGTCTAGTGACAGAGTGAGGCTGAAACTCCCCCATGCTATGCTTAAGAATATTTTCTCTGAGCTTCAATTCAGGCTGACACGATTTTTGCTGAGCACTTCTTCTAAAAGGTTTTTAAAGATCAGCTTGAGAGAGCTTTGAAAATCCCACCCTGCACAGTTGTGCACACACACAAACTACATGCAACTAAAGACAAGCTCTTATTATGAAAAGTGTTAAGCAAATTGAGTTATAGGGACTGCTACTTCTGCGTCCCAAAATATAAAATGTCAGTGACAGGTAATTAGTAGCATTAATGACCAGAAGGTTACACAAAGGTAATTAAGGCATGTTTGGGATTCAGGCACAGCTCTTAACAACTGAATAGGTAAGCCTCATTCATTCAGGCACATTGCTCAAGCGTTTTAAATCATTGCACAAGTTGTCTTGTCTTTTGTCACTACTCTGACCACAAGAAAAAGCTCTTTCCTCAAAGCCAGACAGAGAATATATAAATTGAGGATGATAACACTGACCTCTTTTATTGTGTAGACTACTTTAATACTTACTGATGAGAAATGCTGCCTGGAAGCTGGGTGCCGTTATGTAAACTGAACATCCTCACACCAGTAATCCACAGATGTCTCACAAATTCTTGTGTAACAGGCTGGCAGGGCATGGTGCATTTGTTGCCTCCTCTCAAAGAAGCTGCTTTGCATGGAGGATAAGAGCCTACTTAGCCTGTCCCATAGTAGCTGAGCTCCGACAGTGCCCCATCTGTGCTGTGTGTGGCACAGGTAGGAAAAACAATAGTGTGTCACTGCCTAATTAGGGACCAGAGTGCAATGCCAGGCATGTGAGGAATCACAATTAAAAATGTTTTGGGCTACACTTTCGAAGGTGAGGGGGGCTAGTAAAACCAGGAATTTGATGAAAGTGAAGGCAATCTGACAGAAATTCAGATTTTTTTTTAAAGGTAATTCAGAAACTATTTTAGTTCCCACCTCTCCTTAAGTGGTGTATTTCCTGGTAAAGAAAAGAGGAAAAAAAAATAACAGGAGAAGTTAAGCGAAGTCTGACTTTTTTAAGAGAATGGTTCACTGTGAAATAGATTTTGTCACATTCTCCTTTTCAAAGGAGATGAGACACAAAGATACAGTGGTCATGAGTATCTACTATTTTTCAAGCACACTATTTGTCAGTGCACATAAGGTAAACAATTTTAACATATTTAGATATCTAACATATATGCCTAATTGCCTTTTTTCCCTTATGACTATCACAGGATGATCTATAGCTGTAGCACAGATATGTTTAAATTCCGTGAATGAATGATCAATATTTTTTTTTTAAAAATGGAATTGAAAAGAAGGAGCCAAGGCCTCTGAAAACATGGAACACGCAGCTAGTGATCACTAGTCAACTTGGTTCAAAGGCCTGAAAGATGTCACTGCTAGGAAAAAGAATTAATGAAAATATTTGTGGAAAGGCAGCTTTCGAAGGGCATACCAGGATTTTTTTTAACATAGCAGAACAGCACAATTGTCCTATCTTTTTTTCCTTTCTTCAAAGTGGGAAACTAAATTAGGATAAAAAGCCCCTGAAGTCATAAAAGCAACCTTTCTAAAACCCAAGTAATTTTGCCTGAGCATTTAAAATTTGATGAATTTTTAAGTAACAGAACAGAGTTACTTATAATGGGAAAGTGTTAAGCTGCCTTAATTACATCAGGACCCAAGAGGCTGAATCTCTGTCATGGAAGCCTTGATATTGATCATGAACTGCAGAAACTTCTCTCTGAAAATCCAGCACAGATTTATAGCTAACGAAACCTGTTCCCCACTAATGAGAGGCTGATCATATGAAATCACTTTATTACATCAGGCAATAAAGCCAGGTGCTTCATTGCTGGGAGTTTACACAGTCTGTGCTGAGCCAACACACCACCATACAGAAAGAGAAACACGACCTATTGCAGTGCAGGTGCTGGCACACTTGGCATATATGGAACATAATGACTCCCCCCAAACACTATGCGTGAATTGAACTTGGCTTTCACAGCCTTCAGCACTGCTGCTCTCACAATTCTGAAGTGTTATTAATATATTTGTCTCACCTGTTAAGAGATTTACTAGGTGGAGGTAAACACAAGCAGGGTGAAGTGCATGGAGGATGCCAGAAGAAGGAACTCTGAACCCCAGTAAACCACTACTGCTATCATTCTGGGAGAGGAGGATGTAACCTGCTCATGGGCCAGCCAGGCGACATGGGTCTCTCCTCTGGTGTACAACATGTTTGTCTCCCTTCAGACCCCTCAACCAGGTCAGCTCCCAGCCCTCCTCTCCATCCCCAGAAGGGCTCTTCTGACTGTGAAATCACCTGTAAAACTCACTCACTCTGCTCATTTTGTGAGTGTCAGGAGCCTTCTGACCATGCTATTCAAACATTTAAGAATGCCTTGTGTGGTATAAAACCAGTGACACCTGCTGAAAACATGCATATGATCCATGTTATCCCTGTTATACAAGCCTCTGCCCATTTTACACCATTGGATCTTGCTACAGAGGTTGTCCCAATGACATCAGCATAGGATTGTCTCTATAGAAAAGTAGTAGTGCTTTGCACATAGAAGAACAATTAAATCTCACCAAGATTGCTACAGCAAGTCCTCATGTAAATGACAATATTTCTTAGCTACTTAAAGGGCATTTCATTATCTTTCACAATTATCATTCTAAATGCCACTTTTTTTAACAGAAACATAGGGAATGCTTTTGGTTCTAACACAGTTCTAGAATTAGGTTTAATTTTGTAAACCCAAATGTTAGATCTCTTTTTCTTTTTTTTTTCACTATTGAAAAAGGTATTTTTAATTTAGCTAAGAACAAAAGAGGTCCAGCAGAAGGATTTTTTGAGTTGAAGGCTGCATCACTCTTTTTGATTGGCAAAAAATTATCTCTTGTACTTTAACTTTAGAGCACATCGTACAGCATAGAACAATGCAAAATCTTACAGCAGTGCTGGCAGTTTTGTTATAGGTAAAATGATTTTCCCTCTCTCTCTAATCTTTAAAACAAAAATTAGAAAAAAATGTTTCTTTTTAAAATGTTGTATCCTATTATTTCTGAAACAACATTTTCAGCAGTTTGCAATCAAATACAGATCAATATATAAGTCCATGATGGTAATTGTCACTGCTAGATAATAAGCAAGATGCCATTCTTATAAACTAATCAACAGAAAAATTAAATTTGCTTGCTAGCAAAATTCTCCCATGTTATTTTGTAAATAAAATCTCCCTGGAAATTTCTAGGAAACATCAAGATTTATTTTTCTTGTCTGCATTCTGAAATGGCATTTTTTCCAAGATCAGTCAGATCACACTGAGCCCTTGTACCAGTTATGCTTCATTATATTGCTTGTAATGCTAATATGCTAACTGGTGTAATGAAACTTTTATAAGTAACGTAACAAACTGTGTTCAAAATTAAGGCAAAGCATGTACCTTTCTCAGACTGCAAAATACTGTCTCCAGGCTTTTGATGGGAGAGTTATCATTTCAGCAGCGGCTCCCAACTTGTGTTCCCCCTTATTGCCTGGCCACATGTGGGTCGGAACATGGCCAGAATGTTTAGTGTCTCCAGACAGAACATACCATCTCCAGGCAATAACCAGAAAGGAGATGCCTGACTTGACTGTCACTCATTTGCCAGGGGAAGAGAAATATATAGCACAAGGGAAAGTCTGGTCACGTGAATGCAAAGCTTAGATAAAGGAAGCTCTTGTCTTCTCCCACCACTGATTACTGAGTTAGACAGTACAACTATATATTCTGTGTCATGTCTGTTGAAAATGGAAAAACTTCTGTATTGGAATGTGCAGGAAAGGACTAAAAAGGCCAATCAGTCCAAAACATTTAAGTTTTGAAGTTAACACCCTCACACACATACAACTTCTGAGAGTCCTACAAAATGTATGCATTTGTGTGAAGCATTTAGGGGGCCATCTGGTCAGTACTTCATTAACAAATTAACTGTAGGCAAAGAGAACACACCAGTTGTACAGCTCCTGGTCTCTATCAATGCTCACCACCATACTTTGGACCCCCTTTCAAACATGATCATATAGATACAGAAGAGAATTTAGTGCAAATCCTCTTCTAGAGAGCTGCATTGCCTAGCCCTGTCCCTTCCCTACTACTGTCCTCTGGGAAAGCAAGATGTGCTTTCTTCTTTCTTCTCTCTTTAACAAAAAAGCACTTGTTTTCATCTTCTCCACAGCCACCCACAGAGTGGATGATACATTTCCCTTTACTTAGTTTGCAAGTTCCTTCATCAATGTGAGACAGACTGTAGTGAAGGAAACCAAAGAAATCTAAATACAAATTAATTTTAAGAGCAACCAAGATATTTAAGGAATATTTCTTCCTTAAGGCCTTGGTATTCCACAAGTGCACATAAATAGAGGAGAGTAATGTAAATGCAAGTATCTCCTGCTGAACACAAGACAAACTTGAAAGCCTAGAGAGATTCAGGATATCTTTGACCATGACCTAACATTGCACTAATCATTAAATCAAGAACGTTGAGCTTGGTTACAACACTTATGGCACATAAATAAGTTTTCCAATTTCCAGGATTCCTGAGAACGTGCAACAGTTTTGATTTTGTAGGTTTTAAAAGTTTGCAATTCATATCACTTATTTACCTGTCAAAGTCCAACCATAGATTTTAAATTGGAAGACATTGACCTTGACCTCTCTATTTCAGTTTCACCAACTGAAAAGCAGAGATAACAACATATACCCATCTTAGTGTCTTCTGATTTTTAATGGCTGCTTCTGAAGCAATTTGACTATGGAAATGTTGGTGCTGCCTTCTTACAGATGAAGTTAAAGACATTCTTGTTGCTGGATATGCAAGAAGCAGCCAAAAGTAAATCACACCAGACTTATAGGATGTTTCCAAACAAAATACAACCACACAGAAACATCTATTCTCTATTCCCTATTCAGTAACAGACTTCATTTGGAGTTGTAAAGAAAATAGAGGAAATGAGAACAGTGTAGGAGGGGGATTTGCACTCTTTATTTGATATTACTAGCTCTGTATAGGGGGTCAGAAAAACCCTCCATACATGCCCTCTCTAGCATAATATGCTCCAGATAGTGTCAGCTCTTCTTTTTAATACACTATATCTATGCAGAGGAGTATGGATAATAACAGAGCTGAAAACAATGGAACTGCATAGAACTTACATTAAAGTGTAGTCAGTGCTATCTACTGACTTACACCTCTAATTTCTCCTGTAGCAAATTAATGGAAGTGTATTTTCTTAAGTGGAAGAATTCTGATACAAGGAGATAACAACAGAGTGAGTAAGATTGAGTAAGATATTTAAAATTGCTTAAATAATGATTACATAGGAGGTATGGTTTCTAAAGAGGTATGTTTTGCAGATAATCTGATTTCACTCGAGCATCTGCAGGGATAAGTCCCATCACGTTTGTGATTTGTCAAAATTGTGTTACAAAACCACCAAGAAACAAGGGAACCCCTGGGTGAGATAAGTATCTATTTATTTGAACCTGGTAGCATGGCAATATACATTATTTCAGGAAAACATTAAATAAATAATCTTCTTGAAGAGTATTGTATTTCTGCAAAGATGAAAATTAGAATGGAAACTTAATAACTTAATGTGCACAATATGAAAATAAGAATAACCCTGCAGTTATTCTATGAGTTTCTCAAATGTTTCCAAACCACACACATCTTTTTAAGGGCACTAGTTCTCTAGATTGCTTAAATACATGCACAAAACCTTTCCAGAATATTTAAGCATACTTGTTTTTCTATAGAAGCCTCTAGATAATTGTGTGATTGCATACTCTGGTGAAATGCCAATTAACACCAGAAAGATCAGTTATCTCAGGAAGAGGTGGGAGATAAAACACAAGAAACCCTCGGAGCATGATTCATTGCACACACAAGGAATCACTTTCCAAATATAGGATGTTATTTTGATACTGTACGAAGAAACAGATGCAAACTCTGATACCCTGTACTGAAGTAAAAAAGTCTTGTATCCATGTGGCCTTGCTGGAGACCACTTTGTTTCTAAGTGTCCTGGTTTATGTTTAAGAATGTAGAAGAAACTGTTGGAGGAAAATCCAACACACTGAATGTAAAAACTGTGTTTAGCATAAGGTATCATTTACAATATTTGCTGGCCAGCATTTGTTATGTTCTGAAAAGAGAAATAGTTCCAAGATGAACACTTGTAGCCCTTGATGGAGCTACACCATATGTGTTCAGATGGATTTCTCTAATGATCTCAGAGAGGAGCCGTACCCTATTCCCCATGTGCCTGGCTGTACAGATTTGGACAAGTCATTCAAACCCTGAGTCATTTAAAGCATTTGAGTAGTGCGAAAATAAGACATCTGTACCTTTGATGTTAAATTGTGCAATGCTCTGCTGCATTTGAACAGTCTCTAGTTCAGTTTCAGCCCCTGTACAATGAGCATCACGTCCACCTTTACAACATGATCTGAGATGCTTTGCTGAAACATGTCAGTTGATGCAAGTTATATTCTAAAGCACTCCTAATTATCACAGGAGGGCAGATAATAATATGAATAAATTATGGCAGCAAAAACTCTAGATTTTCCCTTCAATTTCTTTACTTTGTGAAATAATTTCTGTTTCTGCTCTTGTATTGATGTTTCTCCAGTACTGCCTTGCATTAGATAACATTATACAACCCCTAGTTTGAACTGGACAAAACTGAAATAGAAAGAGGATTAAAAACATAATATTTCAGAAATAGAAACTGGGTCACATTAAGGCTTTCTCTGGGGTTTGCCAGAAAAATTAGAATTAGGATGAATCCAGCTCCGACTTCTTTACAGTTTACTGATGTGGGGCAACAGTAAGGCTAGATGGACATGTACCGTGGTACTTGAAGTCAAGCATCATCTGAACCTCTATAAAACTGTAATGTTCTTCAGTCCCTCATATCCCAGGAGTAGAGAGATGTGTCATTGCTGTCAGCCAGGAGTAAAATCTCAGGATTGGAAAGGCTTGAAGCTCCAACAACCATGCAGGAAATCTGCAGAAGAGTGGACTGATCTTAATCTTCAGAAGAGCAAGGACAGACGTGCTACATGCTTTCTCCATATGGAATAGCATCACTAGGCTTATTCATATCAGTATCAAACAAACCTATTTTTGGTTGCATAATTTGACAATAAAGGAAGAAGAATAAATTTTAGGAAATTGTGAAGCAAATACATGGTTTATTCCCTCTATGTGGAAAGAAATGCCTTTAGGGAGGAAAAAAATATTTAGGTATAAAGATAATATTATTTGTTTTAGACACCTGAGTGACATGTTTTCATACATATATGTAAAGAGTCCTATGCTGCACTGGAGTTCTAAACCAAAATAAACATTAACAGATAAATCATCATGCCCACTAATCCAGTCAAAAAAAACGCTGATGATCCAAGAATTACAAACTACTAATGGATTATATATGGGTTTTTTTAAAAGTAATTTTTACATGTTAATTTCTTGTATTGTGTTATTTTGGTAAAAGATATCAAAATAAAGGAAAAGAAAGTTAAAGTTATCATCTGAGAAACATTTTGCTGTCCTACTTTCAGTCTTTGTTAGCCTTTGCCCAACAAAAAAGACAGCCACTGACATTTCAAACAATGAAGGTCTCCACTTCATTATGTGCATCTATAGCAGTTTAAGAAATAATATGCAAAATAAAGAGAGAAAAAGCAGTATTTTGAAGTGGAGATTTTTGTATCCCACTCTTCAGAGATGGCAGAGCCCTGAACAAAAATTTTATGCAAACTTCTGCTTTCTGTCAGTATTTAAATAAAGCAATACTTGAACAATAACAATAAATTTTCATCAGTTTTCTCCAGAGAAATTTCTTAAGACAGAAATGAAGAAAAATATGAAAACATGTTCCATGCTGGTGAATTATTAAGAAACCTCAAGGATCTTCACCATCAACATATATTTGAAAACAGCAGCTCTGTGGAAGCATGAACTCTAGCTCTTCACTTGCTTTTGCTTCTCTGCTGTCCAACCCATAAAAGCAGAACGTTACAGTAGCAATCCTAAAGAAAGTATCCAGAAAGAGTTTACAGTGGCTTCCAAACTTCCTTCAGTGAAGCTGAGACCCACTGAGCAGTGAAGGGGAGCTGGGGTTGTTTAGCCTAGAGAAGAGGAGGCTGAGGGGAGACCTTATCGCTCTCTTCAGCTACTTAAAAGGCCATTCTAGGGAGGCGGGTGTTGGCCTCTTCTCCCTTGTGACTAGTGACAGGACTAGAGGGAATGGCCTTAAGCTGTGCCAGGGTAGATTTAGATTAGATATTAGGAAGAATTTCTTTACTGAAAGAGTGGTGAGATATTGGAATAGGCTGCCCAGGGAGGTGGTGGAGTCACCATCCCTGGAGGTTTTTAAGAAGAGGATAGATGTGTTTCTTCAGGGGATGATTTAGGGATAAGAGTAGTGTAGGGCTGTCGGTTGGACTAGATGATCTTGAGGGTCCTTTCCAACTGTAATGATTCTGTGATTCACAGGGCTTGCAAGTTTGGACTACAAGCTAAGCTGAGATCAGACCCAATCCTGTGCCTTTAGGAAATAATATTGTCTAGAACAGGCCATGCTTTAGATTTCAAGTTGAAACAGAATACAGGTTTATATTAAAAGCAGAATGCCAATTCTTTTCGGTCATAGCTAATAAATGAAATTAAATGAACTAGTAACAGATTTTTACACTTACATCCTTTTGTTGTATTAGCTGCACAGACACACCAATGGGCTGGTATTGCAGATATTTACACAATATTTAATCTGACTGAACACGAGCTGGAAAATACCCACAACTGAAAACGCACTAATATTTAGCAAGATGATTGTTAATATTTCTTATTCTCTGACTCCACTCTCATCATTCAGCTCAAGTCTTTGGTTTCTAGAAAACATACTGCAACTTCCACTCATAGCTCCTTAGCAGATGTTACTTCCTAGATCAAGAAGGATTTCACTTCAAATCTTGGCAAGAGATTAGGAAAATTAAGGCTCCAAGCCTGCTCCTTCCAAAGGACTTTATAAATAGGGTGGTCTTAGCAAGTTCTTCTAAATCTTTTAATTTTAAAACACTCCTCCCACCCTGCCTCCCAATCAGATCAATATGAAAACAACACTCACATTGGCTCTTTCTAATTGACAGGAAACATTTCCTCTGTGCCTCAGTGACCTCTTCAACTTAACTCTTAATCTTTACCTTGAATGCTTTCTTTACGCATACCTCACCAACAGTAAAGCACAAATACAGTACATCACCTGCAGTCCTTTGGCTAGGTTAATTGCACTTCTGTGCCTCAGCCTCTAGCCTGTTTACAGTCCTGCTATACTCCTAGCAAAGCATCCAAACCAAAAGATCAAAAGTCCGTTATTTGACATAATAAACATGGAGTTGGCTTTATTAGTCTGCCAGCTATGCCAAGAACTCAGCAGTTCCAGAAACCAGTTTGCTTACACCCGTTCTTAAACATTGTACTGACACTGACTTTAAGCAGCCAGCATTTGAAGATTAAAAAAGTCTGTTTTGAGGACCAGTCCAAGGCTTGGAAGCAGTAATGCTTTAAAGTGCAAATTGCTATCAGTCTGTCTCCACAAATCCAAAAGATGCTGTCAGTAAAAAGCAATGTTCCATCTCTTTTAGCACCTTGTTTCTCCTCAGTGCGCAGGTTAACAAGGGCAAGTGCTGGGTTCTGCACTTGGGAAGGGGCAATCCGAAAACAACCTACCAAGTGGGGAATGAGAGGCTGGAGAGCAGCACTGCAGAGAGGCATCTGGGAGTTTTGCTTGACTATAAATTGAGTATGAGTCAACAGTGTGCGCTGGCAGGCAAAAAGGCCAACAGGATCCTGGGGTGCATCAAGCACTCCATTGCTAGCCGATCAAGAGAGGTGCTAGTCCCNAGGTGCTAGTCCCTCTTTACTCGGCACTAGTGCAGCCCCACCTGGAGTATTGTGTGCAGTTTTGGGCTCCACAATACAAGAAGGATATGAAGTTGTTGGAAAGCGTCCAGAGGAGGGCCACAAAGATGGTGAAGGGCTGGGAGGGGAAAACTTATGAGGAAAGGCTGAAGTCACTTGATCTCTTCAGCCTGGAGAAGAGGAGACTGAGGGGAGACCTCATCGCTGTGTATAACTTACTCACCAGAGAGAGAGGGGTGGGTGCTGACCTCTTCTCTCTGGTCACCAGCAACAGGACCCAGGGGAATGGCATGAAGCTGTGCCAGGGGAGGTTTAGGCTGGATGTTAGGAAAAGGTTCTTTACCCAGAGAGTCATGGACCACTGGAATAGGCTCCCCAGCGAGGCTGTCATGGCCCCAACTCTCATGGAGTATAAGAGTCACTTAGACAATGCACTTAGGCACATAGTATGACTTCGGGTTGTCCTGTGCCTATAGGAGTTGGACTCGATGATCCTTACGGATCCCTACCAACTCAGGACATTCTGTGATTCTATGATTCTGTTTCCTCCATGGACCATCTGTTGTGACCTTTTGCACGGGCGAGGTTAGCATTGGGGTGATGCTGGCTTAGGTCATGCCACCAAACCCATTCCTCACACTGACCTTTTGGAGGTTTCAGCTCCTCTCCTGTCTGTGAAGATGGGCTGATTGCTTGAGGGAGGCTTCCCTGTGCTCTGAACACTTCCTTTGGTGCCTCTGGTGGATGTGCTGTGAAAGAGACATCCAGTGAACACAGAAACATCTATGCATGTTTCTGCATGTGAGACAGCTCTTATGCTTAACAGCATAGTATTGCTATGGCTTCTGGTATGGCCAGGTAACAATATGCTGCTCCATCCTTTCATGTGCTCCCAACATAAACCTACAAAGCAATGGGTGAGGAGCCAGATGGCTGGAGAAAAACCTGTATGATATGTAATCATGAATTTATAAACCCATTGAAATCGTTTCAGTTGTCAGTTTGTGGAAATACACTGGAAAGGTGCAGAAACAGTGTAAATGCCTTACCAATAAATGCTAACTAAGCTTCAGGTTCTTATCTGGAAGATTTTTACAGGCAGATAAACTAAGTAAGAGAGAAATAGAGTTTCAAAAGTGAGTGCATAGATGTCAGATGGACAAAAATAAAACACAAACAGGCTTCTTGTTAACCAGAAATTTCAGACATCTAATCAATATAAGCCAACAAAAATGAAACATTATTTTATTTAATTTTCTTTTGGAAACCAATGATTTTATTCTGACTAGATTTCATTTTTAAGCATACTGGCAAAAACTTTGTGTTATGAATTGTTTCCTTAGGTTAAAATGTTAAATGTGAGACGGATGTGTAACACTCACTGAATCTTCATATGAATTTTAGTATTGTCCATGAATCTTATCAAATCTCAATCTCAGAATTGTTTGCAAGTGGAATGGCTTACAAACCTTAATGAGGGAAATTGGGGGCATCCAATGATATAGTCATTCCAAAAATTGGTTTCTTCAAGGGAAGCTTTGTCTGCATAGGGACAGGTAGGATCTGCTCTGGATATCTCAATTTCCTGCCTTGTTAATTCCCAGCAATACATTTTTTAAGAGATACTGATGATGATAATGACCAATAATTCTGGGTTATTTGCTTTAATATTATAATGTTTATTTCTTGCTTTTACTACAGTTTATAAATCACAGAATCACAGAATGTCAGGGGTTGGAAGGGACCTGGAAAGATCATCTAGTCCAACCCCCCTGCCACAGCAGGATTCCCTAGACTAGGTCACAACAAAGCTTCCCTGACCAGGAATCAAACCCAGGCCATGATGGTGAGAGGGCCGAATCCTAACCACTACTTCCTTCACTTTAATTTCTATGAAAACTAGTATTTTCTCTAGATGAAAGGTTTGAAGCTCTTTTATAAATGCTATAAAACAGCTTTTTTGATAATATGAAACCATTTGCAGACATTCTATGGCCTTTCTTTACATTGTTTTAATTTGATTCGCACATTGAAGCACTAACGACAAGAAGCCCTGTTTCATGTACAAGCTGTGTCACTGAAAGAACTCAGATATCAGGCACAGCCTGGTTTAAGTCTATAACCATGCTCGAGCAGACTAGCCTTGGTGTGCCCCTCTATGCTGACAAGATGAATGGTTGCAGCATCATCTTAGGGAACCAGGTAACAGTTCATGTCTAGCTAGCTGCACCTTTCTATGTTAGCTTATTTTCACGCTGCATGAGACTAAATAGTTTGAATTACACCCTCAACAGCAGTTGTAAAATTGAAAAATTCAGTGGGAAACACAGTGTCTGCTCTGCACTAGCCTGATACCTTGCTTCGAAAGCTGAAGCAATATAGTACTATTCTTTTAGAGAAAGGATGAAAGTGTGAGGCTAAGGCAAGAGAAAAGAATTTTCATCTCTGAGGTCCCCAAAGAACCCCTGCAGCTGAGGGAACAAACTGATTACTTTCTTCTTCATTAATAAGCTGATAAGGTAAACTTTTTAAACAAGAAAGGAAAGGCTGAATTTTCAGAATCAAACATTTTTATTCCCTATACTGAAATAACTGTTTTTTTGTTTTAATTAGGGGTTTTCAGAAAGAAGAGGTTTTTTGCTATTCAATGTTACTGTTGTATACATCTTTGTTAACATATTTAATACAGTTTTTAAAAACAATCCAGTAAAAATAATTCTTTACTATTGTCAAATTATTTTATAAGACAGGACAAAACACATATATATGGTGAATTGCTTTTCACAGATGTGCTGAATCTTTATCTCAAAAAAAATTTCATTCTCCTCTAGTTAGAATTATTTTTTTTTATTTTTCTGCTATTCAAAGGTATTACACCCAAGTCTTCTTAATCTTTTATAATGAGTTCAGGCTGAGAACAACTCAAATGCTCCCTAACAGCAGCAGAGTCTCAAGGAAAAATGAAGTTCTTCCAAAATACAAGTGCTACTGTAAGAAACAGCAGATCATTGGCCACACTAACTGAGCAGGAAACAAGAAGGTAATTGAATGAGCCTTCAGACTTTTTGAATGCAAATATTTACAAGATTAATAGGCAATAACAGTAAAAAGTTAATCCTGTAGAGGTCTCATCCTGCAATTAAAGCTGCTGGCTGAAGCATTTGGTTTGGGAACAGAGACACAGCAGTACCAGATTAAGGGCCTTCATATAAAGAAGTAACTGGAGACTGCATCATCAGCATGAACATGGCTGGCAGTATACGTCAGCTATGATCTCAAAGGTATCTGGAGGTGAGAGAACAGTTTAATCTCCTTTCTTCCCAGTTTAGCTTCTTTGCAGAAGAAGCCAATCAGGGAGCTCTTTATTACTAATTCTGACTACAGATGTCCTTCTGCTAGGTGCTAGGCTAACTCCACTGGTTAGAGATCTGCAAGAAGCCACTGAACTTTCTATCACTGGTGATGTCTGGTTTACAAGATGTTTTCCTGAAATATTGTAAACATGTACTGCTTGGGCCCCTTTACTCACAGTTACATTTTATTTTCCATTCATACTTTCTTCTAATGTAAAAAGTGTCTCTCATGGTCCTCTTTACCTCATGAAGAGGTACCAACTCATTTCTGTTCAGTCAGACTGACAGGGACTTGGACCTTGGACATTCACCTGCTGCAGCATATCATATATTTGAGGTTTGCTTTGAAATGCTGTTGAAGAAACCATCCTGTTCTGTTCTATTGGTCAAATGGTGTTCCTCCACCATCTCCCTGCTAGACAACAATGCTAAACCATGGCATTTGAAAGGGAAAAAGGTTTCAGAACAGCTGTGACAAAGCAGGAGCTCATACATGCATTACTCCTCTCAACCTAATCTCCAAATGCCTTCCATAAAAAGTGTGTGCCTGACATCTCTACAGCCGGTAAACTGTCAGGTCTGTGTTATGTGATATAATGAATTACTTGTTTTAAAACTTTCCTTCAAAGCATAGGAGGTCCGTATAATAATTTTCATCAGTTTCAATATTTATTTCAAAATAATAATTCTACACAGGCTACCTCTACTCCCGAAAAGTTTTCCGAACACCTGAGTCATCACGGCTGTTGGAACCCCTGACCACCCTCCCCGGCCCCGCTCCTCCCGCCCGGAGGCACGCTGCCGGTGGGCGATCCCATGCACAGGAGCTCGACCACCGCCGAGATGGAAAGCATGGCGCTTGCCCGAGGGGCACAGCGGCCCAGCAGGCCGGGGCGGGAGGGTACAGTCCGGGCCGCTCTCTAAGTTCAGGTTCCCACCTGTCAGCCGCAGTTGGCTGCGCGGCGGTGGAGTACTCAGCAGCTGCCCGCTCCCCCCGCAAACCGCCTCTGCACCGCGCCCCTGATGTCAGCGCACTAAATCCGAGTCCAATCTGCTCTAAGAGATGCTGAACGGATTATGGGACAGGAGTTTCCTAACCGTCGCCTCTCCCCAGACCTGCCCTGCCTGCCGGCAGCCTCTCGCCGCTTCCCGCAGCCGTCGCTCCGCCGGCGGTAAGCAAGCCCAGACCGGCCCCGGGGGGAAACCCCACGCAGCAGCATGCCCCGGCCTGAGGGCTGCCGGCCGCAGGGCTGCTGCAGGGCCGCCCGCGGAGGAGCCTGAAACTCGCGTGAGAAGGGACAGAGGAATCCCTTCCCCGCCGCGGTTTTCCACGGGTCAGAGTCGCAGCTCCCAGCGGGGCAGCGCTCGGCGAAGGCAGCCCCGCTTCCCGGCCCCGGGGCCACCATGGTGCTGCTGTCGGGGGACGGGGAGCAGCTAGCCGGTGAGCGGGTCTGCCCCGCGCCCGCGGCGGCGGAGGAGGACGACGTGCACAGCGCCGAGTCCGAGAGCAGCCCCGAGCAGGGGGCGGCGGAAGCAGCCCCCGAGAGGCTGGGAGAGGCGGAGGACGAGGATGAAGAGGAGGAAGAGGACTACGAGGACTACTCCGAGCTGCCCGACACCTGCAGCATCGCCTCGGACGACTCCTTCTACCCGCCAGGGGAGCTGGATGACGAGGACTGCTGGTCCCTGGATCAGGAGGAACGCGACAGCCCTGAGGCACTAACCCTTTTCCGAGCCTGCTGCACCAACAACTCCATCGTGCTCAAGGCGCTCATCCGCCAAGGCCCCGAGGTGGAGGAGGTGCGGGAGACCGACCGCAACCGCCGGGTGAGCATCCCGCGCCGCGCCCCCGGGAGCCGCGTGCATCCCGGCGGAGAGGAGAGCACCTCGGCTGCCGCGCCGGCCCCGACCACCGGGGAGCGGAGCCGAGGGAAGGGCGGGGACAGGCGTGCGTGGTTCTGGTGGCACCGCTCTCATTTGAAGGGAGCTGGTGTGCAGTCCAGTCCCATGAGGGACAGGACCCCAGGCAGCAGGGGCGGGAGAAGGGTGCGAAGCTTTGCCCTGCTAGATGTGACTTTCCACCTTTGGCAGTGGCAGGGTCTGGTTTATCGGAAGAGAAGAAGGTTGGGATTCCTGTTTTCCCGCCATCAGTTTTGAGCTGGTTCTTGTCCTGCTTTCCTGCACTTGACTGGGGACAGTAGCATCACTAGGAACTGTTGCGCTCAGCAGGGCTAAATCTGCTGTGTCGCTGAGCAGTCCGAACGCTGCAGTACTTCACGCTTTATACCTGGAGAATTTGAAGAACTGTTCAAAGTTTGTGTGGGGGTTTTTTGTGTGTTTGGGGTTTTTTTCTGTGTATGGTTTTTGTTTGTTTGGTTGGTTTTTTTAGCTCCCCCCCTCTCCCCCCCCCAAAAAAAAAAAAATGTAAGCTTGTTCTCAGTTCCTAGAATGCGAAGCAGGGCTCGGGGCATTCCTGTGCTAAAATCGGACCTTTTGGAGTTCTGGTGTTTGTTTTGTTACTGGTGAACTAGTTTTGAGTTTTGTATCAGTAAAAGGTTTGTGGTTCAGTTTTTTCCTGTTACTTAGTTGATTGCAGGGACAGAAGTGTACTTCACTGAGTCAGAAAGTGAAAACTTGGGAAAGATTTCCCAGCTAATGCATAACTGGGATGCTTAATGTTGAAGATTAGCAACTGCAAATCCTCTCACTGTTATTACTACAATTTATATTAAAACTAAGAATTTTTACTCCTAGTTTTCATAAACAATCTCTAAAACAATTTCTAGTGGTAGAAATATTTTGAGAGAAAAACCTGAGTGATTTTTTAGTTGTGCAACTGACCTGCACGTACTGGCAAAGTAAGTGGTCTTTGAATCAAAAACAATGCAGTAACTTGGATAGGGGCTTTTTTGGTGTGGGACTTTTCCTGCAGAATAGCTCTGCTTCCCCCTTAGCAAAGGACTGGTTTTAATACAGGTTTTTAGTGATCTGATTTACAGTAAACCTCTGCTAAAAATACAAATAGAAGAAGTTGTATTAATTCTTCAGGGTGGGAATGAGCTGAAGAGGGTGAAAATGTTTTAAATAAAACTTTCTGCCCAAGCCAACATACAGTGTTGTTATACTCTTAGCCAGTAACATGTGAGATCCAAACATACATTACAGAAGGTTTTGAAGATCCTGCTGATACATCTATCCTGTATATGAGGCTTGGGCCTGAGATGGTGCCCAAACCCAGACCCAGCATTGTGTGGGCACTTGCCTCCACTGAGGCTGATTCATTTAATGTGCCTCAAGTGTGTGGTAATGGGGGAGGTTTAACCCCACCGTATGCCTGGTGTAAAAGACCAAGTGCTCACCGACTGTCCTTTCTGCAAGAGTGGCCTTCCCACCCATACAAGGGTATGGAGCTTGCTGTGAAGCTGGAGGTATCCTCCATCTCAGGACTGGGGTCCTGCAGAGTTGAGTCAGGGAGTATGAACAAGTTTGGTGAAGACATCAGCCTTCATCCCACAGCAACTTGTTCTGCAGAGGTGGTCAGAGCAGGGTGTGAAAACAATGAAGTTACCTAGTTGCACAGTTCGCCCTTTCACTACCTCTCTTCCCAAAAAGTGAGTTATTCTTCATGTCTCCAGCTTCTGAGAAAAGAAACAAAATTCTAGCTTGAATCCAAACTGGAAGTTCCTCTTATTTGGTAATACTGTTAAAAGCTTTTCTCTACTTAACCAAATACTCCATTTGACCTGGAATTAAACTTTGATATCAAATTCTGCTTTCTGCAGTTTTGGATGACAAAAAAATAAAAGAAGTTCTATAACTCAGCAACTTCTGGAAGCCTCACTGATGATGTGGAAGACATGAATACAGTTTCTCTGTCCTCTTAAGGCGATATAAACTCTCATGAAGTGCCACTCACAGTGGTACAGAGCAAGACAGTCTGAGTTTTCCAGACAGACGTGAATGGAATGGGAGCAGCATTTCTGCTGGGAAGCTGAAATGTCAGGTATGACTACGGTCTTGATGTCCCTACAAAGAACGTGAGGGCAAATTCACATTATTTTACAGAGGAAAACTACCTTTTTCAGAGAACTTTACCTGACAAAAGGGAAGTTTCACGCAGGTCTTTTATCACTCTTTGGGAAATTTTTGTAGCTCTTGAATTTCCATGTCATTTAAAGTCATTGGACATTATACATAAACAAAAACTTTACTCCACCCTGGTGGGGCCGCAGCTGGAATATTGTGTCCTGTTCTGGGCCCCTCAGTTGAAGAAGGATAGGGAACTGCTGGAAAGAGTCCAGCACAGAGCCACAAAGATGATGAAGGGGCTGGAACATCTTCCTTTTGAGGAANTGCTGTCCAAAAGTAAATGAATGAATTACATACAGCAATTGTGCTAATGAAATTTTTCAGTTGCTGAACTTTGTTCTGTTGGCTTGCAGCATTTTCTTTCACCAGGATTTTTGTTTACAATGCTGTCTTGTATGCATTTATTAGAAAGCAGTTTTCACTGAGTAAGCTGAATTTCTGTTTATTTGAGGTTTTTGTGTCTTTTCTGTGAGGCAGGAGGGAGAAGGAAGAATAACTTGCATTTTGAGAAGTGGCATGGTGGAGTAAGGACTGTCCAGTTGAGTGTATTGACTATTTTCACAATCCTGATCTAATAACCTCTGTTAAGTATGAACAGTGCAGTTTCATTTCCACAATTTAAAAATAGACAAATCATGTAACAGGTTCTGGTAGTAAGACAATACTGTATTTTGTTTCTGAAAGTAATTAAAGTCAACTTGCAAAACATAACATGAAGAAGAAACTTAATGGTTAAATTCTTTAAATGAATTTCGGTGCAAACATCTGGAGTTTTGCCATTGCTTTGGTTTTCAATTTTTACCTCATCCCTAAAGTGTAAAGGTATAAATTTAAGATTTAGAAGGAATTATTTTTGAAAACACTAAGATCCAGAGGAAACCTTACTTATTTTCATCCATCCTTTTTATCAAAATACATAATTTTCCAAGGCTGGATAGTGGCTTGTAATGGGGTTTCTGCAGAAATGCATTTTTCCCGTGCTCTTTTTGTGAGCTTGAGAACCTCCTGCCAGGCACAGATTTTCATTAAATTCACCTTCCTGCAGTAAACCAGACTCCACAACATCCAATTTATTAGTCACCACATGTAACCTGAAGACTGGTACTGTCTTGTTTTCACTACTATTGAGGCAAAACCAGTTTATGTATCACTGCCTGCATAGGGTTCCGGAAGGATCTTCTGTTGTGCTGCTGTCTGTATATCTTGTCCCAAAAGACTGGTTTGGTACTGCTCATTTCCTCTCCTTGCCAAATCTAATACTGAAACACTTGGAAAACAGCTATGACAGCATGTAATATACTGATTGTAGATCATGAGGGGCTGCCTCTCGTTCATTAATGTTGATGCATTTATCTACCTTACACTGGCAGTAAAGAGGGATTTGCAAATATATATAAGACAATAAAATCGTGGATCCAGTGAAATCTTCAGGTCTGGTTGAGACCAGGGTGTGATCTGGAAAATGATGTTGCTTTTCTCTGCATGCTGTGGAGACTCGTTTTGCCTCCTTAATAGCCACATTTCCAGAACTTCAGATATTTGCATCTCTTAAGTTTATCACCACTTCATATTATAACTTGCCTGGAGACCAGAACTATATATACTCAGAAAGAGTTTCAAAACCTGGTGTTACCAAGCCACAGAATGAAAGCAAGTTTTGAAATTTGTTATGACAGTAGAGAAGGCATTATGGGATAGAAGGGAGAGAGAGAAGACAACAGAGAACATTCTCATGCCAGATTGAAAATGACCACTGCAGCTCATCTGTAGAAAGGTTTTGTGTTAACTATCCATGTGGTATAATCTGTATGAGTAGGTGTTCTGTAACTCTGTATTTTAGACTTGATGTATATGTGAAAATATTCTTTTGTAGTCTATTTCAGCTTTTCCATTTTTATGTTGCTGCTCAATGAATCTTTTATCTGGTTCCAGAGATAACTAGGAATGAATTTGCCATTAAACAGTTTAATGTTACAGTATTATATAGTGGAGATCATGCATTTGTGATCTTAGTTTTGCCCTCTTAAAAGATGTGAAGGCAAAATAATCAATGTGGCTCAGCTTGTAAGCTCCTTCTTCTCCTTTCACAAAATATTGATAAATCTATATATGAGCACAGTTAACTTTTCCTGTTAATGGTTTACACAGTACTGCTCTGGGGTGAGTTCTGAGGTACAACAGTTCTGTATCTCTATCACCCAGCAGCCCTGGATTTGTTTGTTTTCCTTCTCTCCTTTTTCTGCTAAAGGAAGAAAACAAGGTTTTGAAGGCTATTGTTGTTCTTCTCGATCTAAATTTCTTTAATTTCTTCTCTCATGATGCTTAGTAGAAAAAAACAAATGAAGAATTACCTGGGGAGGGAGAATGATGCATTAAAAGCCTGGAAATTGCTGTTACAAAATAAACAAAAATAAAGTGGAAAAGCCCTGGCTAAAAGCCTACTTGAAAAGCTTGTGAGAACTTAAGAGTTGTGCCAATCATGGAAGTAAGCCCAGAGAAGCAGAAGCAGGAGAGAGGTTTCCTGAGGGGTGAGTCACACCATGGTGTTGTGCATGGATTAGGAAGATGGTTTCCCTGCTCTTCTTGTCTCCTCAGCAGAGATCAGTGGGTTTCTCCAGAGAAATTCAGGCATCTGTTATGCTTGTGCTCTAACTGCAGTCCTCTCACACCCTGCTGAAGAGCCTCCCTCTGCTGACTTTTGTGAGTGTTTACAGAGCCTGGGCACATGAGACTGCTCATTTGGGCCCCGTGCATACCTCCTGAGCTGGACACACTGCATTGGAGAACCTCAGAGACTTATAACCCCCTGGATGGAGTGGTGACGTTTCTCTGAATGAAGCCTGTTTGTGTGTTGCTGGCTGTAAAAGGACATTTTGGAATGGTATCACTCATCCAGGCCTCTTACTGCTCCCATGCCAGCATTTGAGGCATCAGACATGCCTCACCAGTCTCCCTGCCATGTGCTGAAGACTGCTCCTCAGCAAGGCAGAGCAGGCCACAGGCTTCGTACTGACACAGTGATACTATGTCAGGCAACTCAGCTAGGGAGCATTAGCCTTCAGAGTTTTTCACAGAAAGATGCACAGTGAATCCTCCATGGAGTTTACACCTGAATTTGTCTTTGCCAAAGGGCTGTGCTCCTAAAACTGTGACTGTCTGAGAAGGACAGGGAGCCAGTGGTTCAGTTCCCACTTCCCAGGTGAGGTAACATTGTGTTGCATAATGCTTTTCTGGAACGTCAGGTGTCACAAAAAGTGACAGAGCTTGTGTAACACTTCATTAAACTCTTTTATTTTTGTTATCTTCACAATATTAAAAAATGAGGTGTGCAGCATTTTGTAGTAAGGGGTAACGATCTCCCTGTCACATAGTGCTTTTCAGTTGTCATGGCACTGAGCACAAGTCATCCCATGTCAGAAAAATGATTTGAAGAATGTCATCTGTTACCATGCTGGGAACTTTTTTTGTATTTTTATAGGCAGCTCCAGTTCCCTCATATTCTCTCATACAAAGGATTCTCATGGGATGGGTTGTATTGAAACTTAGCAGCATGACACTAAACTGTGAAAGAGAGTTTTTTAGGGTAGGAATAGTTTTTAAAAGACCCTAATGGCAAAAGTAATCTAATTTAGATCCTTTAAAAAAGTGCAGAAGTACTGAAACATACTAAAGAAGTCCCTGAAAATACATATGTGTTTAAAAAAGGAAGTGAGTGAGCAAGGCAAGGCAAGGAATAGTAGATGTTGAAATGCAGAAGCTACTCAAAATTAATTGTGAACCCTTCAAATACTGTAATTACAACTCAAAGGGGTAGATAGAGCAGAGTAGAAGTCAGCTGGTTAAGAGGGAATTTGGTGAGCTCACCACGATGATACAGACTGGCACATGGAGATGCTGTCGGAAGAGTGAGGGCAGGTTAGCTGCCTGCCTGCCTTTGTCTGCATCCATCTGAAGTGTTAGGTGAGTAATACCTTTTTAAATCTGGCACAAGAACATATCCTTTAAAATAAATGGAGAAGAAATATATACATAGAACATGATTTCTATGGAATAAAGAGAAGAATTAATAAAGACCATGAGGGTGCTTAGACATACAGAATGGAAATGCAGGCCTTTGGAAGACCACTGGAAATGCATGACGAGACCCGCTTCATCCTCCATGCAGCTGACAGGCAGTAAGATATAGTTTGTTCTTAGTGCCAAAAGCAGCAGTAGCCAATACATGTAAGTATTAATGGAAATTTACAGATACGGTTTTGAAGACCTCATCAATATGGGGAAGTTGTACAAATTTAATCTAGTTTAAAGTGATGCAGCTTTTAGAGAAACCAGATGACGAGCAGTTTCCTTGAAAAGTTTTGACAAATTGCTTAATGCAATGAGGGATGTTTTTAGCCTCACAGTAGCCTACAAGTAAAGGTCATAGCAATCTTTTGTTCTAGTTTAAGCCATGTTTCAAGTTAGTATCTTAAATCAAGTATTTGGACTTGCAGAGCTCCTCAGAGATCACAGAATCACAGAATCATTACAGTTGGAAAGGACCCTCAAGATCATCTAGTCCAACTGATAGCCCTACACTACTCTTACCCCTNGGAAGCAGTGCTCTTTTGGGCCTCCCTACCTTCTAGAGACCTAACCCATGGGATTCCTCCAAATAGGTCTCTGAAGAGGTATAAGTTAGCCAAAGTCCAAAGTTGCAATCCTACTTACTGCTCTGGTACTTCCTTGCATGATCCTGACTCTACCAGTTCATGGTCACTGCTGCCAAGGCTGTCCCCAGCCTTCACATCCCCAACCAGACTTTCTTTGTTCATCAGCAGAAGGTCCAGCTGCACATCTCTCCTCTTTGGTTCCACCACCTGTGCCAGAAAGTTATCATCAATGCTCTTCAGAAACCTCCTGGACTATGTGTGCCTAGCTGTGTTGTCTTTCCAGAAAGTATCAGCGTGGTTGAAGATCCCCATGAGAACCAGGTCCTTTGATTGTGAGGCTACTTTCATCTGTCTGTAGAAGGCCACACTGACTTTCTCTTCTTAATCAGGTGGCCAGTAGTAAACACCCACTACAGAGTCACCCATATTAACCTGCCCCTAATTTCTTACCTGTAAGGTTTCATTTTGTTCTTCATCGCCACGTAAGCAGAGCTGGGCACATTCAAGTTGCTCTCTCACATGAAGAGCAACTCCAGCACCTCATCTCTCTGGTCTGTCTTTCCTAAAAAGTACATAGCCGTCCATGACACCATTTCAGTCATGTCAGCCATCCCACCACATTCCCATAATTTCAGTGAGATCATGGCCCTGCGACTACGCACAGATCTCTAGTTCCTCCTGTTTATTGCTCATACTCCATATGTTGGTGTATAGGCATTTCAGAGAGGTAATCAAATTAGAAGGTTTCCTTGGAGTGGTGCAAGAGGACATACTATAGTCATATACACCCTTGAGGTGGTTGGCCTTCTGGCTCTCATCTTGGAAGTTAGCTAAGGAACATTTGTCATTGCTCTGGTTGGCCTGGCTTATTTCCCAGTTGGATGGGATGGCATCAGGTTTATTTTAAATTACATTTCATTAAAACACATTTTTCTTCCTCTAAAGAAAAGTGGTACATGATCACTAACTAAAATTCACTGCTAATTTTGAAATAAGGACTGATTTGGAAAGCACCAGCAGCCTTTTACTTGCAGAAGATCCGACAAGATGAGCACAGGCCCTGTATGCATTGCCAGAGGAAACAATCTCTGGTAGGAGAGCATGTCCACCCTGCTCAGAATTAGCCTCTCCGGAATGGACCAAGAGTGTCCACACACAGCTGGCACTTGGCCCAGGTTTTCTCTGAGTCCCAAGGGGTTCTCCTAACTCACCATTTCTTTTGGCCTTTTCGATTCAAACTGCCCAAACTAGTGTGATTTGAAAGGACCAGTGATATGTCCTGTTGTGTTACGGTTTTGGAAATCATCGACTAAGCTGACACTAAAATTGATATAATACCTATTTGCAAATGCAGAAATCCCTATATTGTCTGTCATTGTTCTGTGGAATTAGGTTTAACTTTTGTGACTGAAGTATACTTGAGCAAAGGCCACTTACTAAAAACTGCTCATGGATTTTTTAAGTAGGAAAAAGTCTCTGGAGCATGTGAAAGAAATTAAGAACTCCCACAGTCTTTACTGGAGACAGGAGTTCACCTTTAATGTTTTCATAACAAAAGTTACTCTCAGAAGGCTACTCTTTAAAAATACTGAAAATATTATGCCATGTAGGTTTTAGTTTACCCATTTCTAAATATTCTTTTATTAAAAACAAACTCAACAACCCTCCAACCTGGGATAAATATAATCCTGTAGCATACTCAGTGTGTCACAATAAGAATTAATTAAGTAACGTAGGAAGAGGATGGTTGTCACAGAGTCTGTGGTTGCACATCTGGCAGGGAATTAGTCATTCAAATTGCATCCACTGTGGGAAAATCCCACAATGTGGAAATAGTTCCCATTTTTCAATTCTATTATTTTCTATTATGTCTGTTAAATTCCACAGGGAGCAATTTGAAAGTGAGCTGATGCAAAACGGGAATGACTCACAGTCAGGCTTTTGTTGCTTCACACATATCGGATGTATAACGTTTGGAGCCTGGTCCTGTAATAAATACCCTCTCATATGTGGGTTGGGGTTTTTTTGGTTTTTTTGCCTCTTTGCTTCTTAGGACATGAGGCCTCATCGTTGGAACAGCTTGTGTGTAGATAGACCAACTGCTGCTGATGACGAGAAATGCTGCCAGCAGCCACCACAACTCAGAACTTGGCCCTCGTGGAAGTTTTGAAGTTTTGTTTCTACTACGACTAGAGGGAGGGGCTCACACATAAGCCATTGTTACTACATTTCTGAAGTGGAAAAGTGGCAGATAGCTGTACAGCTGTGGGATTGTTACTGTGAATTTCACAGATCACAAACATACAGCAAACTGATCATCCTCTAAGGATCTGAGTTCAAATAAGAAAAACATAAAATTACCTGAAGGTTTCTGGTAAGGTGGTGCTGTTCCCCAGTGCTTTTCATATCAGAGGTCTAGTACTGTCCTTTCTACTGTTGTTAAGGTAATGAAATTCTCTATCTATCAGGTGTCAGCAAAACATACTATGTCCTTTCTTTGGAGTTTTTGTACCTGGTGCTAGATCAGTAGGAACTTCTGCCCTCCTGTAGCAGGTCCACAAATACATCACCTGATTAGACATAGACATTAACTATGGCAAAACAGTTTAACATCACCAAATGAATGTCATAAATACATGTGATCTCTGTGTTAAATATCACAGAGAGGGAAGACTTTAAAAACACAGGGTCTCCTTTGGTGTCATTGCAAATTGCGGGCTGTGGTGGTGCAGGGGTAGGGGTGGTGCACAGAGTGCAGGCACCGGATCCACTGGTACGCGCTTGTCTTGCTGCTTCCTGCTCAGGCCCTGGCTGTGCTGTCTGCTGGAGCAGAAGGCAGTGTGTTACACCTGCTTGTGTGGCCACATCCACGGATAAAAAGACACCAAACCTTTAAAATCTCCATTAAACATCCTTGATATATACTGCTTTTTTTGGTAGCATGTTTCTTTTCAGGAAAATATGCTCTTTTTTTAAGAAAACTGTTTTGAAGGTCAACCATTTCTCTAACAGTTATAGGCCCTTAAATTAAAAAGTAGATTGTTTATATGAATTCCTGGAGCTGCTTTAGAACTATCTTCTTCAGGATTTAAAAAAATTTGAATCTACAAAAAATATTGAGCTAAAAAGGAAAAACAGTCCTCTCTGAGCAGATTAATCCAATGTGATAGTGTGTGATTTCTCAAACAAAAAATCAGGCTGAGCCTCTTGCAGATTAAGTGTCATTGTGGGTGAGCCCATTCTGTAAACACAGTGCTAAATTAATGTGAAGCTACTTGCTAGGACTTGCAAGCCAGTAGCAGCAGTGTTGTTAATACAGCCAAGTGCTAATCTCTGGTCTTTCAAAAAATATAATTCTGTCTTTCATTACAACAGATGCACTTTTAACAGGGTGATGCTAAACCTGGAGGAAGGTATCATTCCTAATGGGAAGTCTAAAGAATGCTGGATTTCCTCTCCAGTGGCTGTATGCAGCCTATCTGTTGCTTTATTCCTAAAATAGACAAAACTGTAGTTTGATGGTTTGTAAAGCAGGAGTTAGTTCTTGCTCTCTAACCAACCATGAACATTACAGAGTTGTCAGTGTAGGTGTAAGTCACAAAAGCACAACCCTCTTTGCCTTTGACCAATGTTTACATAAACCCTAGAAAAGTCTATCTGAAACATAATCCACAGACTCTGCTCTAATTTAAAATGTGAATATAGTCATTAGTGTTTCTAGTGATAGAACATGAGAAACTTGGGCATAGAATTTATACTTTTAGTGTTGGCAATGCTAGTTCACTGCGCATTACTTGAAAATTACATACCTTGTTTGAAGATAATGTTTTTACCCAGAAATTAAAATCTCTGATATTCAGAAAGTGGGAATTTACCAAGTCAGTGTTTAAACAATTACAGTTATTAGTGCCTCAGCTGTCTTTGTGCAGCCCCACTTTTCAGTCTCATTTCTGTATCCCTAGTAATTAGCAGTGCATAGGTGGCAAAGAGCGAAAGAGTTCTTAAGAGGTCAGGAATCTTAGCACTCTCCTTCAAGATTCACAAGCCTAAATCCAGAGGGTAATACTTATAAAAATCCAGATTTTGAACTCCAGCATAGTCATGTGATATTCTACAGTAGTTGAATTGTATGGACCTGTAGGATGACAGGATTTCAGCCTTTCAGCATCACAAGAGTAGACACTAGTCCCTACACACCAAAATCTACTATAAGTCTCTGAAAAACAGATACCTCCCATCAATTCATTACAGATGTGTCTTTTGCTCAAAATGTTTGTTTGGTTTTGGTTTTTTGTGTTTTTTTCTTAAGGGAAAGCAGGAGACCTTTTTCATATTTATGCACAAAGAAATCTTTTGCCTTGTTAGAGCTGAGGAAAAACCAGTAAAGGGCATAACTGAGTTGAAAACTAGTCTAGGTAGACAAGATGAATATCCTAAATAAAGGAAGCTCTTGCATTGTGGAATGCATAATGACAAGTGCTTTCAAGAACTTGGATACTTTGACATCTGAAGAACCATTGTCACTTGCACTCTTGCACTAATTGGTGATAATCTGAAGAGGCAAACTAATGAGATCCTGTCAGTGGCAGCTTTACTTGATAGAAGTAAAATATTAACACCTGGTCCAGCTGAAGAACCTCTTTCATGTCTATCAGTAGTATTTCAACATTTGTTTCTTCCTGAACTTCAGTATTTAACTTGAATTTTCATGAAAAACAACTCCTGATTGTTGTTACCATGTTATCCTCTTGGTTGAAAAGAGGATGCTGACTATTGCTATGTGATAACACATCTGGACTAAAATATGTAAGGTGAGTCCTATAGGCTAAATACTAATACATCTGTCATCTGAGAGTCATTTGCCCTTCTGCTATGCAAGGGCATCTTGTCTTTCACCCTTTCTTTGTTTTCTTTGAGGGAGGATGTTTACTGCAGTTTCTTGGTCCATTTGGATCTGTTCAGGGATTAATAAAGCCTATTATTAGGAGATCCAAGATCAATAGAGGGGATTATTATTACAAGTGTTACAGAAAAGGAAACAATGAGGTTCAAAAGGCAGAGCACAGAGGTGGTTGGGAAGAAGAGACAATGAAGGTGTTACTTATCCACTGATGTTATGAAACACTGTCAAATGGCAGACTAAGATGGAAGCTAGGCTTTTGTTGCTTTTACAGCTTCTTTAAAAAGGGTGAGGAAATAGGTTGGTACTTTCATGTGTGGTATTACGCAGTGTTGTGTGTATCCCGCAGGCAGTCTCCCATCTCTGATGTCCCAAGAAGGATACGCAGTTGCTCTTTTTGGTGAAGCATAGGGCCCCTGAAAGGAACAGCTTTCACCCTAATGGGTTTTTTACTTCATCAAGTTGATTTCCTTGTGAGGAAAGACACTTCTGTTTTTCTGTTTGTTTGTTTGTTTGTTTCCAGTGGCAGATTAGCCACTGATGGACAGACCTCTTCCTGGGCTCTTGCTTTAGAAGGTTTGGGTATAGTGTGATTCCACAACTGAAAGGCTCAGAGAAACACAATCAAAACAAACTTAGAGAAGCTGGAGGAAAGGAACAGAAACTTCTTGGGAACATCTTTCCTAATATAACTACAGGAGCTCATTTCCACAAGAGGGTGCCTGCAAGCTCATGCCTGGCTGTGTCTCTTCAGAGAACTCCACAGTGAAAATGCACTGGTGCCTTTAAAATGTTGTTTATAGAAAAGACAGATTAGATACAATGATAGATGATGACAGAGAAAAAGATTGTACATTTATCTTATAGCCAGTGTCAAACTGAAACTTAGAAAGATTTTGTGAGTCATTACTTTTGGAGAAGTCTTCTGAAAAAAATCTATGCATTCAAACACTCTGTTTAGCCTCTTGCAACATATTTAAGCTACAGTCAGCCTGTGTTTGACAGACTATAACAGAAAGGAAAATGTCTCTATTAAATACAGAAAGCGAAGTTGAATGACACACCTTAAAGCCAAAGGGAGTACTTTTTGACAGTGTTATGTCAGTGCACAAAATGCATTTCACACAGCTTCTGAATGCACAACAAAATATATCTTTACAATGCTTCAGAATCTCCTTTTTGTCTTAAATATGTGTGAATATATCTATATATTTAGCGATGAGGAGAGAAGTTAACAGTCCTGTCCATTGGGCCCAGGACTTTGAGTTCAGACCTAAGACTGGTTAGTGAATTTTCCTAAAGGTCTTAAGTGGTGAGAGAGTGCATTGGATACATGTCACATGCTGGGAGATGAACCACCTTTGACTGTGGTTTTGTTTCGCTTGTACAGGTTTTGCCTTTCTGAAAGAATAAATAAGCAAAATGCTTCGATGATGTAACTGATAGGAAGAGTATTACTATAGCATCAGATTTTGAAATAATCTGCAATTGAGAGATTCTCCAAAATGTTTTACATTGTAATTGTTTCCACAGAAGGTATCATTTGAGCCTTACTACAAACTCAGTTTCTTTCAGTGGTTCTCAAGCCAGCCTTGTATATTCACAGAAGGAAGCAGTCAGCACTTTGCTGTTTTCAATCTATTGCTAGCTGGAAACACCTAATAAGAGTGTAATAATATGCTGTTCATTTAAGGATCCAGGTATACATTATCCTTGTTCACAGGATGGTCTACAGCCCTTGGAAGCCTTGCTGAACATTGCACAGCAAGCCAGTGAAAGACAAAGAAATGAAATTAAAATCATCTGCCTGTTTGCTGGGGTAGGATCCTGACATCAGTGGGAGTCTGTCACGTTGCCTCTCCCAGACCTCTGCATTTAATGGTTTGGGTTGCTAATGTTTACACCATCTTAAAATGCAGACATGGGATTTGTGGTAGAAATGCTTTCAGGGTTTACATCCCACCATTAAAGTTCAGTGCATCATTTACATTGTTCTCTGAAGCCAGACCTCTCACTTTGTTCTTATAAATACCTCTTCCCTTAATTTTAAGCCAGAGAAGAGTGACCTGCATCTAGTACATATATCAAAAAACAGGCATAGCAAAGAGGGATGTATAAATTTGGCTGCTATGTATCATGTGTTATTACTGTCAACACTATCAAAACTTAGCACTAACATTTGACAGTATTAACACTGATTATTATATGCTATACAAACAGGAAAGCTAGGATTAGTAAGGCTGCGTTATTTGCCAGGGATCATCACTATTTAGTCGTTGTACCTAACATGACAGTCTAAATAAACTGAAAATGTGAAATTTAACCTGATTAAAATTGTGTTATTTCCCCTACCATCTTCCCACAGTATTTTCTGTCCTTTACAGCCAGGCACCCCATAAACAGAACACAGAACCCTTCCCCAAGTATGCAATTGTGGGCTGCTTTGCCATGTTATTGAATCCTGAGATAACTTCCTTTTAACACATGGATAATGATGACGAGCTCCAGTAGATGACCTGTCAGGTCATGTAAAGTATGTATTATTTTTATTAACCAGTATTTCCTTAAAGTTTCCTGAGATACTTCTTTTCTAAAATTATGCCTTGTTTAGTTCTGCTGTGACCAGAGATGTCACATACATTGCAGAGCTTAATTTTGGATTTATTGGACTACATCAAACATCACTTTTGCTTTCAGTTACGGGAAAACAATCCCAGTTTCCTCTTTCCATGAAAACTTCTTCATTCTGTATATTGCTTTGTTGCACAGCAGTCTGCTGTCACTAGCAAAGTCATTTCTGCCTGATGAAACTTCAGACTGAGTACATTCCTAATACAGTCTTAATGGTTGTCACTGCAAGATAGTGCCTTGTTTTAACAGAACTGATCTTGAGCATAAATAGGTGTACCTGCTAATATCCTGAACAACTTTAAATATATATGTATCAAATTGGAATAACATTAACTTTCCTAACTCAAGCACCTCTGTTAAAATATGCCTGAGTTAGTTGTAACTGGTACTAGTTCTTGTTCAGGTCTTCAGTCCTTTTTTTCAAGCTGAGGTTCAGAGAGGAAAAATCAATAAAAGATTTTTAAAGTGATAACAAGTCCAGTTGCTACTGTTTTTAAAATACCACCAAGTGTCATCCTAAATTCTAGAAAAACAGTTGGCAAGGCTGCAACTCAGTCAACACTGTGTCCATCAGTTTTTTTGCAGGGCTGTTTCCACTGTTAGATGTAACCCTAAGTGCCCTCTGCCTCTGGCCTCCTTCTGTAGTGAAAAGGGTGGCCGAGAGGGTTAGATACAGTGGGGAACAAAATGGCCCTGGGGTCGGGAGAGGAGGTGCCAGCGAGTGTTGGCTGTTGGTCAGGCTATACAGTCAAAAAACATCTTCTGTCCCTTCAGACCTTTAGTCACAGCATGATTTGGGGGAGGCACATGTGAGATGAGAGGTAGAATCAGATATTGCAGGTAAAGGAGTGTGAAAGAAAAGCTGCTGTCGGCAGTTCCTGGAGCATCCCTAGGGGGACAAGGTGTGGTAAAGGGCTCCTGAACAACCAGGTGTTGTCTCACCTTGGGTTTGCCTCATGGCAAGATGACAATTCCCCTCAGGAGTAAGGAGAAAAAAAGGATTTATACTTTCGGTGTAACATTCCAGTTCTTCTCTCATCAGGCTTCCTATGGGTTGAAAATGTAATCATCTGGCTCTCCAGTTGTCCTCCCCCCATTCAGCTTTGGTTGGGGGAGCTGTGTCAAAAGGCAGCAAGGATGGCTGATGTTGAGAGAAGAGGTCAGGCAGTGCAGGAACTAGGGACGTATTCCAGACTCTGGTGGAACAATATAAAGCCCCCAAGTCCACATCAGCTCAACCATTTCTTGATTTCCTATTGAATTATTTGCTTTATGGTGTGTGTTTATTTGCCTTGTGTGTTGCTTATTATTGCCCCTGGCAGCAGCTTCCCCAGGTTTCTGCCAGCTGCTTGTATCGCTAGTGGTGCTGAAACCAATTCAGGCAACATACATGTTAGTAAATAAAAAGTCATGCTAATTTTATTACCTTTTCTTGTTGTCTGATTTATTACACAAGTGACACTGTTTTTCTTTGTTGTGTAATGCAAGCTTTTGCAGGCATAGTAAAATGAACTTTTCTGGGGCTATTTTTAGAGGTGATCACAGAGATTTGGATTAGAATAGATTAAGTAAGGACTCTGCAGAGATGATACACATACTAAGCTATATTTAAAGACATGTGGCCTGACTGATACAAGAGGTGTTTATGAAATAAGTGAAGTGGAATATATCCCACAAAATGGAGGGGGAAATGGTGGGTTCCCATCTCTGTGCCTGCGACTGGCCCGTATTTTTAGGTAGCATAGTGCAATTCATGCTGGGAAATGAATCTGTGAGCACTCATAATGATGTGAAGCAGAGGTGGCAATTTTGTGCCTTCAGTATTCAAGCACTGGAAGGTGCATTGCCATTTAAACTTGTGTTTGGATACAAGATTGTGCTTCAGGCTACTGTGCTCATCTGCAGAGGAGCCAGAGAGTTTTGCATGCTGTTGCTCTGTCCCTGCTTGAATATTCTTTTTCACTTGTATGATTGCTCTCCCTGGCAAGATCAGCATCTCCCCCCTTGTCCCCCTCTGGGTATGTGGGGTTTTGTCCAAGGAACAGTCAGACAAAATTTGTTTAAATTCTCATCTCTCTTTTTTGTCACTTTCTCAGTATAAATTTGTATGTGACTAAGCAGTTGCAGCCCTTTCTCTAAAAGGTCAGCCTAAATTATTTTGTGCAGATGATATTAAAGCTTATGTGCTTGATAGATTTCTGTAGCACATAAACACCACTTCTCATGGGACTGATGACCTGAATAATTACTCATCTCAGTCGCTGTTGGTCTAATCAGCTAAACCAATTATAATATAAGCTCAAGCCATTTATGAAAGTTTCTCAGATTTATGCAGACTGGAAGGTTTTGGGCATTATTCTCAAATTAGTATATAGCAGATAGTGACAGTCAGCAGTAAAGTTTGCTCTTTTTTAATTCAATGTAAATTTAGAATCTCTGTTAACCCAAGTTTCACTGAGTTGCAGAGATTTTAGTGGAGATCAGAATTTCCCTCAATTAATTTTGGGAGACTTATTTTGAAATACTTGACTTGATTTTTATTTTTGTTTTCTTTGTATGTGAATTATGTTATAATGAGTGGTAGTTATATATAGTTCTATTAGAATAGTGAGATATGTATAACATAAAATATTAAATACATGAATAATTATCTTAATAAATCAACAAGACAAAGTTTAAACACAATTTTGTATTATTTTATGTTTTATTATTCTTTTGTTACTACTACATACTGTTTGTTTAATATGCTTTTCTCTTAGCTATAATTTTCATAGCTGTCCCTGCATATTACTGTGGATTACAATGAGTTATTATCTCATTTAATTCAATTACATGCTGTTTTAATCATTGCTGTTAAATGAACCTTGTAGAATTGTCATGAATACTTACAGATGCATGCAAAGCAAACTGGGCAGTCTACCACCACACTTATGAAAAGCAATGGGTAATGTCAGTTTAGTCTTTTGCTAGACCCATTTTTGTCTGGGATAATAGGTGAAAAACTATAATAAGATGTCTTCATTCTCAGCATTTTGATGGAAAATAGGTTGCCTGAAGAGATTTTTTTAAAAGCTAAAATAATAGCATGTTGTATGTGACTTGTTCTGCTGTTCAGCTTGAGCTCATTATTGATCCTTTATTTCTTGTGATCTCTATTATCTGTAATGATCCAGTGTACAAATAGCCTTACATCTGTAATTTTGCCATAACATCTGATTTATAAATTGTCTCCTGAGATATCCATGACCTCACTTAATGAGACACGTCGTTACAGCATTAGACAACACAACTGAACAAAGCAGAGTTTTATAGTGACAGCGCTATTGCAGTCTTACGTGAAATCAAAGGCACATGGAGAAATATCAGTTTAAAATGAATCAAAAGTTTCCTAAAACTATTTTATTCTATTTCAAACATGCAAATTTCAAGGTGTTGCAACATCAAATTAACTTCAGGTAGTCCTACACCTGAGGGCAGCAGTTAAGTAGTCTGGAATGAAATTAAGAAAATTAGTTCTTCTTTATTTAAAATATATGGAAAATAAATAATTTAGCCCAGACTGACTGTTTTGTCATACTTTCTAAGTAAAGTATTGTTAATTTTACTTTTGTCACTTAAAAACAAAGGAGGATATTTCAAATCTGTGCTAGTTACATAAAAATAAATTATGTTATGTACTATAGAAAAACTGTGGGGAAGCTCTGTGAAATGCCAGAGCTTCCACAGAGGAAACAGAGACCCCAGCAGCTGGCAGTATTATGGTTTCTATTTGGAGAAAACCTGTTACTGAACTGAATTTCAACCCCCTTTATGTGGAAAAAATTGACAGTAAATGTTAATGCAGTTATGTGATGGATGACTCATGCTGTCTTGTTTGTCACTCAAGAGTCTGTCTGTGATATTTGAAAAATGAAATAAGATCTGTTGCAAACCTCTGAGAACCCAGCAGCCCCAGTCTGCTCTAATGAAGAAATCGCTTTTCCTATAGTCCAAAGACATTAATGTCATTTCATGTTTAAGGTCTCTTCTACACAAAGGATCAAAGCAGATTTTTTTCCTGTTCTGCTTCGTTGGCCTGGGAGAATGATGGGCAGCAACCCTGGCCACTGATGGGGAGAGAGCAAGTCTTAGCTAACACAACTGTCCTTGAAAAGCAGTGATACTGTGACATATATACAGTTATTCCTTCAAATAATTTATTATTATATTAATAGGAATAGTTTGATTTTTTATCATGATTTAAAATAAATGGTGGTTGAAGACATATGGAACAGGAAAGAGGGGAAAGGATGTTATTGAAGGAGAAAAGTTGAAGTCTTAGGGAGAGGACATGCATTTAAGAATCATCAATCTTCCTTCTCCTAAAACTTTCACATGCAGTATATCTGAGAATTGATTATTGACAAAATAACAGTAAGATTCAATTTAAAAAATATTATTTCTTTTTCCTCAAGCACTGACCACTTGTAGAACACAAACCCCCTCAGAACTGCCTACTACTGCTGTGATCCAAGTGGCAGACTGGGAAATTCAGAGGAATTTTGTCTCCCGTGAATAGATAAGTTTGCGTGGCCTCGGGCCCTTGTGAGAGAGGCAGGGATAGGTGTGGGCAATGCTGGAGTCCACCCGGGCTTTTTAAACACCCCAGGAGCACAGGGATCTTTGATCTCTGCGCACTGGAAAAGGTGAATGATCTGCTAAGTATGGTGGCTGAGCTGAAAGAATAAGTCATGAGGTTACGGACTATAAGAGAATGTGAAAAAGAGAATGGTGGAGCCAGGCTCTGCCATCCCTGAGAGGGGGGCAGCAGGTGAGGGCTGTACGAGAAGCAGGAGATCCCACACCCTTTTGCCACCTGAAAAAGGATGACCCAAGAGATGGGGGGGAGGTCCCTTCCTGGAGAGATCGGAGAGGCAAGAGAGACACCTCCAGACCTCCCCTGTCTTCCCAGTTGCCCATACACAACACGTATGGGGCTCTAGAAACAGAAAGCTGGGCAAAGGTGGAGGACAGAGACCTAAATGAAACAGGTGAGTGGAGGATAGTTCATGGCCATGGCAGAAGGCAAGTGCCTTCCTTGCCTGCCTCACCTTCCTAGGTGCCTCTGGGAAATAAATACGAGGCCCTGCTAGAAGACAGCCAGTCTAATGGGGATGTGGATGACAGGCAACCTGTACCAGAGGTTTTGCCATGGTCAATTAGGCTTTCTGGACATATAGCAACCCCTTCAACAACAGAAGAAGAGAAGAGTTGTGGTTGTTGGAGATTTGCTCCTAAAGGGAACAGAGAGCCCAATATGTAGGGTTGACCCTCACCGTAGGGAGGTCTGCAGCCTTCCTGGAGCCCGAATTGGGGATATTATTAGGTGCAGTAACATGGTGTGGTCATCAGACTTTTATCCATTACTGATCTTTCAGGCAGGTGGGGAGGAAGCTGCATCCTGTAGTCTGAGGGGAACGAAGAGAGATTTCAAGGCCTTGGGATGGTTGGTAAAAGGGTCTGGGGCCCAAGTTGTCTTCTCTTCCCTACTTCCAGTACCTGACCATGAAAGGGAATGGAGTAGAAGAATTCAGTCCATAAATACCTGGCTCCAAGACTGGTGCTACAGGCAAGGCTTTGGGTTCTTTGGTAATGGCTGGTTTTCCAAGATACCAGACCAGATCATAGGAGATGGGAAAGGCTTATCTTGCAGGGGAAAAAGGATTCTAGGGCAAGAACTAGCAGGGCTCATCCATAGAGCTTTAAATTAGATTTGAAGGGGCATGTGGTTGTTGCCAGGTCTGCAACAGTAGGGCAGTGTGCTAGTACTAGTACTGATAAAGACCAGAAGGCCTCCCACATCCCTAGGGTAGAATTGGCATGCTCAGCTTGCTCCTTGAAATGCCTGTATACAGAATCACAGAATGTCAGGGGTTAGAAGGGACCTTGAAAGATCATCTAGTCCAACCCCCCTGCTAGAGCAGGATTCTTCCCTGACCAGAAATTGAACCCAGACACCGGTGGTGAGAGCACCGAATGCTAACCACTACACCACCACTTCTTCCAACCAATGAACACAGCATGGGGAATAAACAGGAGGAGTTAGAAATCCATGTGCAGTGAAGGGGTTGTGATCTGGTGGCAATTACAGAGACATGGTGGGACAGCTCTCATGACTGGAATGTGGTCATGGATGGGTATGTCCTTTTTAAGAAAGACAGGTCAACAAGGCGTGGTGGGGGAGTTGCTCTTTACATAAGAGAGCAACTAGAATGTATTGAGTTCTATCCAGGGGGTGGGTGAGGGGCGANTGTGGTTAGTAGGTCAATAGAGGTTCTTCTCTCCCTTTACTCTACCCTGGTGAGGCCGCATCTGGAATGTTGTGTCCAGTTCTGGGCCCCTCAGTTTGAGAAGAATAGGGAACTGCTTGAAAGAGTCCAGCACAGCGCCACAAAGATGGTTCAGGGGGTAGAACGTCTTCCTTCTGAGGAAAGGCTGAGGGAGCTGGGTCTCTTTAGCTTGGAGAAGAGGAGGCTAAGGGGTGACCTCATCTATCCTTATAAGTTTGTAAAGGGTGGGTGTCAGGAGGATGGGGTCATTCTCTTCTCAGTGAAGCCCAGTGACAGGACAGGGGGCAATGGCTGTAAGCTGAAGCATAAAAGGTTCCGTGTGAATACAAGAAAAAAAATTCTCCCGGTGAGGGTGCAGAGCACTGGCAGAGATTGCCCAGAGAGGTTGTGGAGTCCTCTTGTCTGGAGATGTTCTGAACCCATCTGGACACATTTCTGTGTGAACTGGTGTAGGGAATCGTGCTGTGGCAGGGGGGTTGGACTAGATGATCTTTTGATGTCTATTCCAACTACTAACATTCTGTGATTCTGTGAACACTAATGAAATAAAATGCCATCTCTTTTCTGAGGATAACCAGATTACTCAGGTTCAGAATTTTCTAGATAAAATTCATTTATACTTCTTTATTTTTATCTTTTTTTAAAAAAAAACCAACAAAACCTTAAGTGCACAGCTGTATTTTCCTGCAGTGTTGTGTTACAGACTACTGTTTTACCAATTGCTTCAAAAGTAGTTTGCTGAAAGCGATTTTGTATCATTAATTAAGATTTTTGAAAGAGGTCATAATATATTATGGCTGTGGATAATAGTATTTATTGGTATATGAAGTTAAAGACTCCAGACTAAGCTGTGTTTCAACTGATTGATTGTGTATCCTGGCTGACCTGTCTGTACTAACTTTCAGGAAGCAGAAAACGGAGAGAAATGAATGCAAAGAGGAAAACAAACAAACCAACCAAACTAACACCAAACACCCCCAAACAAACAAACAAACAAACCCAGAAATACAGCCCCCAAACCCCCAACCAACCGAAAAAAACCAAAGCAAACTGAAACCAGAAATTATCACGGTATCATTGAACCAGGGTACCAGGATTTGGGAAAGAACCATCAAATACAGGTGTTTATTGCAATTTGAATTCTAAAGCTGTAGCTTCCTGCATCTTATTTCAGTATCTGATGCATTTGGAAGAGTTATGCAAAGGAAAGCAATGCCTCAACAAGTGGTCTGTCTCACCCAGCTTCCTGTGAAGTGCATAGCTGGGGAGGGTAACCAGAGAGCACTTGCATCACCCTGACACCCCTAGACGGTGCTGGGAACCATGTGGTGGTGAAACAACTTGGGTTTATGTCCTTGTGCAATTGCTCCTGTTGCTTGTCAGCCAGGGACTGCTGGGCATGCTCTGTCAAACACCAGATGCTCTCACTCTTATCTGTCCCACTTCAGATTTGTACAGTCATCCTTCAAAAATTATTTTCCATGCTACTGAATCATGTAATCCCTCAGAAAGCTCCTACTCTCCGTTGGCTTTCCTGATCCTTAAGCAGGCAGTCTTTGATAGCATCTTTGGAAAATAAACTTCAGAAACTGTTGATAAGAAATCCTTCTGGTTTGTATACTCAGAACAGTGCATGGTTGATTTTGAGATCGCTTGTGTCTCATGTCTGCTGAAATCAGAATGTTAGTGTGTGTTAGATGCATTAGATCCTATCTGATGGAGGTACCCACTAAAAGTAGGACAAAAGTCCCTACATCCTGTAATGAAAAAGCCTCTGGCAAAAAGAGTTAGTTTGTTGTTTGTTACTGTTTTATTATCTTACTGTTTGTTTTTCTTTTAAAGAGAGAAAAAAATGAATTTTTTTAAGCATCTGGTAAATATTTTTAGAACACAAAACTTGTCTTGTGAAAATATCCTTCAGGTACTGAATGAAACAGCTTTTTCCCATTAGAGAGGATAACTATAAGTTTTCCTTGTGGATTTTTAACAATAGTACTCTATTAAATGCCATATTTTTTTCCTAAACAATAGGATCCACTTTCTTATTGTTAAGAATTTTAGGTCTCCAAACTATTGTATACTTGGTTATATGCTGTCATTAGTAACTGTCATTTTACTAAATGACTGGGTGGTGTTTTAAACCTGCAGAGTTTCTGGAGTTGTAAAGACCTATATAATGAACATCAGGTGAAAAATGAAATTATTAAAGAACCAAAATAATGCTCAAGTCCTTACCACGTGGACAATGACACAGCTTTTTTTAAAAGCTAAGAATGATTACATTGTAGTATGGCTTGGATTAATCTGAACAATCCCACCTGGAGAATACATACTTCATAGTGAATATTATTTCAAATCATATATCTATATCTATCTATCTGTATGACTTTAGGCAGAATCCTCTGTACAGTTTCAGTAGAATGGTTTGAAGCATCACAGGTTCTTCACAAGGAAATGGAGATGCTCCTTATAAAACAGTGGTGGGTGTTGCTTCATACTGAGGGCAAGAGTGAATTGAGAATGAAAGAATATAGAGTAATAGATTTATCAAAAGATGTAATTGAGAAATACCCTACATAGCCTGTGAGCATCCCAAAGAGTTGGCATTGCCTCTCTACCTTAATGAAGCTGTTTGGCATCTAAGCCAAAAGGACTATCCAGAACAATAATGAAATAGGGCACTGAAATATTAACAAACTAGTTATAATGCCAGTAAATTAGAAGCAGCAGTTGTTGGCCTTTGGTGAATGTCTGTCTCAGTAGTGTCCATGGGGAAAAGAAACAGAGAACGTTTAAGCAAGAGCCACTTAGAAAAGTGGTGGAACCAGGGCAGGCCATTCAGTTTTCATAACTGGGTTCTCTTTCTTGCTAGTCTTTTGTGGTAATGAGCTTGCAGTATGTGTGTGTGAGCATGTTTTAGGCAGGTGGGCTTACTAGAGAGACTGAGATTTGTGTCTCTGCCCTTATCTTTTCAATAGTCATACTGATCCTGCATCTGGGTAGGGGCAACCCAAACTATGAGTATAGGCTGGGAGAAGAACTCGTTGAGAACAGCCGTGCAGAGAAGGACCTGGGGGTCATGATAGACGAAAAGCTGGACATGAGCTCAGAAGGCTAACTGTGTCCTGGGATGCATCAGGAGGGGCATGACCAGCAGGTCTAAGGAGGTGATTCTGCTTCTCTATTCTGCCTCACCTGGAGTACTGTGTACAGTTCTGGGCTCCTCAGCATAAAAAAGATGTGGACCTCTTGGAGCGGGTCCAGAGGCGGCCACAAAGATGATCGAAGGACTGGAGCACCTCCCCTACAAGGACAGGACGAAGGAATTGGGGTTGTTCAGCCTGGAGAAGAGAAGGCTTAGAGGGGACCTTATAGCAGCCTTTCAGTACCTGAAAGGGGATTATAAGGCAGAAGGAGAGAGACTTTTCTCCTGGTCTGATTGCAACAGGACACGGGGGAATGGCTACAAGCTGAAGGAGGGGAAATTTAGGCTGGAGATTAGAAGGGGGTTCTTTACCCAAAGGGTGGTGAGGCACTGGAACAGGTTGCCCAGAGAGGTTGTGGAGGCCCCATCCCTGGCAGTGTTTAAGGCCAGGCTGGATGTGGCCCTGGATGACCTGGTCTAGTGCATGTGGCGTCCCTGCCCATGGCAGGGGGGGTTGGAACTAGATGATCTTTAAGGTCCCTTCCAACCTGAGCCATTCTATGATTCTGTGATTCTATGATGCTGAGCTCAGGAAAACCAACTCGTACATTGGTGCTGAAGAGGGAGTGCAGGGAGCATTGATCTATCTGTACCTGCCTTCCTCTACACCCATCACCCTCATGCAGATGAACACCAGGCTGCCTGGGTAATCCTGAAGACTGCAGATAATGGCTTTAATCCTAGTGGTCAAGTGAGCAGCCAAGATTAAGTTCTGTAGTACCATTTAATTAATGACAAGTGTATTTTGCTGTGTTTTAGGGAAGCAGTCAGTTTGCTGCTGTGGAATGAAATGCTCTCTGGGTACCAAGTGGAATTCCTGGCTTGGCTTCCTCCCGGAAGTTTTACAGCTTCCAGCTGTTGTAAAGCAGATAAACCAGGAACCCTAAAAGCAATTTTATTTTAGTCATGATTGTAAAAAATAAGGTCTAGTGCAAATGGGAAATCTGAAGTATTTAAAGATAGCAGTAGGTAGTGTGAACACAACTGCCTACCACTTTCCCTTTACAGAACAAGTAGCTATTTTTCAGAGAATTAATATTCAGAGCAGGCCCAGTTCATCTTACCTGCCAGGCTCATTTTGTTACATAATAAAATATGATTTATTCTCATTTGGATATAGAACATATAGCCATATAAGCATAAGACATTTGTAAACAGTTACTTTCCAAGCAGCATAATGTAATACCTACCCTCTTAGGTAATTCTGAGGAATACCAAATGTTACTTGCCAAAGGGCACAGATAGAAAGTAGTATTTTGGATCTAAACATTGTGCTTGGAGCTAATCATGAGTTATGCTGATACTTTTTAGTCTCTTAAGTCTGAAAAAAAAAATAAAAATCCCCAGACCAGCATGCTTCCTCAGTGGATTGTTCTGAGTCTGGTAAATCTAACTCTGTCTTTATGTTTTTCCTACAGAATGGTCTTATCGTTGCCTGTTACCAAGGTTATGTGGATATTGTAATAGCATTAGCACAATGCCCTCACCTTGATGTGAACTGGCAGGACAACGAAGGAAACACGGCTCTAATTACGGCTGCACAGGCGGGTAAGGCTCTTTGTTTCACCTCATATATAGGGGGTCTAGGAGAAGTATGTGCATTTCTATTAGATGCCATTAACTATTTTAAGTTAAAAAATAAACAAAATCTTGCTCCAAGTGAGCAGTACTATACTGCTTTGTTCCTTTAAGCTTATTTCTTATGTTTATTCTGGCAAGCAAGCAGTCAACATTGTGGTCATGTAACATGCTGTAGTGATGCTGACAACATCTCTTTTCTCATGTTTGTTGCACCTACCTCAGTGGGTCTGGACTAACTGCTGACTGCAGGAAAAGGTATCTTACCATTAAGAAATATCTCAGCTGATAAGACATTCTTCAACCACTCCATCCCCTTTTTACATAGTCTCAGCAGGATTCAGTGTTTGATAAAACTGCTTTTATAACAGACTGGTTATATTGACATCGACCATGTTAATCCTAGTGCAGACAGGAGTGAGAACAGAGTTTATCCCTAGGTTTTCTTTTATCCCACCCAGCATGGTAATATTCACTGAACAAGTATAATACATCACTTGCTCAAGGAGAACCTGTTCTGACAAGGTGGATGGACTAGATGATCTCCAGAGGTCCCTTCCAAACCCTAAGATTCTGTGGTTCTGTGATCATATAGATGTAAGAGATGCTTTCCAAAGAGTTACTAGTTTCAAGTGTATAGTTGAAAAGCAATCAGTTGACTATTTCTGTTAAAACTGAAACACTATGCTTTAACCTTTAAGGAAAGCTGTAGTTTTCCCTCACAAGTGTTAATGAAGTGCTAAAGCATGTAAATCAGGAAAAAAATGACCAAATAGGCCCATCATTTTGTATTCTAAAAGGTGTCCCAAGGGCTGCCTGGCTCTGCATCCATGGTTTCCTTTGCATCCCTCAAGCATGCTCCTCAAAGGCAATCACTTTACAAGGAAATGCCTGGCTGGTATTTGTCATGTCTACTCACTGATGAAGAATATGGGATGCTTGTGGGAGTTCACAGGATGTAGCATTCTCTCCCAGACCTTGACTGGCTGAAGGAAACAGATTTCCATCAGGCAATGTCAGTGGACATTGCAAGCCATTCCTAAAGACAGAGGAGTTTGGGTTTTATGCTAATCTAGTAATATTGCCACTAGACATTTCCACATAGTACCAAACTTTGCTTTGTGTTATACCAAAAAGTAATTCTGCTGCAGAAGTCACTGCGAGATAGGTCTAGAATACTGGAAGAAAGACTTGTGATGACAGTGGTCATAGTCATAGCAAAGTCAGGAGTATAGAAGCTTTCCAAAGAAAGTGGAGAAGCCTCCAAAACTCTAACCTAGTTTTACTTATCTGCCCTAGTACAAATTTGGACTATAAAAGGCTTAACACTGACTCCTTCCTGACCTTTGTAATTCATGGTAATGTGCTCAGAGTTAATCCAGAAGGCTGACATTGACTTAAGGCTCTCTGCCCGTACTTGCTGTTGATCCCCAAAGCAACAGGAAATGACTGTTGTCAGTAGAAGCATATACAAACACCTAACAACTTGGAACTTTTCCCCTGCCTATGATAATCCTGAGCTACAGTGTTGACACCAGTTACTTAATTCATTATCACAAGATACTGCTAGTGTTAATAGAGATTACTGTGAGTTTAACATTGCAACCAGAGGAGCTACAGTGCGATAGATGCTATTTAATTACTGCTGAATGTTAAGTAGCAACACTGAGCAGTGTAATATAAAGAACTAAATGCAAAGCTTATGTAAGCTTTACCTGAGTGGTGGATTTAGTTGTTTTCTGGGTTGGTTTTTTTGTTGTTGTTGTTGTTTTTTTATTTCAGGCCACAAAAATAATATTTTTGCTAAATAAATTATTCTGAGACATTGCTGCTATATATGCCAAAAGTACAGGGTTTCCTGTGGAAAGTATAATACCAAATCCACATTCTTTGAGTTAATTGTGAAGTGATATCAGAAGGTTTCAGTAAGTGCTGCAATTTTTGTTACAACCTGCTGACCAGGTGGGCCATCACTTAGAGCCAGGCTGAAGAGAAAGTGGATGGGAAAGAGGCTGGGGTCCTGAAGCTGCATCTGTAACATGAGGTATAGATGCTAAAAGGGAGATGACAGGGAGGCCTCTTTACTTTTGCTAGAGGAGTTTAAAATCCACGCTCGCCTATGCCATTTCATGACTGTTCAGACATGATGCTCAAATCTGAGCATTAACTTGAGTTAAATAGAATTATCTTAAAGACCAGCTAGAGTCACGGAAGATAAGTGAATTCAGTTCCTCATATTGTTTTTGATAAGTTAGGATTCTCATCCTTCAGCAAAAGTTTCTGAAGCTGAAGGTTTTTGCATAGGCTGACCTGAGAAAGATAGGCTGGAGGAATCAGTGAAAGGCAGTTCTTTCTTAATGAGATTATTATAGAAAAATAACCATAAACAAAGTGCTTTACTTAGTGTGCAATTTCAGGTTTGAAAATGGGTCTGTTTGCTTGCTCTCTCAATATTTCTTACAGATGTGGGAACCCTTGTCAAAGAAAGCTTGCCTTCCAAAACTGTAAATCTGTTGTAGCCTTCAGCAGGTGGTGCTCAGAAATGGGTAGTGATGGGTAGTGTGAAAGCAGAGGTAGATCATTAAATGTAAGGACAAGGAAAATGCAGAAAAAAATGAGAGACTGACGCAAACAAGAGAATGAAATAAGTGGAAAGAAATGAGAGTGGTTTCAAAAAAAAAAAAGGAAAAACAAGGCAAATTACTGTCCTGATTTTGTTGGGACAATATCTAAGGCCAACCATGATCTGCAGGCTGCTAGCCATTTTAAGTCAGCTAGAGCAGCTGACCTGAGTTGTCTCACAGGTGTATCCCACACCATAAACATCATGCTCGGTATAAAGGGGGAAGTTTGAGGAGCAAAAGGGAACCTTGTTCTTCTGATTTTGAGGGCTGATTTTTCTGATCAGTGTGACTGCTGTGCCATCACTGGGCTGAGTGATTATATTGGTGTTGGTTTGGCTATTTCATTAAATCTGTCTTCATTTTAACTCACAGGTCTTATCCTGATTCCCTTTCTCTGCTGAGGAGGAATTATTGGGTTATGGAGCAGCTACTATAGTTTAGCATCAGATATGGGCTAAATGTACACTTACATTAAAATTCTTTATCCCAGTTTTACTGCTGCTGAGGACATAGCTACATCAGTGACAGTGTATGGTAACTAACATCCACTGGTGTTAAGAGTCCTATTTGCTCTCAAAGTATAGCTGTTTTATGTTACACCGACTGGTTTGGGGCAAGGCTTTAGAGCTGGGAACATAACATTGGAAGTTATCCCAGTTTGTGTTTATTAAGGGAGACATGCAAACAGAAATGTGCAAAGCAACCAAAGGATAAATGGTCTGGGGTGACTTCGGTTCCATCTATCAGAAAGCATTCACCATCCATAGACCAAACACAGGCTTTTGCAGATGCAGTTCAAAATTGTGGTGTTCTATAACAGAACATCTTCCTTACTTTGCAGCTTATCCTTCTGCCTGTATTACATAGATTATTAGGTAATATTGTCATCATGGTAGGCTTTTCTTCGATAGCAGCAATTAAGTGAATTAATCTATTGCAGACATCTGTGCTGATCTCTAAATACAGCTCACAGGGCGAAGAATTGTACCCTTAGCATGCCAGTTCTGGTAGAAGACAGATCTGGCTTACAAGCAGCATGAGCCTGATACAAATTCAGTATCAGTAAACTGGCTGAGGCTGGGGTAATTTATTTTAGAGCTGCATACAGCTTTCATAGCAGACTTTAAATCACAGAAGACTCACCTGTTTTATGATTTGGATACACACTTGTGGTTCACGTAGACACAGGAGAAGTGAAGCAAACTTTATGGCCTCAAGTCAAAAGCCTATGACAGGGCTTTAACAAAAACTTGGCAGCTCTGACTGTTACTTTGAATTTTGTGTCTGTTTGAACTGGAATTTTGAAGGAAACCTCAGAGGACAGCAGCTCTTGCAGGCTAAAACTGAAGTGATTTTCATGAATTGCTGACACATAAAACTTCTGAGAATCAGAAACCACTTCATTTTCATTGTTATTTTATTGCTGGTATTTTTTCTGTCTCATCTGAGTCCATCTGTAGCCCCTCTGGAGAGTTTTGACTGAGCAAGGTCTTTCAGGATTGACTCAGGATCATCCCAGATTTTCAAAGCATCTCTTACTGCAGCTATACTTTTGGCAAAGGGAAGAACATCTTTAGTAATGTAGTAACTGCTGAAAAATCTTCCGTTATTTCTCACCATTTCAATTCCTGTCTCTGGTTTCTGTGGTCAAAAAGCAGTAATTCCACTGTTCCAAAATCTTCATGAAGATGCACACTTGTTTAAAAAGGAACATACCCTACAAAACAATTTGAATACAAAGATTCTCCCTGTACTGACACCCTGGTAGGATTTGATCTTATGCCAGAAAGTCAATGAAACTGAAGCCTCTGTATTGAGTAAGCAGGACTGGGTCACTTGATCCTGCCTTGAACCCAGTTTACTTTTGCTTTGTTCAGCTCGTGTGGCTCATCTTACCATTATTTCAATTTGCATCAAACTCTGCAAGGTATAGGGGGCTCTTTAGTTGTTTTCTCTGGCATTCCTAAGCTGATCTGCACTATCTCTACATCTTCTCATGTTTCAGAAAAGTTTCCAGTTATGCAGCAAGGTAGCAGAGCCCAGCAAATTGTAAAAAATATAAAAAGTAACACTTAGAAAGTATCTTAAATTAATTGGTAAAGATTTTCTTAGCTTGCTTTGCAAAGTGAGTGCTGGACTGCGTTGGTATGTAGCAACTGCTGATGAAAACTGCACAAGATGTGACACTATAAATGTTTAAAATTGTCCTGTATGAATTATAATCTGCTTCAGTAATGTTTCTAGATGAATTTGAATGACATGCATCACAGAATATTCAGCTGGACTGCAGAGTGAGATGAGAGAATATTTTTATAGCTCCTAGTAATTAAATTGTGATTGTTGCAGCTGCCTGACAGACTGCGTTATGTTATAAAGCGTCAAAGCATCATAAAATGAATGACAAGTGAAGGAAAAACTGTTTTGAATGAGTCATAATAGCACTAGATGTTTTTCTTGTTCTGATATTCCAGTTATATGAAGACTTGATCTGTTAATTGGTCTTTCAACCATTCAACCATAGATGTCACCAAGTACTCAGTATGCCCTTGCTCATACTAGTTACCCTGGCGTACAAGGTACATGAATGGCAACAATAGTTGCTTTCAGAAACAGAACTTAAGTCCTTTATTTTACTACCAAAACTAAAGATCAGCCCCATTTTCCTGTCTCTGGAGAGTAGAAAAGTGGCTTCACCCTGTCAGATGGAAAAATAAAAATGTGGGATTCTACACAAAATATTCTTTTGTCTTGTATCAGGCCTGGCATGGTTCTCTAGTTATATTGGCTGGAACTACTGTGTGCAATCACTTTTTAATGAAGCATCATGATTGGAAGACTCGAATTTACCAGGGGAGGGAGAAAGTTGAACCACAGAATCACAGAATCATTACGGTTGGAAAGGACCCTCAAGATCATCTAGTCCAACTGATAGCCCTACACTACTCTTACCCCTAAATCATCCCCTGAAGAAACACATCTATCCTCTTCTTAAAAACCTCCAGGGATGGTGACCCCACCACCTCCTTGGGCAGCCTATTCCAACATCTCACCACTCTTTCAGTAAAGAAATTCTTCCTAATATCTAATCTAAACCTACCCTGGCTCAGCTTAAGGCCATTCCCTCTAGTCCTGTCACTAGTCACAAGGGAGAAGAGGCCAACACCCGCCTCCCTAGAATGGCCTTTCAAGTAGCTGAAGAGAGCGATAAGGTCTCCCCTCAGCTTCCTCTTCTCCAGGCTAAACAACCCCAGCTCCCTAAGCCTCTCCTCATAAGGCCTGTTTTCCAGACCCCTGACTAGCTTAGTTGCCCTTCTCTGCACCCTCTCCAGTAGCTCAATGTCCTTCCTAAACTGCGGTGCCCAAAACTGCACACAGTACTCGAGGTGTGGCCTCACCAGTGCCGTGTACAGTGACCTTTGCCGTCAGTTAATTCCAGTGCTTGGCCTTCCTTCATAAGCTGTAGGAATTCCCCTTGCTTCCCCATAAGCTGTAGGAATTCCCCTACTTACTGAAACTGAGGCCCCTTGTAACCTCAGAGAGACCATTTCTGGTCTTCAACTGGCTTAAACTGAGTTTTCAGAGAGGAGAGCAACTTGAGAGAAGGTGGAAACCTAGGTTTCCAGGCACCTATCCCAACATTGTGGTCACAAGTCGGTGCCGCTTAACCCTAAGGCTGATGACTGCAACGAGCAGAAGAGGATACAACAAAAAGAGATCTCATTATCTGCATTTTCTCCAGTTATCAAACTTGCAGGAGTAGTTTTGGTTTGACCTTGAGAGAGCACTCTAATTCTGTGATATATTTTCTCTGCTTTTTCATTTCTTTCAAGGGCACATAACCATTACAAACTATTTGTTGAACTATTTCCCTGGGCTTGATATTGAGAAGAGGAATGCATTTGGATTCACAGCGCTGATGAAATCTGCAATGCAGGGCCGAACTGAATGTGTGAAAGCCTTGATGTTAGCAGGTATGCAAAGTGCTTTGCTGCTTCTTCGTCATCATCTAACTGCAAATACCAGACTGTCACACGCAAACACCAAGAAGGAAATTGGCTCTTGGAGTGTATATTCTGAGAGGTGTGGTACAGCTTTCCCTGGAAACAGGTGCAGTTTTTAAATAAGTCACAGACAAGGCAGTGGAGCCATGTGTTGTAGGTGCAGGAGCATTGTTTGTCTGTGGAAACTCATCCAGGAGCTGTCCAGGAGCTCTCAGGGTGAGATTCATCAGCTCCAGGAGAGTTTGGGAAATGTGATCATTGAGATTTGTAAATGAGAAATTAATGAAGTTTATGACACAGCTAGGAAAGACTTGGAGGTGTTTTGCTGCCAGCTCTGTTGGATGTGGTGGTGCAGGGCTGGAACCATAGCCAGAACTCCACTTCTCCCTGTTACTGTGGCAGGGAGTGGAGAACTTTGGGGTCTCTGGCTTCTAGCAGGTGAGATTATTGTAGGGTTCATATCCCAAAGGGGACATTATTGAGAAACAGGCAATAACCTCTCTTTCTAACTCCACTACAGACCTGAGTTTGGTCTCCAGGTTTATGGGCAACAGAGTACCAACAGGTCTATATCTGCTGCAGGGAGGGAGTTGTGGCACAGGGAGTGAGCAAATCAATCTCTGCCCACCTGCCTCTCTTCACATCTGAGAACAGAAAATAAGTTTCTTGCTGTCAGTTCTTGACTTGGCAGTTGGATTTACAGCTGTATGCATGCAAGGTGAAGGGGTTCTGGAGAGGAAACTTGGAAGGGTGAGAGGCACTGGGACAACAGCCTTTACAGGAGCCATCCTAGCATACTGCACCTATTAGCCTCAATGTTGTATGGTTTCATTATATTAAGTAATTGGTATATATATTATTAGCTAATAATTAAATAACTAGAATATATTAGTATATATTCTTATGTTACAGTTGCAGATATTTGACACAAATTAAATATTATGGAAATTATAACAGCTTGCATGCAAGTATTGTTTCTGTCTAGACCAAGAATCCTACAGGTCCATTTCATTGAGAAAGTTCCTGAATAAACAGTTAATTTCAGTCATTTTGCTGTCACAGAAGTCTAACCCCTCGTAATTGGAATATTTTAAGTCTCAGGCTTTTATCAAGCATAATGATATTAGGTTCATTAATTTTCATAATATCCAGCTTCTAGATATTGATATGACACAGAAAATGTTGGGATGATGTGATGATTGACATGTTATTTTCTGCATAAGTGCACTTTCTCGACTAACACATACTTCATGCAGATGCCAGTTCAGAGTTTTACAGTGCCTGTTATAAATTGTCACTTAAAATGAAACTTTAATCGCTAGACTTAAGACTTATCAAACTGACCTAACAGTGTCCTGGCTTTCCATTATTATTACTGGAGATCTGATGGAAGCTTGCTCTTTCTGGTTTGCTCACTAGAAGCTATTTCATAACCTTTCTATATTTGTAGAAAATTCTGTCCCTTTTATACTTCTACTTGTACAAAAGTTGTTTCGACCTGTTTGTGCATCAGAGATAGTGAAGATACCAAAGATTATCCAGTGCCTGAAGACTGGTAGAGTTAGTATACTCTTAAATTTTTCAATTGTAGATTATATATGTGTATTGGTGAGTCTTTTGTAGGTCCTCATGTTTTAAGGCTGCAAAGAAATTGTGTTAGATTTCCTGCACCTATTTTAATATCTGATTATTTTTTAGCACGGTACAGTCTGGTGAAATGGAGGGAGAGAGCTGCTCATTCAGAATGGATTTAGAAGTAATTTAGATCTTAGGGGATAATGTGTGGTTGCTGATACAAAGTACTAGTTTGCTGAAGATGAAAGAAACTTATTAAAAGATTTGGTGAAAAAATCAGTTTCACAAATAAAAAAATTCAAAGTTGAAATGTACAAATGCATGGAAACATAGGTGGAAAGCATCCATAATCAGTTGTGGGTCTACCTGCATAGCTACAAAGCAGGTTTGTGTCTTTTGGAAAGAAGTTAGAGCCAGAAGGCTTTTAAACTCAGTATATGTTTAGTGGCTTGTGTGAGACCTCTATTGACAGGCACCCACCTATGGCAATGCAGGAGGTCAGTAAAGGAGAACAACTTGCCTTCCTAGCTGCCTAAGCATGGATTTAACAGAGTCAAATGGGGAAAAGGTATTGGCAGTGTGTGACAGATGGTTGGAGCTGGACTGTCAAAGTGACTGCTCTTTCTAAAATGTGAGTTCCTGGAGGTTGGCCAAGGTCAATCACTACAAGATTAAGGTGCTTTGAGACACTTGGCCATAATTTTGCTCTTTCAGAGTGAGTCTTAGGAAGATGTGAATTTGCTATTTGTGAGTGCACAGCTAGCAAGGAGGGACCCATTCACTCATGGGCAGTTTGTCACAGGCTGCTGCGCTGCCAGGCCTGCACTGCTGCCAGCATTCTGCAAGCAAGCCAGACCAAGCACAGAAGTGCCAGTTGAAATTCACAGGTCAAGCCCTGCTGTAATCTCCAGTGTAAGCTCAGTGCTGCTTTAGTGAAGTCTTCAGAGTGGCTGTGGAACTAGAGACTGAGCTTTAAATACTGTGTATAAAACAGGTTGGTAACAGATGCCTGAGGTCTTTCATTCCCTGTCTTTAAACTCAGTGTGTTAGTTTTGCAATTCAAGGGCCATTAAACCTCCTTAATCAAATAGGATATTGACAGCCCAAAGGGGTATGTGTATTCAAACTGGTTATGCTGAAAATCTTCAGGGCAATTTTCCTAGGAAAATGAAGGGAAAAGGCAAATGTAGTTTTCCTAAAAGAAAACTTGTAGGCTGTACTTAGACTGAATCAATGATTAATTCAATAAGTTCAATATCACATTTAAAAAGGGGCATGACTATTCATGTCTCTTCCAGGTTAGACAGTCTGCTGAATGATGGTTGTTCAGTAATGTCTCCTGATGTTTACAGAAAATCAATACCACTACAGTCAATCATGCCTTAGAAGAGATTTTGTGATGCAAAGTACAAAGTCAGCATTGATTTCTGTTGAAAGATCAGGATTTCAAATCTCTATAGTATTGTTTTCTGAGATAAAGTTTCCAGAGCACCTGGGGACATATCAGTCAGGGAGCAGCAGGAGTGGGCTTCTCAGAGGAAGGTAAGCTAAGGGTGACAGCAAGGCACACGGAGGCACTAGCCTCAGCAAAAATGTGCTCCTTGAAGAAATGGAGCAGGGCTAGTGGTGATAATTGGAACCAGCCACTACTGCAGTGATTTCCTGGCAAGTTGGTGGTAACAAGGCAAGTCACAGAATCACAGAATGTCAGGGGTTGAAAGGGACCTCGAAAGATCATCTTGTCCAACCCCCCTGCCAGAGCAGGATTCCCTAGACTAGGTCACAACAAAGCTTCCCTGACTGGGAATCAAACACAGGCTGCCTTGCTTTTAAATCCATAGAAACAAGGTAGGTCTGAGGTCAAAACAAGAAATTAAAGTCTGTGAGTCAGGGTCCAAATCAGCAAGACACATGGCCAGTCATAGGTATAGCTGCAGCATAGCTCAACAAGGACCAGAGCTGACCATCTGAGCTTCAATGCAGTCCCCAGGCAAAGGTGGGGAGCCCCCAGTGAGCACTTTCTCACACAGCTTTTTGCACAACTCTGATCCAAGGCCTCAAAGCTGAACCATATCAGAGCTGGCATGTCTTTGTCTTGGAGATTATCGTAAGCAGCTGTCTATACTTCTTTCTTGATTACAAACAGAAGATACTGTTCATTAAAAGTTGTGTTTGGAGACTATTCCTGGAGCTACTATTCTTCCTGTGGTAAATCATTGTGTTTTACATGTACAACAAAGGAACAACTTCCACATAATCTGCCACGTTCCCAGTTAGATCTACTGAGAAGAAGGAGAGACCAAGGCAAGCGTTAAGAAGGGGAAAGGACAAGAGACTAGCCTGAGACAGGAGAGATTCAAGGGTGGAAAGTTTGGGTTGGTTGGTTCCAAACCAGAGTAGTGGAGCAGGTGACCATGTCTTTGTATGTCTTTGTTCCACCCCTCACTGGTTTGTCTGTAGTTTCTGCAGTCATGAACTCTGTCAAACCCTGTTGCCTTTCAGATTTTGAAATCCTTTCTTCAGTACACAGCTAACAAACTCCTTGAACTTATTAACTCTTACTCCTCTTTGCCTCATCTCTGCCTTCCAGTCTGGGCCCCATGGTTGGCTTCCTGTGGTGCCTCTGTGCTTTCTCCCTGAGAGGTCCTTTCTGCAAATTTCACTTAAATTACACTTGAACTGAGATAAGCTCTTCTGCTTAGGGTGTTTTGCTCATTCACTCTTGATCTGTGTCTCTAGCATCCTCTTTTTAGGGATTTTCTCAGAGACTGAGGAATCACCTCAGTTAAAACTGAGCTTTTGATCACTTTCCCCATGCGCTCTTTTTCCCTCTGTTTTTCTGTAATGACAAAACATTCTTTCTGGGGAAGGTTATACTGAGCCTATTGCAAACAGATTCCTTGTTACCACTCCTTATGTCTAGTCCCACTTTTGCTAGTTTAAAATGCTGTCATAGAAAAAAGTAATTTATCATAATGTTCTCCTTACCTCAGGTCTCAGTCTTTGGAAATGTCTCTCTTCCAAAGCAATGGGACAGTATGTCTTTTCTTTTGTGACAAGATCTATGTACGTTAGTCTTGTGTTGGCTGTTTGAAAATGGTGCTCCAGCTGATAGAGAAGCCCTTCACAAGAAGTCAAAGCACAGGTTGTAGCCCATTCATATGCCAGGTTGAAACTCTTTCAAGAAACCCAGAAATTAGCTACAGGGCCAGTGACCCCATGTATCAGTATAGGTTGGGGACTGACCTGTTGGAGAGCAGTGAAGGGGAAAGGGACCTGGGAGTCCTGGTAGATGGAAAGATGACCATGAGCCAGAAGTGTGCTCGTGTGTCCAGGAGGGCCAATGGGATTCTGGGGGGTATTAGAAGGGGTGTCGCTAGTAGGTCAAGAGAGATTCTTCTCCCCCTTTACTCTACCCTGGTGAGGCTGCATCTGGAATATTGTGTCCAGTTCTGCGCCCCTCAGTTGAGGAAGGATAGGGAACTGCTTGAAAGAGCAGAGCTACAAAGATGATGAAGGGGCTGGAACATCTTCCTTATAAGGGAAGGCTGAGGGAGCTGGGTCTCTTTGGCTTGGAGAAGAGGAGGCTAAGAGGTGACCTCATGTATGCTTTTAAGTATGTGAAGGGTGGGTGTCAGGAGGATGGGGTCAGGCTCTTCTTAGTGAAGCCCAGTGACAGAACAAGGGGCAACAGTTGTAAGCTGAAGCATAGGAGGTTCCATGTGAATTCAAGAAATTTTTTTTCCCAGTTCAGGTGCCAGAGCACTGGCACAGACTGCCCATAGAGGTTGTGGAGTCTTCTTCTCTGGAGAGATTCAAAACCTGCCTGGATGCGCTTCTGTGTGACCTGGTCTAGGGAATCCTGCTGTGGCAGGGGGGTTGGACTAGATGATCTCTTGAGGTCCTTTCCAATTCCTAACATTCTGTGATTCTGTGAACCACAGCTGAATGTTAAAGAGCTCAGTTATGCTGAAAAACATAAACACTTGCTGCTGCTCAATATTCTGCTGCAGTTCTTCCAAAGGTACAGTCTGTATTGAGCTTCCTCTGTGCTTTACAGAGTTCTTCTTTGTGAACAGAACTAGGCACTTGCCATACTTATTGACAGATACCCATGATGTCATTCTAATACCAGATCTGAGAGGACTTCCTTGCAATTTTCTGGGTGCCAGGGAATGTGGCAGCATTGGATATAGTACTTCAAAACTTATAAAGGATACAGTGAAGTAGACCAGTATGCTTGCTCCTCCTGTTACCCTTATAGCCTCTCTTTAGGCAGCCTGGTGCTCTAAAGAAGATGAGTGTAACCACACTTGAAAGGAAAAGAGTGAAGAACAAGGGCAGAAGCCCATGTGAGGGGGCTTATAGGAACTTGGAGAGATCAAAAGGAAGACAAAGGTGGACAAGGATGCAGAAATATATGAGAAGAAAGAAGGGTGATAGGGCCCTGCTCTGGCAGGGGGTTTGGACTACATGATCTTTTGAGGTCCTTTCCAACTCCTAACATTCTATGATTCTGTGACAGATGTTAGAATTGGATGGATGAAGACAATAAGTTGAGAATTGGAGAAGGACAGGCTGAAAGATAATAACCACTAGGAATCATTGATTACCAGGACCTAACAGTATACTACAAGTGTCTAAGCCTCTGCTCTATAGCACCTCATGTCATCTCTTATGGCTAATCCACTTGGTGATAATAGCATGTTTTTTGCTAACAATCACTTCTTTTCCTCAGGGGTGCTAATCTAAGCTAGATGAGAACAGCTGTTCTGGGCTCAGTCTGAAGGTCCATCTCACCCATTATCCACTCCCTGATATGTATGGAAACTTCTATTATGTTTGCTCACTCTCGTCGCTATCATCTCAACTTTCCCTAAATCTACAGTGTCGTTTCAGAGATAAGAGAATTTGAATTGTTCACTGGTGTTTTCTCTATTTTTTCCTTATTTTTGCCTATTTTTATCTAATTCTTTGGTTCTTTTCTAGAGATTCCTTATATTTCAGTTACTATTTTCACCCCTAGTAAGCACTGAGTTGATATTTTCATGGAACTTATGATCATTAGCTGCAGATCTATTTCTGAGTATAGCAGCAATCAGTGCAAAGCCCATTATTCTCTATAGGAATGATTTTTGTGTACAGAATTGTTTCTTTCCAAATTCGTCATTCTTTTTTTGCAAGCTTGAGTGGATGGGATTCTAAAATGGCAGGCAACATTCAATGCAGTTGAAATTCTTTATGTCATTCTTTGCAGTGTTTTAAGAGAATTTCACATATGCAGCCTTCATTTCTTTTATTACTTTTTAAAATCCATCAGGAGTCCAGAAAGTCAGGCACCTGATTTCTCCTTAGCACGTGTTCATTTTGGCACAAGTATTATTGCCTGTCGTATGTAACATTTTCTTGCAGGGATCTTCCTGATTCAGCTCTGATTGTAGCAACAAAAGGGAAGGCAGCTTTATTAATTAACACTAATTGTTATTCTTTCCATTAAGGGGCAAATGTTCACGCGACTGATCCAAGCCGTGGACTGACTTCATGGGAATGGGCTTGCTACACAGGAAGATCAGAATCTGCCTTCATCATGCAAAAGCTGATGGACAGGCCATGCCCAGAACAGTTTTGTGATCAATATAGACCAGAATGGCCAAAGATGAAGGAACTTCTTGCCAAGGCTGCAGAGCCAAAAAGCTGTTTGCAGAGGATTTCTGAGTGCGTGAGGGCAGCTGTCTCGTTCCGGTCTTTCTATGGCCCAGAAGAAGATGGGGTCCTTGACCACATGGTGAAGGTGACAACAAGCTTGGGCAGTCCTTTCATTGCTGTGTCATGCCGGACCGTGTGCCCAGGCAGCCCACCTTCTGTGGGAAAGCGCAGACTGGCTGTGCAAGAAATCATTAGGAAGCAGAGAGCCGAGGAGATCCGATCTCAGGACAAAGATCACATTAGCAGCTATGAGAAGCTGTTTCAGAACTCCAAAGTCACAGTGATCCCCAAGAAGAAGGATCGTCGGGCCAGCCTGCAGCCTGTCAGCATTGCAGTCTCTCAAGTGAACACCATAGCCACCAGGAAAGCAAGCCTCTTGCCACTCCACTTGCTTAGGCGGAGCAGCGTCAGGCCAGGATTTGTCATTCCCAAAGTTCGTATCAGCAAGGCTCCTCCACCGACCTTCCAGCCAGAAAAGGCTAGAAGGAGGAGCAGTGCAAAGGATGACCCCTATTTGCAGGTTCCCAGATGGAGATACAAGGAGCTAAAAGAGGAGCGGAAGAAGGCAGAGGAACAAGAGAAGAAAAAAGCAGCAGAGGCTCAAAAGCAGAGGCAGGTGTCTCCTGCCAGATGCAGGACCTGATTTAAAGGCAATTGCCTAGAAGGTTTTAGAGCTGTTAGTCTTGTTATCTGAGCAAGGTAACAGGCTGAATGCCTTTGTGCATGCCCATCGCTCATGGAGCTGGAATACTGAATAATGGCCTTTAAGGTGCAGAAACAGAACAAGGGCTATGACACAGTGTATTTGATGGTGGAGCAGGAAGGTATCTGAGGTGCAAGACTTACTAAGTTTACCTGTCTGTTGTTCATAGGAAGTTTTAAATAGTGCAGTCCTTTTCTGGTTTCCTTTTTTTCCCACTTCCAGGTGAATGATGGAGAAGCAGCTTGAAAAATAATGTGTGTGAAAGGAACATATTTTGTGTTTGTTCATTTTGCAATGGGCAAAATTAAGGAGTTGTGCTTTTGACACTAGACATTCCTCTTCTCCTTGCTTGGGTAGATGTACTGCAAGGTTTTATAGTAATAATGAAAAGTTAAAAATATACCACAGTGTTGGTGAACAGTGAAAATCCAAGTCTACAATTTCTTTGAATATACCAAGCACTTTATTATTATTTATTTATTTATTATTTATTTAATTAAAATTCCAGTTATCAAAGTTTAAGACAGCATAGGTATTAAACTGTACAGCTCTATACAGTCTGTATGGATGCAGTTCCTCACGCTGTTGTTTGTTCTGTTGAATTTAAAAGGGGCCATATATGAAATGTTTCTGTAGGTGAGGTATTGACATCCTCTGCAGGTATAAATAAGAGGCAAGGACTGATTTCTTTGGAGCAACAAAGAAGCTGAGCTTATTTTTTAATGCCACCGTCACTTAAGATTTGTGTCCCCCATTAAGTCTCCCTGTATCCACTATCTGTTGTCTCCTCTTTAGGTCTCAGGGATTTTTTTTTTTCATTGTGTTTAACTGTGAAATAAGGGAAATGGTGAGCCACAGGTGGGCTTTTTTCTAGGTTGGTATTTAAATTCCTGTTTAAAAAAACCCACCAGGTTTATTGTGAGCATTTCCAGATTATAGCCCCTGCAGGAAAATTATGCAGTTTCCAGATTCGAACTATTTTCCCAGGTATCAAGTCCATATGCTATGAACATCCAAGGCAGAGTTGCAGTATCAGGCAGCTTGGCCACAAACATTTGGAAACCGTGGTCAGATGTCATTGTGAGCTTTGCTAGTATGCTTCTGGGTGGCCAGAGAGGATGGTACCTCACCCCTCTGTCTCAACACTGGGACAAAACCTTCCCTAGTGTGTGAGTGCATCTCAAAGTGGCAGCTCCCACAGGTTGCTACAGGTTGTTCTGGTCCATGTTACGAAGTCATTTGGTTTTACCAGCAGGTCAGTCTGAATGGCATGCCAGATCTTGGCAAAGTCTAAGGAAGGGCTATAAACCTGCTACTTGCAGAAGAAAGACCACATCTGTAAAAGGAGAGGTCAGACACAAACAGCAAGTTATACAGCACATGATCTGGCTATGGTTTTGCTCAGGTGTTCCTCCCATTTGAAATGAAATGTGCTGTGGTGTGTCCTGATGGTGTTGCCCTGCCAGAGCCCAGACAGACTCTGGTTGCTGCTGTCACCAGCTCCTTTCCATCCTTTACTCCCACAGCACAAAGGCTGGCTGCAGTCTCACTGAACTTATAATGGAACTGTGCATGTCATGGGAGAAACAAATTCAATTAATTGAAAACTAGCACCCAGATTAGACTTGCTAGCTAGTGTCTGTAGGGTCAGGGCTTGATAGAGATTGTGGCAGATGTGTGAGACCAGGATTTTTCCATGCAGCTTGTTCTTTATACCTCTTGCTGGAGTAGCTATGCTGGCTAGACTGCATTGCCAGGTAGACTTTCATCTCAGCTGGAAGAATGTGCACCCTGCTAATAAACAGAATCACAGAATCATTACGGTTGGAAAGGACCCTCAAGATCATCTAGTCCAACCAACAGCCCTACACTACTCTTACCCCTAAATCATCCCCTGAAGAAACACATCTATCCTCTTCTTAAAAACCTCCAGGGATGGTGACCCCACCACCTCCCTGGGCAGCCTATTCCAATATCTCACCACTCTTTCAGTAAAGAAATTCTTCCTAATATCTAACCTAAACCTACCCTGGCACAGCTTAAGGCCATTCCCTCTAGTCCTGTCACTAGTCACAAGGGAGAAGAGGCCAACACTCGCCTCCCTAGAATGGCCTTTCAAGTAGCTGAAGGGAGCAATAAGGTCTCCCCTCAGCCTCCTCTTCTCTAGGCTAAACCTCCCCAGTCCTGTGAATGTAAAGAGCATTTTAGTCTGCAAGTGTATCTGTGCTGTGCAATTCATAGGCACCAATGCTGCAATGGATTTGGTGTGACCAGAATGTAAGCTGAACTTACTCTTCTTTGGAGAGTAGGAAGACACTCTTTAAGCTGTCTGTGGCAAAGGCATCAGCATGGATTTGGAGTTGGTACACTGGATTGAATGGTTTAACAATTAAATTTTGTTTACTGCCAACACAGCATAGTGAAGATACAGCATTCAGATTCAGTATCTGAAAAGCAACCTGTGCTGAAGATGAACACTTGAATTTGCACTCTCAGTATCCCTGGCAGGAGACATAACTGACAGGTATTCTCAGGGATTAAAGTACAGTATGTTAGAATTAGATGCTGAAAATAAAGCCTATTTTCTAATCCTTTGTACTTTACTGTATCTATGTGTATAAATATGTGATGTTTCCATTAAAAGAGGCACAAGCTGTTAAACTTATCTGGTAACCTTATTCTTCAGAGTGGTTTGGGGATGCTGACTTTCACTTTTCAGTAGCTCAAAAAGCCTACTCAGTTTCACCAATGGACTAATCAGCACCATCTGAAAGCAGTTTGGTTTCTCTGGAAAGAGCTATTGTAGGTTAACTCCATGTCCTTGTGACTTTTTTGATAGGAGCAAAAAAAAAAAAAAGACTCTCCCTTGGTCTAGAATGATTGGGTTAGAGATCATCTAAGCAAGCCAGACATGCACAAATCCTTGGGCCCTGATGGGATGCATCCACAAGTGCTGAGGGAGCTGGTTGATGTTACTGCTTGGGCACTCCATCATTTTTGAAAGGTCATGGAAAACAGGAGAGGTGCCTGAGGACTGGGGAAAGTCTTCAAAAATGGCAAGAAGGAGGATGCAGGAAATTCCAGGCCAGGCAGCCTCACCTCCAACCCTGGTAAGGTGATGGAACACCTCGTTCTGGAGTTTGTCTCTAAGTATGTTGATGAAAAGATTATCAGGAGTAGTCAGCATGGATTCACAAAGTGGAAATCTTGCTTGACCAATCTGATAGCCTTCTGTGATGGTGTGACTGTCTGGGTAGATGAGGAGAGAGCAGTGGATGTTGTCTACCTCAACTTCAGCAAAGGTTTTGATGCTGTCTCCCATTATATCTTTAGAGGCAAGCTCAGCAAGTGTGGGTTAGTTGAGTGGACAGTGAGGTGGATTGAGAACTGGCTGAAGGACAAAGCTCAGAGGGTTGTGATGAGCAGTGCAGAGTCTAGATGGAGGTCTGTAGCTAGTAGTGTTCCCCAGAAGTCAGTACTGGGTCTAGTCTTGTTCAACATCTCAAACTTGATAAACTGGATGCCCCAAATCAGTTCCCTACCTATAAAATAGCTATATAATTCAGTTATATAATTGTACATTATATTAAATTAAACCATGCTTATAAAAATACCTATTGGTAAAGTAGTTGTACATATATATCATTCAAGTATACAGTAATAAATACTACATAGGTATAACACCTATATATTCATAGATGTTTATAAATTTATAAAATAAATACACATTAAAAGCCTCTCACCTCCCAGTGAGAATGTGAAGCACTCAAATATGTTAATGATCACTGTCTCTAAGAAGGCTTGTGTTAAATAATTGTTCTGGAAGAAGAACAAATCATTCAGGGTATAATATAGAGGCTACAAAGAGAAAACAGCAGCTGCTTTTTCACTGAACACTGTGGAGCACTTGCATGGGAGGAGAAAAGGGATTCTGTGAAAAATCGTATTTCACTGGGTAATTCAAGTTATTATGCATATTAATTTTGCCTAGTCAGGTTTAAATCTGGCTTTTCTCTCAGCGCATTTGAATTTACAATGACCATAGCATTCTTTTATGGCTATCAAAATGTGCAGAGCTTTGTGGGCCAAATGCTGCTGTTTCAGTCCACTCTCAGGAAAACAGAAGAGGCTGGGAAAATGGGTTCAGGTGGTTCCTTTTCCCCTTCCCATTGTAGCAGCTTGCCATGTAAGAGAGTTTCCTACTCCACCTGAGCTCTTCCTCTCAAACCTCAAGAGGCAGATGTGCAAAATCCATAGTCGCAGATGCCATCCTGGAGGCATTCAGTGATTTCTCATAAGGCACTGATCAAACAGCGAGCTCTTGTAGATGTGGATCAAGAAAGTGGCACAGGAACTGCTTGAACATCTCCACTCCCTGTGTGTGCACATGTGTGTGTGTGTGCCTTTGGTAGTTTTACTTCTGGTGCCATAGCAACTGAAATCTGCTCAGGGCTGTGTTAACTATGAAAGGTGCTTTCTGAGTCTCTTTATGCAGCCTTCTGCTGGCAAAGGCAGTAAAATATTTTCTTCCACCTGCATTTGGCAATGGGAGCTAAGGTTTCCTCGTGCTTGGTCATGGTGAGGTCCTGTCTGTATCTAAAAACAAACCCAAAAATAGTTTAAAAAATCCAAAACAGATGAACTGGTTTTACTGAAAAGTGAAGTTGAACAAATGTGCACAGATTCTTCTGGGTTGGTTTTAATCTGGCTATTATTTACTTGACTTAATCAGAACAAGATTGAGACTAAAGCAATATCAATCATTCATCCTGAAATCAGAGTTTCCACCTAGAGAAATAGTTTTCAATGGAGAGTGCTACCCTGCCACTGGGTAGAGGATCATATCCTTCCTTGACCTAGGGGAAGGCTCTGACCTCAGCTCTCTGCTGACCCATTCTGGTTTCCTTGCAGCTTTCATTTTTCCAGCAGGACAGTAAGGTTTGTTTCTCTTCTACAGCTAGTTGTTGATGAGCTCTCATACACAGCAGTCAATGGCACCTCCTGGAGCAGTTCAGTGCCTCTTGCTCACCTTTGGCTAACTAGCAGTCTCACATTCATTGTGGCTCACAATTGCCAGAGACAGTCCTTGCCCTTGCACAGTCCTCAGCACCATGCTGCAGCTTTGCTCTATCGTTTGGATTTGGGAAAATTTAGACCCCTGCATACAGCACTGGGTAAGACTGCATCACCAGTCCTCCACAGAGGACTGCTCTCTTTACATCAAGTAAAACACTGGCTTAATCTTTAATTCAAAACTGTCACGAATTCCCCAGCTCAGGAACAAAGTGAGCTTGACAACAGTCGGAGGCAGAAGATGAAATATTAATCCATGCTTTCGAGACATCCAGACTAGATTATAGTAATTCCCTGTCTGCAGGGCACCTCCTTCAAAACAGCTTGTACAGAAGCCAGTCATGGAAATTAACCAGGTGCTGCAGACAAACAGCCGATCTCCCAGCCACTAGAATAATAGAATCATCAAATGGCCCAGGTTGGAAGGGACCTTAAAGATCATCTAGCTCCAACTCCCCTGCCGTGAGCAGGGATGCCACCTACTAGACCAGGTTGCCACTAAGTTGGGTTAAGCTGGGGGCTTGCTTGGAAATATCTATTCCTTCTTTTTCTCCAGATATGATTTTCAATTGCCTCATGTAGAGCACATTGTTATGTGTATAGCACATGCAGCTATTTCAGTTACTAAAAAAGTCTCAGCTCCAGAATGTGTTTACCTGTACAAGAAAGAAAACAAATGCAGAAAAATCTATAAACATGGTAGGCAGGTTTCCCTCCTAAGACCACCCTAGGACACAGGATGTGTGCTATATTGGCTGTCCTTTTAGGGGACTGAGTGGCATTTCCTGAGGGTAAGAATTAGTTAAATTGCAAAAGCAATGAAATCAGGCCATTGTGAAGAGCTGAGTGTTGCACACCAGTCAGCGACGATATGACCAAAGCAAAGAGAATGTGAGGTTGGATGAGAGAAAGAAAACTACCACTGCAGGGAATATGGCTGAAGAAAACACTGAGGAAAGAAAAATAATTAAAGCCAACATCACCATCCAGGTATTTCCAAAAGCATCGAAGCTGCAGCTGTTCCTGTGCTGGCACATGCTGGATCAACTGCAGGGCTTGTTCCAGCCAGACTTGCTTGTCTCCTCTGTGCCTCAGTTTTCCCATCAATTAAAGAGAAATACTTCCCTAACTGAAGTTAACTCATGAGGTCTGCATTTGGTTATCAAGTAATAAAGGAAAAGGATGGGTGGGAAAACTGACAGAAGCAAAACCACATAATAAAAACCAGTGTCAATCAAGCAAACAGCACATGCCATTTATTGGTTTTGGAAAACCACATAAAGTTCTTTACAGATGGTAGAGGCAGTTTGGACAGCAGGGGCCAGAGTGGAGCCTGGGATGATCCTGATGGTTTTCTGCAGATGTCAAATGATGGTGTGGCCAGACACATCCAGAACACAAATCATCTGCTGTTCATGGCTGGATGGTGGCTGAACCCCTACATCTTCTGAATACAAAGAAGTGTGAGAGTGCTCATGTATTCCTCACAGTACAGAAGCATATAATTAAAAGTATCATCCTTCAAAATCTATGAAAAAAAGAAGAAATTCTTCCCTTGGAGTAACAATAACTGATCATGTCTTTGGCTTGTTTTTCCCATCAAGCACTTCCCTTAGGTAAATTAGTATTTGCTGTATAGAAAAAAGTACACTGAAAGATTTGCTTAGAAATACAAGACTAAAAAAAAGTTTTGCATCATATGCCATCATTGTACCCTACTTTTCCAAAGTGTTCCAGCTTTTGGAGATTCCAGTGGGCTATTTAACAGATTTCTGAAGTTATGAAAGAAAACGCCAGGTCCATGCAGTCTAAATGCCATTAAATCCTTGTGTTGTCATTTCCCATTAGTTGGGCTCTTCTGAAAGCCTTGTGCCAGCCAAGAAGATACATCAGGGAATGACACTTAGCAGGAATTTAAATGAACCTGGGGCAGGAGAAGAGAGGAGGAAGAGGTGGCAGCAACAACTCAGCAGCAGCAAGTCAAACAAAGCCAAGTTCAAATCTAACACCGATAATCCCTCACCAGAGTTATGTAAAAATCATATTAATGTATGGATATGAATCTTATTATGCAATTGTGGGTTTGCACCCACCCAAAATAGCCTTTGGATTTCTAGGCCCAGAAAAGAGGAGAAGAAAACAGCATTTCCTTCACTTGTGGCGTGAAGGTCTCTCCCTCATGCCAGAGCAAGAAGCCCAGCTGTGACAGTTATCAAACTCAACCCAAAGCTTATGAAAGTATGAAATGCTCTGAGCATGCATTGATAAATTCTTTAGGATAATAGCAGATATTTCATGATTTCTAGCCTGGGCAGGACTGCTTTTTAAACAAGTTGTGCAGTATTAAAGCATCAACTTGTCTCAGATCCTTTGAACTTGTGCAGAAATGTAGCTGAGGCAGGTAATGTTTGGATGGGATTGTAAAAACTTCCTAGGCACTGAGAAAGAATCACAAGTCAGCATGAAGCAAAAGGTGAAAAACTAGGCACTGGGGATGCCATAGCCAGATGAGCCCACACCCTGTCACAGGCTGGAGGAAACAACTTTCTTACCTGATTTATACAAAGTTACTGAACTAACTATAAATATAAATTCCATAGTCAGCTCAGTGGTCAGACATCTTACTTTGATATGAACTTTAATGCATTTTACCCTGCTTTCAGGTTCAGTTTTAATAATGCTGCCATTAACTAGCAATTAAATGCTAACTTTGGGTTTCAGAGTTAACAATCCTATTAAGACATAAGCAGAGTATTTTTTTCTTGGAGATAGTTTCAGGCAGGCTGTAAACCCCTGTGTCAGTGCACTAGTTACATTGCTCACATTTTCAAGACAGCATTAAGAAAATCATAATGGTGGGAAGAAGCCGAAGTGGGAATTCTTCGTGCACCAGACCTCTGCAGCAAGGTCTGCACCTGCAAAATACTTCAGAAGCTGCTCATACCTTTCCTAGGAATCCTTGCAAAATGTTCCTGTTAATTTCAATTATATTGGTACCTTTCCTTTGAGAAAGTGCCTACTCAGTTAGGCAGTGAATCCTGGGATGCTGGCAGGGCATGTAGATATTTAAAGGCTTTTTCACATTTGTCTTCACAGGCAAACCCTATTAAATTGTAACAATAACTGCATGCATTTTACTGGTAATCAATCTATCTTCTATGAAAGATAACAAAAGCTTTCACTGCAATGGGAAATCCAGAAATCCAGATCCCCTACAATCCGAGTCTATATTCTAAACACCATGCTTTAGGCATTGCTGTAAACACTGCTTATTGATGAACTCAATACGTGCTTTTATTAGGTTGCTTGTAACTACCACCAGCAAACACAGTCACATGTAGGGTGTAACCCCACACTTTTTGTCTGGTGCAAACTCAAAATGTATTCCATGGTCCAGAACAAAACACTCTTCCAGGAGTGCAGCTCCAGCAGCGATAATTTTTGGGGAAGTAAGACAGGGGAGTTTGAGACAGCGGCCACCAAAAGACTGTGTAAGACAGTATGGGGACCTCTTCTGCAGCAGCAGAAGGGATGGGTGAAGGTGGTCTCTGTGCTTACAGAAGTGATGGGGCTGGGCAAGTGAAAGCTGCTAGGCACTCATGCATGTATTTCTCTCTGTCGCAGTTGTTGCATTCACAAAATATATACTTATGACCTCCTTACTCCAAGTGCCTTAGACAAAGTAGTCTTGCATAATTATGTGAGCTGAATTCACTTATTTTCTGAATTGCACCTTACTTAAAAGGTCTCATCTCTGCTCTTTCCAACCCCAACTTCAACATTTTCAGGGTGCATGTCCAAGAAGGTTGTAGCATTTTCCTCTCAAAATATCAAGGTTATATCAGCTCAGCTGTTACCATGATATTTTGTTAATATCTCCCCCAAATTCTGTTTGTCTGCCAATCTACAGAAAATGCCTATCCAACTCTTAGCATTCAGTGCCAGTTTTAGTGAGTGAAAAGATTCAGCTTGAGGTCTCTTCCCCTGGCTCCTCTCAGCCACTGCTTTCAGACACCTCCCCACACACCTGGAGAAGCTCTTACCTCTAAGAAGCCTAGCCTGCCACATAACAGTACCAGCTGCTATACTGAATTTAAGGCATGAGTTTGCAGGGCCTATGCAGGAGCCATGCAACAGTGTGGCAAGACAGCCTGTCCTTGAGAGTGCCAGCATCGGGTAGTGAGATGCCAGCAGATGGGACAGGCTTACTTGTGACGCACTGCTGCCTCTGAGTAACTCCCGGTCCAACAGGTTTTGCTTACAAGTCCCTCCTCCTCCCCTTTGGCTGATGTTTTTGCAGCTTCTCTCTGTCTCTTTTCTCCCATGTTGTTGCTGATGGGAAAGGCCGTGAAGCCAGAAAAAGTCTCACCTAAACCTGCATTGATCACACTGAAGTGATTCCCCAGCCAACTCCAGCAGATGCTGTCAGCAAGCTGCAGTGGGATCAAATTGCTCTTAAGAAGCATTTCTGTAAAGTTTGCAGAGTGAAACCAAGTTCACCTCTCCTTTTACACTCAAAGAGCTTTTGCTGCACAGTTGATGGAAAGCAAAAAATTTTCAGCTGTATTGTTATTAATGCCAGCAAATACAGCTGAAAATACACAGGGCTCATATTCATTGCTTGTAGCTTATATTACCCATTCGAACTACAATGCTATCAAAGTAATGCTCTCCATTTACATCAGCTCTAGCATTTTACCTTGAGTACATATTATAAGCTATCAAACTGCAGTGGCCTATAATGAACATCAAGGTGCCACCTTGATTTAGACACCATTCAGGATAGTAGTGCTGGGTCACTAATGCTATTTACAATTGGTTCTCAGGGTAATTGGTACATCTCTTCTTCCTAAAGTGCTGTGCTTTAATCTTTTCACTCTATAATCTCAGCTCCTTACAAACAGCCACAGAAATATTTGTATTTTCAGAACATAAAGGATAATAAATTAAGAGTGAAGTTCCTGCTTGATTCTGACTATTAAAAGCATTTCAATAATATCTCCAGGCTGAGCAGCTATGTTGCCAATTGCTTTGCAATCTTGTTTGATTATAAGCAAAGCAACACAGAAGTAAAGAAGAAACTGCAGAGCAGTAACCTTGGGACTGCTTTGGTAAATTAACATGGGGTTTATATAATTCCTCAAAGAATGGCTGTGGTAGGGCTAGCTTGTGTTTGTTTCTGCTGAAATATACAGTACATTCATCTATCAGGAACTGAAAATCAGGGTATTTTCCCCATTATTAAAATCAACACTAAATCATACAACATGTATATGAAAAGATGCACATGCACTCCTGTGTGTTATAATAGTGATTTTTTTCCCCACTCCTATCTAGTAAGCTCCTTTCACAGAATCACAGAATATTAGGAGTTGGAAGGGACCTCGAAAGATCATCTAGTCCAACCCCTCTGCCATAGCAGGATTCCCTAGACCAGGTCACACAGAAGCGCGTCCAGACGGGTTTTGAATAGCTCCATAGAAGAAGACTCCACAACCTCTCTGGGCAGTCTGTTTCATTTCATTCCCTGAAGCCAGGGCTTTACAGAACACTGAGAGTCAGCAAAAAGCCCAGAAGCCAAAGTCCAAAAGAAGTGGCTTCAGAGTTACCGAGCTGCAGAACTGAAGATGAGATGCAGTCATCTAACACTTACACTCCCCTGCAGAGCTCCACAAACGCAACTCACACAAAGAAAAGGATCTGCCTGCCAGTCTTCTCCTCTACCATATCTCAGGTTGATATGCCTTACAGTGTTTGAGAAGAGAGACACTTGGAGGTCCTTATCTTATGTAAAATACCTAGTTTGACACAGCAATCCTGCAAAATAAACCTGAAGTTACCTTAATTCCTTGGAGAGTATCACTGAAGTTAACAGACTCCATAAACACAAAGCAGAAATCCTCTCTGAAAGATTGGTGGCCTGCATGGATGGGAAAATAACCTGCCTTGAAGGAACCTACATCTGTTGGAATCTTAAATCTTCCAGTAGAAATCTGTTTAGATGCCATTGGTAATATTTTCTGTACCTTTTAAGGTTCAGCCTTTTAACCTGCTCCCACTGAACAGTCATACCTGTTGTAAAGGACTGACCATCAGAGTGACACACACTGCACACAATGCCAGCCAGGAAAAAACCTGCATCCATAAACAAACTAATCATAGGAATCTAGGACACAGGAATATTATGACTCATGATAGTCAGGTCATGCTCCATACTTTCTATAAATATTTATCTTAGCAATAACTGGCTAATGGTGAACCAGCTATTAGCATGCAAAGTAGAGCCCTCCTAGTATGACATACAGGTTTTCAGTGTGTACACTGTAGGACCAAGTTGATGTGGTAAAAAGCAAAGCTGTGTGTTTAATGAAGGTCTTCATAATAAGCTCAGCTGAAAGGCTTATTTAAGGCTTCAGCCTTTCATTCCAGACCTCTCCAGCTGTCACAATTGTCACACCAGCAGTGAGCTAATGTTTATTCTGTTCTGGGTGATAAATCAGCCCCTAAAAGAGAATTCTTGCATTCAATATTCATAACCTTTTATCCAGAGAGTAGGAATTAAGTAAGGAATCAGCTTCTAATGTAGGGGTTTTTATTAGCAGCTCAGATTTGACACAGTGAAAAGCTACCTCCAAAAAGGATGTTAAAGTGTTCAGCCGAACTGTATGTTCCAAGGAATCTGATCTCACATTAATGTCTCTGGGATATATAAAATATTACATGCTAGTTTCTACAATTTGAAATTTCTTTGTAGGTACACACACTGGAATACTCAATTCAACTAGAATATATCTCCTTTTTCACATTCTACATGCACATACACCCAGTGCTGGCTTTTGCAGTGAAGAGAGAATACATACTTTTTTATACTAAACCTTGTAGGTTTGAAGAAACAGAAGTTTGTTAAAATATGTTTGCATTTGCAGATTTTTCCTCATACAAATGTCTGTCTGTGTTATGCAAAATGATTCAAGGACATGTAGGTTTACAAATCAAAGAATTGTGCTTTCACTGTATTTTCAGGCTGTAGAAATTGAGGTCACTGAGCAGTGTAAGGAATGGTTAGTATCCAGTTCTGAAATGAGATGATAGCTCACTTTCTCTTCTCTCATCATATTCTAGCAAAAGTTTTATACTGCACAACTGAATCCACTTCTGTGCTGATCACTTACTATTCTAGTTTTAGCACTTGAGGGCTTACTGCTTTAGTCACAGGTCCTGTTCATTGCAGATTTGAAGTACACAACACTCCACCACCATGTGCCTCAGTCTGCTGGTATTCAAGAGAGAAATAACAAGACTTTCAGCTTCCTCAAAACTCCCCAATACCTTGACAGAAACCCAGCTGCTGACTCACTCTGCTGTACTGGGGACAGACATGCTTAGAGGAGCAGCTTGGAGCTGAGAACCAGAGCTCCACTCAGCCCATACTTCTATGATACTTCAATAACAAATTTGTGGCACTTAGGGGGATGGTTCAGGGATAACAGTAGTGCAGGGCTTTCAGTTGGACTTGATGTGAAGGTCCTTTCCAACTGTGATGATTCTATGATTCAAATGTCAGGACAACAGAGGGAGGTGAAAAAGAACAGGTGCATGTGTTCGCTCTGTACTGATGGCTTAGGACTACTATCTCTACCACTGCCCCCCACCTTCTGGGCCTTCCCTGGTAGCTGAAGACTCACAGCTCTCCCTTGTGAACTACTTTCGTGGGCTTGGCTTTTTCCCCTTGACTTCCATAAGCGTTAGGAGTCTCTTAGCCGGAACTCTCTGTCCATGGTTCCTGTTTGTGAAAATCTGCTCTGAGTTCACAGAAACAATCATGGATTTGAAGAGGTTTTTAAAGAAATTTACCATGAGGCCAGGAGAACTGAAACAAATGGAAGGTTAACCCTCAATGCAGTGATACATCACTTGGAAAATGAAATGGTGCACTGAATTTACAAATAAGGTTTGTTGTTTTTTTTTTAATACTAAGCAAAGTTTTCAGATCAATACAGTAGGTTCACATGTAAGTGTAAAACAAGGAGAAAACTGATGCTTCCCCTTCAGATGCAAGCATTGGCACACTGGTTCAGTTTTACTCGGCTAACACCTGGCTTCAGACATGTCTGAAACACATCAATATGAGTTATTTTAGCCACCAACACCATGCAAAGATTAGTAGCTAGCTTTTGCTTTTCTGTTTAACTAAAGCTGTTGTTCTGTATCTCAAGAAACACTTCTGGTTTAAGAGGGATGCCAGGTCGCTGTGCTCTCCAGTGCACTCACTCCCCCGCTGCTCCCTATGTGAGAAAGCGCTAAAAGTCGGATAGTCATTATCCTTCTTAACATGGTATCAGACATCCATTGACACCTGAGGCAGCCTATATTAAATGACTTGTAATACTTTGCATACTTTCATAACCTGCTGTTTGTTTGTCAGACAGAAAGAAGGATAAAAACTATTTTGCTGAACCAGCTTCAGCCACAACAATGGGAGAACATACCAAAGGTAGTACATACACCCTTACTGTCAGCTCTATTATAGAGAGCTCACAGCTCATTAACAGCTAAACCATTTGTATAATCCTTAAAATCACTGTGGATTACAAATACTTTTCTTTTTCTAAAGCTGTGAATGACCTACAGAGTGCCAGCCACAGAGTTTTCTAAAAATATCTCCAACACAAGCTGGGTAGCAGAGATTATATACAGGGCTTCTTTCAAGGTCACTTGCAAGATCTATGCTTGCAATGGCTTTAGTATCTGTATTGCCATTTTGTCCCTGGCAGTATGGGAGCCTATTTTGCAAAAAATCCTCAGCATCCATGCATGCCTGTCAGCTCCAAGCAGTAGTAAATCACATAAAGGTCACTGTACTCTTTTTCTCACCTCTGATCAGCATCCTGAAGGGAATGGAAACAGCCTTTGCAACAGAGCTGACTTCCTTGTTCATGGAGTGCTTTGCCAAATGTAATCCATTCCACCTCTCCTCTCAGGCTTCCTACGTAAATACTAGTGCTACCATTTTATGAAAAGACTAAAAAAATAATATGTATTAAATGTATTCTCTTCTCTGATGGGGGAGAAGGAAAACCAGTAAGTAAATGTTCTTGAAGAAGATTCAGGAAAACAGCAACAAACAAAACACAAACCTCCACCTTTCTAAGAACGAACTGTGCACACCAGAAGTCTGATATGAAAAACTTTGAGGAAAACAAAAGAATGCTTTAGGAAAGCAAATCAGGTAGTTAATAACTATCTTTACTAATTTTACAGAATAAAATCACACACACCACTTACCAAAGGCTACAGGTGCAATGCTGATTTTTCTACCCATCTGTGGAAGAAATGTGATGAAGATTCACCACTTTAAACTTGACTCAGTTTCTTCTTATCAAAGCTCCTCCAGTCACTACTGCATTCCTCTTTCACTGACAGAGCTGATAATGTTAGGTGTAAGCATTTACATTTAAGTGCCTTTTATCTTGTGAGGGCGGAGGTTTGTGGGCAAAGAAATTCAACAAAACCAGACACTTGTCTTCTTAATTCTTCACATCACTGCAGCATCTAATCAGCAACATTTCTTCTTGCAGTAAAAGTAACTGTATCTTTACTGATGTCCCCACATTTTCTAAAATGCAACTAACATGTCTTAATCCTATAGCTAATACACTGGCCTAGACTTCAGTATATTTTAAACGATATACCCAAACCTGAAGGGAAGATGAAAAGTGGTTTATAAAACCCATACCTCCCTCCTCTGTGAAGATGGGGAGCATTCAGAATATTAAGTTACTCTAAAGGACAAAAACTTATGTCCAGCCCATCCCCTTCACCTTGGTATGAAACAGATTGCTATAAATATTTTCATGAAACAGCCAGGAGCGTGTGATGATGATCATACTACCATGGACAGAAGAAGCAGAGTTATGTTCCAAGACATCCAATGACAAAAGGGTAGACTGTACTGTTGAAACTAGAAGCAAATTATTTTAATTACTAATAACATTTGCAATACTGCTGATAGCAGGGCCATGGAACTTGGAATAATTATGGACAACTCAATCAACAGAATGCCAAACATCATGCACATGTATTTTCCCCAAATTTTAATGAAAGAAGACATTTTTTGAATAATGTAGCACATCAGGGCAGTAAATCTATCATGTATCACATGTATTTGTTATATTATATACATGGCACATGTACTAAATATAGGATGCCCAAAGTCTCAGAAGGCTTCTAGAAACACTGCAGCCATTTCTCCAAACTCTTTTGTGACTCCCTTGTGTTATGGCATGCACTAACTGCAGTTTTATGAGAAACCTCTGATTTTAATACTTTTCCTGCAAGATTAGAACTTGAAAAGCAACAGAAAATGTTAGATTTCATTTCCTTTACCACTCTAATTTATTACCAGGCTTAGATTCTATAGCTTCTCAAAGATAAAGAGTGTGGATCTCCAATTTCATAGTGGAAAACAGCAAGTCCCATTCTAGACAGTAGCATCTCATTTTATTTTAAATGGGATTGGACAATGCAAAACAGCTCATCCACTCTATCATAAAACTTCCCAGTAAATTTTACTATCTATAAGTGCTGATTAGTCATGCAGTACTCTGTAATAAAATCCCATAAACCCCACAAACCCACACCCTGCTGATTTACACAGTTCTTACAGAAAAAAAAGAGAGTCCAATATACAACTTCATGCTTTATTGTTGCAGTGTTGCTACATTGACAATTACAGAAAATTTATTTTATAATCACTTCAAGGTAACAGTTGAATATCTCCCCTGCTTGTATGTTATTGCAACATACTTTAAAAGTATCAATAATCATCAGTAGGCAATCCAGATCGCCAGTATGAATCTATGAAGAACCAGTTATGAGTCTTTATTTTGGGCAAGGTAATGCTTTGGTAAGGTCACCTATGCATAAATATGGATATCTCCCAACAATATATAATATGCTTTCATAGAAACATTTTCTAACTATATGGGAATTCCTGCACTCGAAAAGCCACTAAGGCTATCTTGAGAGTCAGACTCCATTGTACAAACTTACATATCCTTTTAAGTAAAGAAAGACAAAATTCAGGTATCGTCTCTATATGCTGCATACATTCAATTAACAAGCAGGAGCAGTAGTTTGTAATTGAAAAGCATCCATATTCCTAACTTTTAGTATTAGAATGGAAATGTGGTGTTGGTTGCAGAAGCATTTCTACCAGCTATTAGTGGACACAGAGTAAATGTACACAGTCCCACCCAACTGTGTGCTTCTACACTGAGGTACGCTTAGTTTTCCACTGCAGTCAATGGAGTTGGGAGCGATCTAGCTCATCTTGAAAGACACTTCCACCTGATCAAAGATGCCATATCTAAACTCTGCTGACTATCTTGACTACATCACCATTGACTACAGCTGGAGTCTAGACACTGCTTGAAGTGTAGGCACAAGAGTAGAAGAGGTGGATGGTATTACCTGGATGGTACTTGAAAGCCAGCAGCTACCAGTATGAAGCAACTGTGATGACCTGCTTCATTGTTGACACAGCACACTAAGAGCTACTGGTTGCACCACCAGTGAAATGCCACTTCTTTTTTTTTTTTTTTTTTTTNNGAATCTGCAAATGTTCCTGCTAGCAGATTACTTCATGCAGATATTCCACAAGGCTCAACAATGCTGCCTGAAGGAATGAGTTACTCATGTGTGAATCCCTTGTACACTCATGAGTGGCTATGAACAAAGCCTCAGACATACCAACATCAGAAACAGAAAGAATATTTTTAAAATTATGCATATTCTAATACAGAATAATTATTATAAACAAAATTTCTTCCTTAAGGCAAGTATGGTTATCTAATTAAACTGAAAATAAGGACTGCATATACAGATTGCAGTAAATCCTTCCTTGGATGTAGACTAAATACAGCCATGCATATCCTTTGCAAAACATCATTTCTATTTCAAGCCTATATAGAGATAGAAATGCCAGGTCCCTGTCATCCACATGAAGTAAGTTATTCCCTTGTGTAAAGGGCCATTATTTTGCAAGATTTTGTTGGTGTTATTTTACATCAGCTACTCAGGAAATAATTATTTAATATGCAGAAATTTAAAAGAATATTTTTCAATCTGTCCTCACTGGATGTCTATACTATTTGAACATAAAAAACTAGTAAAGCCCCAAGTGATCTCAAACTTTCACTGACTTGTCAGGGGAAAAGTTTGCAGCACTAGCTCTGGTACCCACTTTTTTTATGTTATTCAAAGTTTTAAAAATGTAGAAGGTACTAAAGGCTGTACTGTACTTACAGTCAGTTAAAAACAGAAACATATTTAAAAGTGTAGGTGGAATGTTTAAAAAATTACTTTCCTGGGTTTTACAGAGATGAGTTGCAGAAGGAAAATTATAGAGCTAAGTGATTTTGAACTGTGCAATCAAAAGATTTAATTATGTGGCCAAAACTAACCCAACTGCTGTATTTGAAAAGTAACTTCTTTACTCCCTCATATGACTACTGTCCTTTTTCACAATATGACAACTAGGAAAAAATACAATGTGCAATAGAGGTCAAGTCATAAAAATAAACACATTGACTAATGGCATCTCTTCATTTCAAACAGTGATCTCATACTGTAAATTAAAAAAGAAAACATATTTTTTGCAGGTTTATTTTAAGTACAGTTCTGAGCTAACTGGAACTGAGGAATCAACATCTCATAAAAATACAGCCCCTAGTGAGACCTATGAGATCACAAATCAGTTGCCTAGAGCAGCAGTGTTCTTGTAATTTCTGGTTTGTCTGCCCCTCTCCATAGCCACAGACCTCCAAATGGAAGAACCTCAGGAAGACTGTGAGTGCAACAGAGTTTAAAGAAAATCCAGCTGGATTTCTGTCCACTTGAGAATGTTTTGGGGCCCTTTTATAATCTCACTAGTTGAAATCAAAGACCACAGTTGCTGGGGTTTAACATCATAGGATACTGAAGACTGCAAGAGTACTATGTAATGAAGATAATCTCTGATTTCCGTCTCAACACAACAAACTCCCTCCGGATAGTAAAGGTACCAGTAAAAAAGGGCTATTCTTCCTTACTAGCTTAGCACAAAAACTACATTAACTATCTGCTATTACAATGCCACAACTAAAAGCACAACTTTTAAGCTCATTAATCATATTATTCATAGTACAGTTTTATCCTGGCAGTAAGAAAATTGTATAAAAACCCTACTCCTCATCAGCAAATACTTAATAGAGACTTTTCCATCTGGGCTAACAACTGAACAATGTCTTCATTCTTATTAACCCTTGAGAATTAAAGCAAAAGAAACAGCATATTATTTCAGAGCTAATTTTACTGATTTGACAGTAGGAATCCTAAAGGCTTTTAGTCTTCTCTCGAATGCTTAGTCACTGATGGAAGTTTGGTTGAGATTTTGGTGGACCTCACTTGCGAGGCTGGTGGATATGCTGTTTGACATGTTGTGGGTGAGGAAGCTTTTCCACAGAAGGATGTGGCTTCTGGTGAGCCACCTGAGCTGCAGCTGGAGGGAAGTCCTTATCACCCTGTTCAAAGAACACATCAGGAGAAAATTGAGGAATCTTAAAAGCATCCTTCCCAGTTCAATGGATGAAAAGAAAAAAGAAAAAAAATAGCAGATGGCAAACAGTTTTGCATGTTACTCTGAAGTCCCCCTGTGCACATTCTATCTTGCCATTCTTTTAGCCAACTTCAAAATTTCTCTCACACAAGTTTCACCTCTTCCAATCACTCACAAAGAACCAGTATCTTAAAGAACACCTCAGCATTCCTATCTTCAGTACTGAATAGCTCCTCATGCTGTCATTTTCACCTCCCCTGTATGGTCAGAAATTCTTGACCTGTTTGGTCTCTCAAAGCAACTAGTAAGAGGAGACTATTTTACAAATAAAGTAAGACTGTGTAAAAAACTACTTGCAAACAAAAACCTACTGTAGGAATGCCAGATCTGGAGCAAGAAAGGCAGGATCTAAAGCTACTTTCGACTCAAATTTGAGTGGTTGGCTGGCTTTTAACATGCTCTTTTAACCAGGTCTGCTAGCGTTAGTTCTCATGTGCTGCTGCTGGACAGGCTCAGATCAGGTGTAACAGGCCACCTATTTATTACTGCCTTTTCTAGGGTCAGTCCCATGAGGTTTTCAAAAAGCAATAGGAAACAACTACTATCAGTGCTCAGTGGCAGGGGGAGGAGAACAGCACCACAATTTCCCCATTTAGAAACTGTGACAAACATATATGCCAGAAATACCCTGCATTCCATCAGCTCATGGGGTAACAACCTTACGCAGAGGTATTTGGTACAAAGCTGATGTCCCAGATGGCCTCTTTCACACCTGACCCCATGTGGATCAACTCCAAATTCTTCCCTTCTGACATTTATCTTTTTTTAATCTTGTTCATTAGGTTAACATTTTATTTTTTCCCAGTTTTTTGTCTACTCAAGTTGCATCNTCAGATGGCCTCTTTCACACCTGACCCCATGTGGATTTACGATCTACTCCAAATTCTTCCTTATCTTTTTTTATCTTTTTTCTATCTTTTATCTTTTTATCTTTTTTTTATCTTTTTTCTTATCTTTTTTTAATCTTGTTTATTAGGTTAACATGTTATTTTTTCCCAGTTTTTTGTCTACTCAAGTTGCATCCATTTTTCAAAGATCTCATCTTCTCAGACTTGACGTTCTCTCTCTTCTGCCCCCCTGATGCTGGCGTTTGCCTTTTCCATACCTCTCTGACCCCTCACACCTTGTTGTCTCAAAATGGATGATGTGAATGCAGCTCTTCTATGACTTGTGGACACTGTAACAGTTGAGCAGATGACAGAGTCAGTCTGTAAATGTTAGAAGGAAATTCCTACTTTAGAGTCAAAATATTGTAGAATAATTCAGGTAGGAAGGGACCACAGGATGTCTCTAGCCCAACCTGCTCAAAAGCAAAGTTAGCTGTGACATCAAACCAACTTACACAAGGTTTTTAGCCAGTCTGATCTTGAAAACATCCAAAGACTGAATAACCCCTCCAGGAAATCTGCTCCACTGCCTGAATGTCCTCACAGTGAAAAAGTTTTTTTTTTTAATGTCTAGTCAGGCCCTTCCATTTATTTCAATTTGTGTCTGTTGTCTCTTGTCTGCCTACCATGCAAGCTCCAAACAGCCTGCCTCCATCTTCTTGATAACTTCTTGCAGATGTAGGAAGGCTGCTGTTAGGTCCTCCTGAAATCATCTCCTCTTCATGCTAAACAAGGCTTGTTCTTTCAGACTCTCCTCCCATGGCATGTGCTGACCTCTGACTATCTTGATGACTCTCCAGTGAACTCACCTGGGTTTATCAACAGCTTTCATACACTGGGGCATCCATGAAATATTTCACATGTGGTATCAAGCATACTAAACAGAGTGGGATAATCCCTTCCTTTGATCTAACAGCTATTTTCCTGTTAACGCAGCACAGAATGCTGTTGGCTTTCTTGTGGTCATGCATGCAGGTGGCTTGTGTTCAGCTACTCCTTTCCATTCTTCCAGCCTGTCCAGGTCCCCCAGGTAGCAGCGCCACCCTCAAACTTGTTAACTGTTCCTCTCATTTTGGTGCCATCTACAAATCTGAAGGAGCCTTCTGTCTGATAAAGACATTAAACAGGAAAAGTCACAGTATATAAACCTCTACTTGACACTGATGAGAACTATTATATACCAGGAAACTTGAAATAATTAAAAATTACTCTGTGTTCAAAAAAGCATTGTTAGGTTTTGTTTATTACACAGAGAAGAAATTTTGATACAATTGGGAACTATAAAGTCTGAGAAAATAATAGAACAATTTCCCTCTTCACAGGTTAATAAATAAACCTGTAGCTGAGAGCTTACTGAGGATAACTACAGTACCCTTACAGTAACTAACTAAAGAGCTGAGTTACAAAATTAAGAAAATATTTTATTTCCATTTTGAATCTTTTGGATGCCTACTAAACTGGGGGCCTGTGGGTTTTATGTCTGCAATTTTCTTAGTCACTCAAAAAAATCACTATCCTACAACTGTTAAAGTGCTACCAAAACTACTAAACATTAATGCAACAATTAGTTAAAAGCAGTTAGGCATCTAAATGCCTAAACAGGTATCCACCTTAGTGCAGATGGAGGTCCAAAAAACACAGAAGTGCCTGCCTACTATCTTTATGGCCTAGAGAAAATGTCATCAGTTCGCTCTTTCCACCTACATGATCTGACACAACCACAGCATCTTACAGTAAACCACACCACAGACTCCAGTGATGGAAGGCCATCACCACAAAGGTATCCATGACATAAAGTCGTGATAAAAACCCTGTCACAAGGCACAAAGCATGAATTACCAATCACATGATTAATGGCTAGTTAGTACTCATGATTTAGCTTATGGATTTCCAGGTCCTGCCTGATGTTAAAAGCCAAAGAATAACGCCTTGAATCCCAAGTACCTCAATGCACGTACAGCAGCTGAAACAGTATCTTCAAACACGTATCCTTCTAGGCAGGAGTGTCGCACCTCATCACAGATCAAGCTATAGAAGCAGGCTTAATATGCAACCACTTTCAAAGGAAATGAATGCAGTAATATCTAGCTTAGATATGAAAAGAAGAGCCAATAAACTTAAAGTGCTGAAATTCAAAGTAAAACGGTGGAAGTGATTTCAAGAAATAGTTTCAATTTCACACAAACCCAAAAGAATGCTCAAAGGGACTTACCCAAACACACAAAACACAAAATCTCTTCTCATAAAAGAGGAAGGGGAGTGAAAAAGATTAATTTTGCTCTGATCAGTGATAATTCTGGAAACCCTACAATAATTTTTCTATGAATAAAAGAAATTAAATGTTAATCTTACCCTAGCAATGACACCAGAGATGAACACTGTTGGTTTAGGTGGGCTGAAATAAAGAAGAGGGATTATTTGTAGAAATTATTTAGGAGGTAAAAATGAATAGTACATCACACATGCAACATAAAAAAAGATGGCAGTTTTGTAAATAAATGAATGTTTCAAACAGACAAGACATATTTCTTCTTCAAGAAGAAATTGCCTTACTAGTACTCACTGCAGCCAGGAATAGACCTGTAGGTTTTGGCTTCTATTACTTTACAGTAGTTGTCCTAGTGGTAAAAGGCTAGTCCAACAACACTCTGTGCCTCACTTAAAGCTGAGAGTTTTTGTTTGTTTGCATTGGTGTCTTAATCCTTAGATTTTATATATAAGCTGCCAGTAGTAATTTAGGCTTAGTATATTTCTATACCAACAATGAAAAATGTAACTGGACTAAAATTACTGCTATAATGGAGAGTAAAATAAAAATTAAGTTTATTTCTGTTAATCAAATGAATTAAGATTCTGAGTCTCAGAAAAAACAACACCAAATATTTTAAACATTAGATTTTCAAGCAGTTATTTACCTACTCTATTAGACAGAGGAAAATCATGTCTGAAATAAACAAATGTTTAAAAACTTAAAGCAGTCTGCCCTCCTTTGTCATTTGCAGACCTCCATCCATGTCAATAGGAACAGACTCTCCACAGGTAGAATTCAACTCTGAAGCCTGGTCAGCACAAGTTTCCCTGGGTGACCAATCTACTGAACAGATCAACCCTACATGGAGGCCAAAGTGCAGCCACATCTAACACTTCACCCCTGTTGCCACCTAGCGCTGCCACAGTGTCTATTTTAAATACTCAACAACTTCAGTAGTCTTCTGGGCAAGTAAAACCATCCATCTGCATGGATACTGCAGAAAGATCAAGACCAGGGGCCCCAGCAAATCTCCATCATAGAAACAATACTTCTGTAAGAAAACCGTGTCACTTGAGGCACTGCAAAGGGAAGCAGAGTGCAGAGGTAAAGTTGTGCCTCCTTCTGAGCGTGTCCATAACTGAGGACTCAGACCAGGCATTTCACTAATTTGCATCATGAGAAGGGTCATGACCCTCTGATGTTACAGATGATGAGGTTGGAACAACAAAAAGCAAACACAAATCAAATGATTTATTAGAGGAATGATACTGATTATTATAATGCACTTTACAATCACACAGCTTGTGAAGATTTATTAATATGATGTTATGTGAAGTTAAGGTGACAAACAGCACAGTGTTAGACCTTGATATGATGGTCTAATAAACATTGCCAGAGGCCTGTTTAAGTCACAGTATTGCTACAGTCTCTAAATAGCCTAGTTATTTAATAAAACTCATCACCCCTTCTAGGAATTTTTTAAAAATCAGGAGGACTGGATTAGAAAAAGGGAGAAAGGAAGGAAGTTCTGCTCTAACACACCTCCATTTAAGAACACCCATGATATTTCCTGCATTAAGAAAGAGTATTTTGATAGCTATATTAGACTTCTTCTATCTAATTTTCTGTTAGTATAAACTAATAACAAGCAAAAGACTTTAATTTTATCCCAATTGTACAAAGCCAATCAGTATGCTACAGTTTGCAGGAGATTTCCTGGATGCTAAGAAACAAACTCAAAGAAAAAACTGACTGAGAAAACACAGATGTACTGCAGTGGCTCAAGGTACCATTGATAAACTAACACCACAACATTACACAGGAAATGAACAGTAAATGGAATAAAAAAGTGTTTGGCTAGTTACTCTTCAACCATACATGGAATCTGGCTTTAGTCAGACTCCAAGAAACTGTTATTTGTTTGACATTGTATTATCAACAATAATGGATAGTGAGAAATTTCGAAGAAGAGGGATTTTTCCTTATATCCTTACCATGACCTTTCAGTGTTCACTATGCTTGAAGGATGTATGAAATTCAAATCAACATCCTGAAAAGAGCCTGTAATTGCTGAACGTGCTACGGCTTATCTGCCCACCACCACACTCTCATCTGCTGTTTCATACTTCTTGCTTTAAAAACAAGTGAAATGCTCCATGGTTTTGGTCAAAAATGACAACTGGAAGGAATCTCTGGCAGAATGGTTGTTTCAAATACAGTTTCTGCCGCTTCAAATTGCAAAAATCTTCTCGGAAACCCTGATCTCCCATTTGTAATGTCATGCTATTAATAGTCAAAGGGCCCAAGCTTGCAAGTGCTAAGTTCCCTGAGTACATAACAGAGCTGGCTAGAGTTAGAACATCTGGTACATTTCTATACTTATTTTTACTTAGTTGTGTATGTTCTTTTGCCTAAGGAACTAGGCTCAAGATGCTATGAAGATCATATTCAGCTAAGCTAAAATCCAGCCTGAGGTTTATGTTTCAGACAGTACTGTACAAGTAGGTAGCATATCTTTATAAAAGAAGACAAAAATCAGCAATACCATTTTCCTGGTAAAAACAACATCCTTCAGATATAAAGTATTTATCTTGAACTATATGATGAAATGACATCTTTAGCCTTGTATGCGTGCAGCTGGTTCTGTGGCTGTTTTGAGTTCCACTGCCTTAGGAACAGGGCACTATTTAGGACTAGCCCATGGTAGCCACCAAAACACCTCACACTAACTCACCTCGCATTTCTGTGGAAGATTTTCGGATGGTAGAGGACAATTCACTGATGCATAAGGAACAACCTATTGGAAAACTGAGTAGCAAAAATGGAGCTACATTCAGATGCAATTGGAATAAATTTGTTCTTGACTTTCAACCTTCTTTGTCCTCTCCATGGATTTTTAACTGGACTCTTCCTGCCTTATGCTAGATTTCCAACTTTTAAACAGAAAACCTAATGGAAACAGTGACCTGGCTTCTAGCTCAAGCACCTCTACCCTCCATCCAACAAGATCCTTCAAGGAAATCCCAGCATTCAGTTCTGGCTGACTGGAGGTCCCACACTCAGCTGTGGGCACACACTGTAATGAGGCTTCACCTCTCTACTTAACCAATTACAAAGGCAAAATGTTTCACTTCTGTGGAAGACACACCAGCCTATTACAATGTGCTCTCTCACATATTAATTAGCCCCTAGCAGGGAAATAGACAGAAGGCTGGCCAGAAACAGGAATGATTAAGTGCATCTGTATTTATGTTCTATGTTAAAGACACTGGTTTCACCCCATTTTTACGAGATTACATTGTCCCAGAAAAGATCAACAGCAGAACACTTTCATTTTATCCTCATTGTACTAAGCCAATCAGTATGACACAGTCTGCATGAGTTTTCCTGGATGCTGGGTAACGAACTCAAAGAAATAACTCAGTTATTAGTAATCTTTGATAATCTCTACAGCCAGAATCAGGCAGTAACCTTAATAATCACATATCTATACTAATGAAGAATTCAACAGACCAGAGAAAGGCCTGGATAATCAGTCACTGCTTCACACTTTAATTTCATTCTTAATGAGAGAAATCTTTCTACAGAGGAACTTTTTTTGCAATAAATTCAATCTACCACCAGACTCTCAAAACCATTGCTTCTGCAGACCCAGATTAGCTGCCAGAACTGTAACTCCATAATTGCACTCTGGGACATCTACTGGGATTCCAGTGCTGCAACATCACTCATTGTCTTTCCCAAGAACCAAATATAGAAACATAAACAGAGAATATACACAGGCAATCATTGATACATTTGTAACACTCTTTCAAGTGCTTTAAATTCTATTGCTGTTTTATGCAAAGCACAACCTACATTTCCAGTATTTTGTAAGCTGTGATGGTTGCTTTGAGGATATACTTAATCTGATGAAAATCGATTTGACAGATGTTGTTTTGAAGATGCAGCATTCCTTTGTCTAGACGTCAGTAAACAAGAAAGCAAAAAAAAATTACTTTCTGACAAAACCTGGGGGGTTTTATACATATATGTGCTTTACAGATATTTAATGCACACATTTATTTAAAGTTAAATAATAGCCACAGCCAATACCGTGTTAGGAATACAATGGCATGTTTGCCAAGACTGCTTAGTGTTTGTCAATACTTTCAGAGCAAATCCTTATTTTATTATAACATATGGAGAAAAATAACACATCTGTTAAGAACTGAATGTTCAAAGAACTTATCCTGATTTTACATGTGTGATGCTGGTAAGAACTGCACCTGTTTAACATCAGGCTCTCTACTGGATTCCTTTATACTGATTGTATGCAAATAAAAGAAGGATTTCTATTATTTCATAATACTTAGCTTATATCTGACATTGCAAGTAAATTACAAAGATGGAACACTTGAAAAGATCATTAACTAGATGAAACGAGGCATTAATAATACCAAAATCTCGTGGCTTCACCTTAGAGGGATTAGTTGAACTGACGTCTGACAGACATACTGTAAACACAAACACAGTGACATTGGAATTACTGTGAAATCTCCTACAGGCCACAGAACATACAGAGGACAGAGAAGTATTTATTCAACTCTATTAAAAACAGAGAAACTGAATATATTAGTTTTCTAAGTTAACAAAGAATTTTATAGCTATGAACTACATCTATATATGCAGTGTATGTGTGCACACGTGCAGGGGCTATGCATGTATATGTATAGAGATTACACAGATTCACAGCTGTTTAAGAGCGGTCCCAAATGCAGGCAAGAGCACAGCACATTCCCACAGCTGCAAAGAGGATGAACGCCTGCAGTCACTCCTGTTAGCAGCATCTGAATGGCAATCTGCAGCATTAGCTGATGGGATGGGTCTGAATCTAATGCCAGTTTCTCGTGGCAAGTGGAATGGCAGATGCAATACGGAGAAAGGACTATGAGCACCACTCACAGTGCAGGCCAAACCAAAAGCCTATTTTTAAAGTCAGCAAACCAGGAAACAGGACCACACATATGCATCACTCCTCTCCACCTTAACTATAAAAGCTCCTACAATGGGAAATGGGTCTTAAAATAACAAGCCGATGCAGAAGGCTCCATGTTCACTGGTGACCAGAAGAATCAAAACACATTAAGACAGATAAAGAATGAGAAAAAGCAATGGTAAAAATAGTAGCTTACAGTATATCTCATTTAAAATACTGTATTCAGTCCAGGAACACAACAAGTAAAGAACTAGAGCAGAAAGAAAGATGGACAAAATAGCTGAGAGAGCACAGAGAACCTTTTATATGGCAAAAGAGCTAAGAACTATTTGCATAGTGTAAAAAGAGAGGAGAATATTGTTCCCATTTACCTTCTTTATAGTGTAAGAAGAAAGTGACACTTGAAGAAAGTAAGACATTTAAAACTAGCAATGGCAGATATCTTTAAAATACTATAGAACTAAATGCAGAAAACAAGGCAAGATCGAGAGTTTACTGAGATCCAAAATCAGAATTAAACATTTATATGATACAAACCCATTCACATCAGTTAGGACAGAAATGTGTAAAAGCTAGAATGTTAAAACTCCCAGCCAACCCTGAACTTGTTCAGGTCCTGCTGCTCCAGCTAGATCCCTATAAGCCCATGGGGCCCAACAGGATTCATCCAAGGGTGCTTAAGAACTGGCTGATGTCATTGCGAGACCTCTCTCAACGATTTTCCAAAGCTCTGAGGAATCCGGGGAGGTCCCAGTTGCCTGGAAGCTAGCAGATGTCCCTATTTTCATTCACTCGTTAACAAGCTGCTTAGGCAAGCAAAATGAAAACCATGTCTAAAATAGTGTGATCCGCAGTTACCCATTGATGCCCCCACTGTTCCTTTATTACAGCAAGTTTTGCTCCTTTCTACTTTGCCCCAGCTGTGAACAGAAAGTTCTCCTGATATTCTGAGCAGAATCAACAAAACTTCAGACTTAAATCTTGTGCTTATCTTTCTGGAATTAAAAGCATTTTGGCCAGTTGTTCAAACCATCCAAGCTTAATCTTCAAGCTTGCTTGGAAAATTCGTGTTTTCTGTTTACAAAACATGAAAGCTAACTAGTCTTAGTTTCAGTCTAACGCCTCTTTAAAGATGTCCAGATATTCCTTGATAGGGATGCTTATTTGAATTTACATAGTTGCCTTTAATTTTGGCATTGTCAGCAAAATAAATTCCAAGATTACTAAAAACACACTGAGATGATTAAAAACACATTTCCCAACAAAGAAGTAAAACTAAAAAGCACAATACTCATCAGCTTGCCTGAAATATTTTCACATTGGTTATAATACATTCAGGTCCTTAATTTTCTGAACAGAAAAGCAATAATTAGTCTGACTGACTACGAGAGGGAAATATTGTAGATGATTGCACAGGGACACACAGTATCTGATACTCTATGACAATTAATCCTGTTGAGGTAATTTATTTATCTTCCATAGCTTTCAAACCTTTCAGATCACCCACAGGATGGCACTGTTGAACCTCTGAGTATCATATACAGTAAATGGAGAACAACCTCAAAGAAATCCAAGTGCTGTGGTAAATACTAAAAACAAGTAAAAGGCACTACTTCCCCTTGATGCCAAATCTTGATGAAATGCAGTATGCATATACACATACACACAAATTCATACACATATCTACACATACTACTCTGGGAAAACAGTTTTCTTGTCTCCGTGTATTAATCTGTGCCGATATAGCCCATGAGACAGCTTCCCTTCTGCTAAATTGTTGTTCTTCCTATGCAAGCAAAAATAATGCAAGTCTGGAAGGAAGCACTCAATGCCCTATCAGGAAATTGTAATGACTATTTGCTTTGCTATTCACATACAAGCAAATTGGGTGTCCTGATCTTTTAATGAGGTGGTCAATCACTGGCCATTATATTTAATAGCAACTGACTGACATTTATTGTTCTTACACTCACTGTCAATGTATTGCAGCATAGAACCTGATTAATCTCACCAGACTCTCATTCATCTTTGGTTTTAGTGCATGTGTTAGCTGTAAAATAAAATTATTTAAGAAAGATGTCCTCTATCTCTTACCTATGTTGTTATACAGAACATGGCTATCAGAGAGTAAATTTGTCTCTTCTGCCTTCTTCTGATCAGAATATGAAGATTTAAGTATTTCTTAGAGGATTTCAGAGGATTTAGAAACAGACTGTAAGTCTCCAACTGCTGGATCATTTATTAGCATCCAACCCTATTATTGCAGTATCTGTATTAGCCCTTAGTGAACATCAGTGACAAAGTTCTTGCAGGCAGTGACTGCAGCATTAGCTCACCTAATATCCAGAGCCACTTAACAGTGGCAAAATGAGAGCTATGAAAACTGACATAAAGCAAGCAGTACTTAAATGATGACACAACTCAAAGGAAACTCTAAAATAAGGAATGAAGTAAGGACAGACTTTAAGTGGGACTTAAATGCTTACTTTGCAAAATGGTCAGCAAAAACTATGGTGCAAAAGGGAGAGAGGATGGGCACTTCTGTTATTAGTCAGATGCTGAAGTACATCCCTGTGCATGTTCCCATGATAGTAGCACACTTCCATACTGAGAATATCATGACTGTGGGCCTGTGCTGCAGTGTCTCAGCTACAGAGACATTAGATAGTTGCGGCACTGCTGTAGCTCCTCCATCTCCCAGAAGATGAAAGCTGGAGTGGAACTGGAAAAACTGTATGACACTGTACTAGGCATACATGACGCCACTACAAAGAAAGAGACACAGAAGGCAGAAGCTAATGAGAAGGTGAAAAGCATCTCACTCCTGCACAGGTGAATCTGTTTATGCCAACCTCTCCTGTTAGGAAAGATTCATAACTGAATCTTGCTTTCTGATGCCTCAAGCCATTAATCATTCAGTAGACGTGCACCTTTCACTCTCCTACTGCTTTGAACAATTGCAATATTGTTTATTATCCCAACCTACACTGCAGAGAGAGTCAAATGTCAATGCATGTGTCTGCATAAATACTAAAACATCCTCCACAGCCACAGCACTACTGTGAGGAGTCTTTTCAGCTGAATTTTACGCAATTAATTCTGCATGGTTTCCATTCTGCAGTCCCATTCTACTGTTCTGTGAGGCTCTCCAAAGAAAATGCAGACTAAAATCAGCATTTTTTTTACTTCTGTGGCTGTTCATGAATGCCCACAGCAGAACGGACCTTGAAGAACTTCTTGCTCATTTCAATAGACCTTTCCTGGGAAAGCTTTGAGCACAACATAGAGCATTGTGGAAGGTCACAAAGACACTCTGGTAGTATCAGATCCCATCCTGAAGATTGTGTGAGCTACCTGTATTGGCCAGGAACTTGCTTGAGTTCAAAGCCTGCCGAAGTTGTTGACAAAATTCTCCCTATTCTCTAGTGGCAAGTGGCATTTCTAGAGCCAGAAATCTTGTCATAGGAATAAGAGACCAGTAAATCCTTGAACCCTGAATTTCTCTAAATTCAGACACAGAACACAGAAAACATTCTTTAAGTATGCCATCTTATATTTAGAGCTCATACAGGAGCAACAGAAGACAGAATTTTAAAATGTTTTCAAATTAACAGCTTTTAATTGTAAGACCCCCCTGCTCCCTAATAAACAGCCCAGCTAGGTTTTTAATGTGACAAAAGACATGAAATAAAGTTCTCAAAAAGGGATTCAGACAGGGATGCATCTTTGTTTCAATGTGCTATGCCTGCTGCTGAGTTGTAGTGGTCGGAAAGGCAGCATCTTCATTTTCCACCTAGAAACATCCAGTCACGTGAACAGTATCAGAAGAGGCTGTTTCTTCCTTCCATATTTATCTTAAGGATTTAATCTAAAAGGTCATATCAGGTATGACAGCAGTCATCTGCAAAACTTCCACTGTCAATGAGACTAGAACTTGGTAGTAAGAAAATACACAGAAAATGACCTTGAAGAAATTAATAGCAATGGAATTCAAAGCATTACAATCGGAAGGATTTCAAGAGTTCTTAGACAGTAAGCTTTCACTCAGTGTGAAATAAATGTCTAGCTTTTAAAGGTGATAATAAAAGCCATGATGATGCAAATGGGTAACAGATCAAAGTGTAGTTAAATCTGAATATAGTTCTATAGTAGTACCCATTCATTTCAATGGGATGCAGACATCTTAAACTCCAGAATGTCAATACCACTAGTGATTTTTCTCTTAATCTAACAAAAATGACTTCTAATTTCCTAGTTCAGTCTTTTACATCTGTCATGTCCTAGTGCTCCATTTTTTGAATAGCTTTTAATTGCTTTAATAATAGCTAAAGCAGTTCATTTCCTTACAGAAATACTACAGCACCTGGAAGATGGCAGCTAATCACTTGACAACACCACCTTCTACTATAGAGAACAGGGTTAGAGTACCATTTTTAATTTTTGTGGTACACATGTATCTTTTCCTTCTTCACTTTGCTCCTACAGACCACATAGATCAGTCTCTGTGAGGAATGAAAACAAAACAAGCATGCACAGTCTCAACCGAGTCTACATTTATTAAACAGAAGCAACACTGTTGGTACTTTATACCGGTAGTTTGTACTAGTGTTTTATACTAGTAATTACTGGACAGATAGAAAAGAAAAAAGAGAACAGAAGAAGGAGAAGGAGGAGGAGGAGGAGGAGGAGGAGAAGGAGGAGGAGGAGAAGGAGAAGGAG
>VWZX01000394.1:471448-526547 GCA_013399015.1 Galbula dea
GAGGAAGGAGGAAAAGAGGAGGAGGAGAGGAGGAGGAGGAGGAGGAGAGAAGGAGAAGAAGAGAAGGAGAGGAGACTCCTTTTACTTTATCCACTATCTGGTGGCATAGTTATGGCTAGAGGCAAGAACAGTTTTTTCAGAACAACTGCCTAGTGGTAGTACCTCTGGCTGCTGTCTAGAAAACAAGTGATAATATAATAATGGAATTGACTTCAGAAATCATTAGCCTACTCACCTTTGAAATCAGGGACAATGTGCATAAGAAAAAAGTAATTATTCCTTAAAAATAAAGTACATAAGTATCAATTTAGGTTAGACTGGCAAAAATATTTTTTCTGCTTGACTCCTCTGTATGCTTCACAAAAAGCCGTTTCTATCATCCTGTGTTTATATTGGAGATATAAACATTTTAATTAATAGGTTTATATTTGCTAATGAACCAGGATATACCTTTTGTAGAAGTTCATTAACATGCAAATGCAGAGATCTCTCCTGATTCCAAGGTCAGTTTTACTCTATGGAGTTCACCAGTAATGGCATCCCAGTATGTCAGTGTGAAAACATATGACACTGCCATGAGATTTCCAAACAATTAAAGGGTGGAAATAGTACCTGTCACAAGAAGTGCACCAAACACAACCAGATGTGCACATTCGTAAACTCTATACTGCATGGCTTTTCATAATGTGGTATGACTGAGAGCTTATTCTCAAATTTTCACATTTTGAACAAGTATTTTGTAAATATGAGATATTTCCTCTGCAAAAATATATTTCTCATTATTTATCTCTTAGTTCCATTCAATTTTCTTACTTCCCTTCCCACTGTTAAGACTCTCTCGTCTGCCAGGACGTAATTTGTGTAATGCTGACTCTATTTTAAGAATTCAGTATCAAAGACATCCCCATTTAGCTTCAGTTAAAAAAGCAAGTAGTTAGAGGGAGCTCAAGATCTGCAGGAATCGGAACCAGAGGAATTTTTTTAATGGTATCTTTTTGGCAGAGGGTACATGGGAGGTAAAGACCATGTCCTCCTCTTTATCCTAACAGCCTCTTAGTCCCCAAGGGCCGTTTCCAAACTAGTTTAATAACAACACATGAACTGTGCACTATGGCAAGTTAATCACCAAACTGTTAATTTTCTAAGGAGTGATGACTTTGGATAACACTCTAAAACCAGGGCTTTCCTGAGAAAACATCTCTCTAACTTACAGCATAATCACTTCACATGTAAATAGAGAAAATCAGGAATTTGGAACTTGTAGCAAACAAATCTTCCTGCAGGCTGGAGTGCCAGATGATGCATTGTCTGATTCAGCTGAGCTTTTCCAAATTCACATGATCTGAGAAGCAGCTGAAACACTCTGCAACAAGAAGTCTTAAAAATACTTTAGAGGAACTGCATCATTTTGGGTAACTTCTTTTATCACAGACATTAGGAGAAAATTAAAGATATAGCAGCCTGAGATTGCCAAGTCAAAAACCATCAAGAAAGGATTCAAATGGTTAACTTGCTTGCAGCAGGAAAACGCAGCATAAGTGAATGTAAACAGAGTGAGACAGAGACAGTAGAAATCATATGGGAAAAAATACAAATATCTGAGAAAGATCTCACACTCCATATTAAGGCTTTAAATTCTGCTTTGATAACTTATAATACACATAAATCTTAAAAAATTGGCATTGAAAAAAATCCAAGTTTTCATTTAACTGAAAATTAGAGCTATTTGATTTTTTTACCCAGGAGGGACAAAATTCCAAAACACAAAATAGTGAAAGTCAATGGCAAATAATGAAGCTAGATGTTACAGCAGTAATGTAGCTGGGAAAATGGTGTCTAGCTGTGGTCACTTCTCCTCAGTCTCATAGTGATTCCCAGAGCACACACCACATGGTGGGTGCAAATCAAGTGGTGAAGCTGGACTACAATTCAGGCTGTTCCCAGACTCATAAAGCTGTGGTTCAATGCCTATCTAGTCTCTAATGGGGGCTGAAAAAAAACCAATCACATGGACTACTACATGTTTTTGGTCACAAACAGATGGCTATGCTTAAGAACTCTAAATAAGAGCACAAGAAGCCAAATTAACTCCTGATACATTTTACTGCTTGTACTTGTATTCACTTATAATCCTCCTTTCATATTATTTCCCAGGATCACATTTTATAAACTGATACATGCAAACTTTTGACCAGCAAACAAGTTTGCACACTCTTTTCAAGACAAATACCAACTGATTCATTCCCAGTTTATCACCATGAAAAAAAGCAAAAAAAGCACGAGTAAAGAGAATGTCCTTTATTTATCAAAAGGCCAAACCATTTTCTAATTTTTATTTATGGCAAAACTTTTTATTAACCAATGTGGCATTCCTATTACTAACTTGCACTTTCCAGAGAGAAGAACAGACCTCTTGTGCATACTTTGCTCTGAATACTAGCTGCTATGACATTAAAATTGACATGAGGGTTTTGGGCTCCTGTCATATTTATTTAAAATCTTTATGCAAAATAAGTCCACACAGACATACTCTAGGCACCCAGATGACAGCAATGCTATTGCTGCAACATAATGGCCAGCTGCAACTTGAAGTTTAATTCCTTTTTTTCTATCGAAGGGATCTCTTCTAGCTACTTTCAATTGCAAAGAAAGAAATTTCCACAAATTTTACAGCAATGATCCTCATTTGTAACTGCAACACATCAAGAGAAGTAGAAAGTAAAATAGTGTACAGGAGCTTTAAGTGAGAAAGCAAGCTTTGTTATGAAGCTCTGCTGTGAAGAACAGTAACATTTGCTGATGCAACATGGAGAGGATAATAGCACATTCCACAGTTCAGAAAAAACACAGGACAATCGTGTCACTTGACCTGTGAGTAGAGGTAAGAAGAGAAGGGTCCATTCTTCCCAAGGACACATAGCTCAAGAATTTCGTGACTACTAGGCAGAAGTACAGAAGAGTAAACTGTAGAGGCAAGGAGAGTGAAAGGATGAAGAAAGGCAAGGGAAAAAAAGGAAGGAAAAAAGGGGATCCTCTCCTTTGGCAGTACTGCTGAATAAGAATGAGGAAAAGTTTCCTAAAACACAGAGGAATTATAAACTCCTCTGACAGGCCTAGATGACAGTGCAGAAGAGACATCCAGGGACACACTTCATGTTACAAGAACAATAGTAACAGACAATAGGAATACTAGAGAAAGCACATGAAAAGAACAATGCAAATATGCCATTGATTTGCCCATGAAGCACTCTGAGGTAGATACTGCAGGGTATCAGTATCAGGCATGTTGCCATGGGCTTACTGCCTCACCCACACAAAGACCTCAGCTATAACCTTGTTAAGTGTACAAAGGAGACAAAACTGGTGCACAAATATTCTCTCTACTCTCTCTTGTGTGGGTGAGCTAACTACAGTCACATGTATGCATTTTGCCCCAACACGTTCTTGATGTCATGTGGAGAAATGATCCAAATGTTTTGTAGCCTATGCAGAGATAAGGAGCACACTCATTCTCTCGAAGGAGAGCACCAAAAGACAGATTTGCAACTCCTATGAAAAGCACTGACAAGCCATCAGCAGTAATGAACCATCAGGCATCTATGCATCAGCTCTTTCCAGAGCTCTAGTTTCCAAACAGACCACTAGACATCCCCAATCCTTTATGAATCAAAAGGTTATGACTTTAGCATTTGAAATAGGAAGCCTGCAGCTACCCCCAGCAGAAGAAAAACACATGGGAAATTGCCCACTCTCTGTACCTGCCCTGTGCTGGCATGGTACAAGCATGATGTGTGATAGAAATGATATACATAGCATTGTGTCAAAGGGGTACCCATGGAAGGAACAGAAGTCATGCTGATTTTAGCCTGCATTCATTTTGCAGAGCTTCAAGTAACAGTAGGGTGTTAATTCAGAATACAAATAGTACACAAAACATCAGCTAAGCCAAGTCTACTGCTAAGAAAGTCCATGCTAAAGTAATTCCTGTCTTTCTTTAGGTCTCATAGACTGGCAAGCAGCCACTCATAACTTTCTCATCAACCAACCAATGTTCAAAAATTCTCATTTTGATTTCACTTAGTGTTATCTCACTGTCACTCTTGGCACATGAAGCAACTTGATCAGCTGTTACCATTTATTTTAAGTATGGTAATCTTCAGGAACAGATTAAAACTCAAACCAGGCTGACAGGTATGACTATCCAGTCATGGTTTTCATGGGGGATTTTTCTGTGGTTTGTTGGGGTTTTTGTTGTTAATGGAAACATATTTAGAACTTCATGAATGCTTGTAATTATTTCAGGTAGGTCAAGTTTTGGATCATATCAAAATACAGCAATGTGAAGGTGTAACTTGGTGATGTTTATGTCCTTGGAAAATCTAAGGAAAACCTATCACGTATCACAGCTATTGTGCACATAACACAAGAATTTCAAAAGTAGCTTGGCAACTTGGAAGACTGGATATTTTCATTAAGATACCCTGCCACAATTTCCAAAGCAGTTAAGCACTCACAAATTCACCTGATTTAAAAAGAAACACTGTACCACTGAAAACTGAGTGCAGAGTATCAAGTAAGGAACTTGCACTTGAGAAACCACTTTTGAATTTTCAGTAGACTGTGCAACTTAGCCTGCATAACCACTTCAAAGAAGCATGACAAAAGGGAAACACCTGATTTAAAATCATGGGGGAAAATATGAAAAGAATCTGAGCATGAATGCACAGATTAAACAGGACAGAACAAAAGAGCTGGTTGTCTACCATCTCACACATCTGGGTTTTTAGTATAGAGTCTAGTTTTCAACTACTAACTGATATTTTTCTATAAATAATTTGGTTGTAACCATAAGGAAATACAGAATTGTGCAAAATGTGGACTTGACAGCCCTAAAAATCACAGTCCTTTTACATACAGAACAGGCAATGCAGGCAGAGGCCAACTCAAACACCACTGCTAATGCAACCTTGTCCCTGGACCTGCACTTCAGTATCTTCCCTGATGATTCATCTGACTGTATCTCAGGCTCTGTTAGCAGTGCCTGTAAACAGATGCCAGGCCACAGATAACATTCTCATCACTACAGCAATGCACTGGTTCAGTGCTCAGGGCAGACTGTCTCTGGAGGTTTAAAAGTCCATGGCAGCTGTTTCACTCTGAAGATCACTGGCTTTTTCCTCCTTTGTGGAGCATGTTGCTGCATGTATTTTTTTCCCTCCCCTCCCCCCCCCCAAAACACATCATCTGACACTAGCAGTCTGTTGATCACAACTCAGGTCAGACAGTTTGGACTACTAAAGCTGTAGAGAGAACCAAGAGGTGGTTCCCTATTGTCCTATCGACCCAGTTTGTAGTATCCAGGGATGTCTGCACAAGGTGTCATTCTGAAAAGGTTAGGTGGCTCTCCTGGATCATCCAGTCTCTAGTATGTGCTGCTTGGGTGGCTCCTCCCAGTGGCACAAAGGGCAAGTGGTTCCTCAAAAAACCACTCTTACTAAAGGTGTGCCACTACACTTTAGATTGATTTAAAAGTGCTGTCATGAATTACATCACTGCTTTAAGTCTCTGAAGTCTGCTCACAGTATTGGCAAGGCTCATTCACCACCTATTCTTGGACATACTATTTACAGAGTTCAAAAACCGAAGTGGTTTTCAATGATTCTGCTTATTTTTGAGAACTAGAAGAGCCAAGACTACAAGACAAAACAACACTGAAAGAACTAGTAAGTTAGAGAACTGTAAGTACAGAGCAGTCCACAACAGAACCAATGAATGGTTGAGGTTGTCAAGGACCTCTGGGGGTCATCTTGTACAACCCCTTGCTCAGTCTGGGTCACCTAGAACAGGCTGCTCAGGACGACATCCAGGCAGCTCTTTAATCAAGGACTCAAACTCCACAACCTTTCTGGGTAACATGTGCCAGTGCTCAGCCATCCTGACAGTTAAAAAATAGAACTGTTTCCTGATGTTCCAAGGGAACCTGTGTTTCAGTTTGTGCCCATTGCCTCCAATCCTGTCACTCTGCACCACTGAAAAGAGCCTGTTTCTATCTTCTTTGCACCCTCACGTCAGTTATTTATACACACTGACAAGCTCTCCTTGAGCCTCCTCTTCTCCAAGCTAAACAGTCCCAGCTCTTTCAAACTCTCTTCATAGGAGAGATGCTCAAGTCTCTTCACCATCTTTGACTGGACTTTCTCCAGCAGTTCCAACTCTCTCTTGTACTGAGGAGCCCAGAACTGGACACAATCCTCTGGCATATCAGCTGTTACTCCCAGTTTGGTGTCACCTCCAAATCTGCTGTGGATACATTTTGCCCCACCACTCAGATCATTAATGAAGATGTTGAACAGGATCGGAGCAGACCCAGTACTGACCCCAGGTGTACACTGCTAATTACTGGCCTCCAACTAGACTTCGTGCCACTGACCACCACTCTCTGGGCTTGGCTATTCAGCCAATTTTCAATCGACCTTGCTGTCCCATCCAGCCCATACTTCAGAATATCTATGAGGGTCTTACAGAAGACAGCACTGAAAGTCTTACTAAGTCTAGGTAGAAATATCCAAGGCTTTCCCCTCATCTACCAAACCAATATTTTAATCACAAAAGTTTATCAAGTTTAGCAAGTTTGTTCCCTTTGGTGAACCCTTCTTGTCCTTCTAGTGCCTGGATATGGTTTCCAGGATTAGTTGTTCTATAACCTTCCCAGGGACTGAGGCAAAGCTGACCAGCCTGTAGTTCCCTGGCTCTTCCCAACTTCCTTCTTCGAAGTGCTTATAAACATCTGGAATTTTCATCTTTTCTCTTTTGAGAGAAACACAATTCTTATTCTAAGAGTTTCTCTTAGGTGCTTCAAGAAAACAAAAAAGCTACTGTAAAGATGAGACTCAAATCACAAAATTAGGAATAACATTTTCTTCTTCAAAGATTTTTATTTTCATTTAGCTTTTAACTTATCTGAATCTTTGAAGTCTCAAATATAGTTTCAATATAGAGCAATCAAAACTTGAGACATAAACATCATATGTATATTATGCAGCGATTATTCTGCAATAAAGACAAAAGATAATTACAAAACTATGAACTCATGAAGTGATCATGGTACCTGTATTTACTTATTTATAGTTTAGAATGAACTATGTACATGTATATTCCTCTATGAAAAGCAGCAGAATAGCAAATTTCAGCAGTATTAAATTTGCCCTGCTACAGAAGCTTTCAATATAGAGAAGGTCTTAAAAGTTATTATCAATAAAAACAGTTTTTACATAATGCTATTTGCACAACACAATTTGATTTCCTCCTTCCTTGCATTTATGAACTCAACTTCTGTGTAAAGCAGTTCAACCATTCTAATATCCTCATCTGACAGATGACAGACTTCAGGGCGTGGAAACTTCAGGAATTATTATATGGAGACGTATTTGAAGTAAGGGTTTACATGTAACACTAAAAAAGTACTGTATTCATGATATAAGGTCTAAATAAACCTCCACCTTCTGAAACTGCCTGGGAAGCATGGGCCTCTACAGTCAACACTGTTCAGCTTCACATAAACTGTGTGGATTAAGAAACCTTATGCACTGCAGACGACTTCCTCTAACTATGAGAGCTTCATACAAGATATTGTCTGTCTCAGTGAGAATGAATCTCTTATCCATGGCTAGAACTGCTCTCTGAAATGCTGAACTTTGAATTTGAATTTCAAAAAAAACAAGGAAAAATTACCTCTGTTTCTCCCAGATACCTTAAAATCATTGGACTGATTAGCTAAGAGTTCTTTCCTGGGATCAGCTGATTCTTGGAGTTCATCAGCTACAGGAATACAAATGCAAAATAAATGAAGACCTTGAGGAGATGTACAACAGAAGTCACAGGGTAGGACTCACATGACATTACTCACTGGAACACCTCTAGCCATACAGAAGTCAGAGCATATTACCTCTTTTTAAAAACTCATCCCAACACTTCCTGAAATATTCCTGCATGACAGCAGAATCGAGACAGTCCCCACCAGGGCTTGACCTCCTCCACAGCAATGAGGTTGCCCGCCCTCTGCAGGCAGGAGAAACTCTACCACAGAAAATGCTGATCCCCCAAAAAACGAAGGTGTAGCCCAGCTGTTTGAACAACCAGCTTCAAGGGAAGGTAAGCTGTTCTGACACACTGACAGTTGATGCAGCTTTAAGAAGCAGGAGCATTGCCCCAGGAGACTCTCAACTTCCACTTCTTTGTAAAGAATATTTCCTCCAGCATTTTTGAGTACAGCAAAAAAATGTGAGGTCCTGAGATGACAGCATTGTTCCCACAATGGTCTAAGGACACAGGCAAGGCTGTGTAGGCATCTTCAAGTGTGAAAAAGAAGTCTGAATATTCAGATATATAAAGGTCCACAACACAAAAAAGCTCATCTAAATCTCCAGCTATGCTAGGAAGTTTAATGAGCTTCACCATCTGTGCTTGTAGATAAAGCATTTGTGCTTGCACATATCCGCTATGCATGAGCTAAGGCAGAGCGAATACAGTTCACCCTGTACAAGACCTCTCAAAGCTTCATGGGCCAAATGGGACTATCCTGCAATTTCAGCAGACAGCAACATCCCAAAAACCAACACAGAAAACACCACCTATGCTTCATCATCATTGCCTTTATGTGTTGCCTCTACTATACATTGTCACAGAGGAAAATCCCAGGAGATCTGAGTGAAGAAAATAGGAGCTTCACAGGCCAGGCAGTAACAGATGAAGGGGGAAAAAAAAAAAAAAGGGAAGAAAATTCTGAAAGAGAGGTAAAGAAACCTGAATCTAAAGTGGAAAGAATCCTAACAGGGTGCTCAGTGATGAAATAGAGGCTGTAGAAGAGATCAGATTAAGTTTTACAACTACTACACATTGCTTGTCTCCCAGAGTCCCAGTGAACAGCAAGCTGAACATGAGCCAGAAGTCTTCCCTGGCAGCTTATAAAGCCAGCAGTATTTTGTGCTGGAGATTATTCCCCTCTGCTGAGTACTCATTAGAGCACATGTTCTGAGGCCCCAACACAAGACATCAATAAAGCGAAGTGAGCTCAGTGAGGGCCATCAGGATACTCAGGGCACTGGACCACTTCCCTGGGAGGAAAGGCTCAAGGAATTGGGTTTGTTCATCCTTCAGGAACAAAAGCTTCAGGGAAATCAGCAGCCTGTCAGTGCCTACAAGAAGGTTATCAAGAAGGCAGAGCCAGGCTGTAAACAGTAGTGTGTGGTTGTAGGACGAGATAACAGGGGTAAACTGAAACAAGGGATGTTCAGATTAGCTGTGAGGAACAACTTGCCATGAGGACAGCCAAAGTGTAGAACAAGTTGTTCATAGGCACTGTGTAGCCTCCATCTTTGGAGGTTTTCAAGACCTGGCTGAATAAAGCCTTGAATATTCATTCTGGTCTAACTTCATAGCTAGCCCTGCTGTGAGAGATCTCTTGAGGTCCTCTCCAACCTGAATCATCCTATGATCTAGAGCCTGGATTGTATTCATAAGATGCTGTGGCTTATAAGAAGCTTAGAAGTGTACTACTTTAAACCAGGCAATCTGCACCTGGCAATTTGTTTCCAACAGCAAACCTTTAGCAAAAGTGCTAATAGCTCAAAAAATATACAGTGATCACTTCCTTGCTATTCATCTCATCAACAGCTCTGTGTCTTCATCTATTCCCATCCAGTTTGGCAAACAGTTGAGAGATTTCTGAAGTCTCACCACTGCCTTTGCTGTCAGCATACATCTGAAATCAACTCCAAAGTTTACTTACACTCCCACCTAGCATGCACCCAGGTAGAAAACAGAATTCTGCTAATGGCATATACATTGTTTAAGAAGAAAGGAGCCTGTGAAATGGATACAAGCGTGGGATGAAGGTGCATATGAACTGGATGTTACTCATTAGAGTTGCCCTTTCTTTCTTCAACAAACACAACAGACCTCTGGTGGTCAATGAGATTATGCAGAATGAGATCCCCTTGCTGTAAAAGGTGGAAATGCTTTAGCAAATAAGCTAGGGAATACTCAAGAGATAAAACATTAGGGCTAACTCCAGTGATTTCCCAGAGAATGTGCCAAGGCTATACTTAGCAAATCACATAACTAAACTTTTCAAACTTTTTTTTTTTTTAAATGGTGTCCAGCTTGAAATCCTCAATTAAAAGAGAGAATGGCCAACACAAATAAAAGCAACAGATGTGTTGGCAGATACCAAAAGCTACGTGCAAGCTCAGTATTATAACATAACTGGGTCTTAGAGTCAAGCTAACCAGCCAATTAACTGTACTCTCTGCACTTTAACATTAAACTCAGTCTATTCATACCTTAAGAAGGTTCAAAAAACAGATTGATGCTGGAAGCACCACTTATAAGCACCATGAAAAAGCCCACAAGGAAATTATTCAGAAACAGCTGTGAAAAAAAGATTTTAGAAGTATAATAAAGAGAAACCAAAGCCACAGGAAATTCAACAGGGATTATAAAAGGCTGAGCAAGTAGCTCCTTAATGGCATAAATGATTCTGTAAGTTCTGAAGAAAACTTGGAGAACTGTTCATGCAACTGAAATCTGTCAGTGAATATATAAATGGGAACAGATTTAAGCTTAATTCTTGGTTTTAGGGGTTTTTGCTTGTTGGAAGTCTTACTTTAAGACAACTTTTGTCCATATGAAGCTTCTGATTGATATCATTTAAGTGTGATGGCCTAATAATTAAGAGAAGTTAAGTCTGAAACAGTTATTAAATTCACAATCATGCCTGAAAGAACAGGCAGGTTTTCCACAGCTCCTGCTGCTTTTAGAAGAAACCAACAAACCAAAGATCAATGAATGTTAGTGGATTTTGGGGTTTTTTTAAGCTTACCTTAACCTAGTAATACTACTCAGGCTTGTGGCTGCACAAGGAAAAATAAGACAGGCTTTTTTTGTTCTTCTGGAGATCAGTTTCACCAGGGTTGCACATAGCCCATTAGATGGCAAGACTGTATGGGACAAAAAAAAGTCTTCCACAGGTTTGCTTTTAAAAGGAGAGTGAGAAAACAAATTTAATCATACAGCATCATACTGACCATCACACTAATGAAGATTTGCAGATTGCTGTATTTGCTGAGAACACTAGTTTGTAGTTACTAACCAGAAGGGTAAGTGATAGTAAAGAACTGTCATCCTTTGCATAGGTCAGCACTGAATGAGGTAAGGACACTCAGCTAGTACCTTGTGTCTAGTTACTGGCCACAAAGGAGCAGCAGAATTTGAAATGAACATATTTTTCTGCACTTCCTTCTGTTTCTCAAGTTTAACCCCTTTTGCCAATGAACTTTGATTTTTATCTGCTCCCTTCTCTCTTCCTTTCTACCTAGCTCCTTATTATTTTCAGCAGGCCTCTCCTTCACTTTTCTGCCCATCTGGTGTAGTACAAGTCTCTCTCTTACATTTAGACAAGCCCACCTACCCATTATCTTTTCAGACAATTACTACCTTTCCTTCCAAAAGCACCCTCCCACTCCCTGAACCTCCCTTCCTTGTCCTAGAAAGATATTCATGCCCTCTGGATCTTTAATTCTTCCCCTTATTATCTAGCTCTGATAAATTATTGCTTGGAGATGTTAGTCCCTGGGTATTTCTACAGTCAGGATGCTCTGTTGATTTACTTCTTGTTGCAGGATCAAAAAGCAACTTCAGGAAGAGGCACATTTACCTTCTGTGGTTAATGACTACCACTCCAGAGCTGACAGCAGATTGAAAAGAGAGAGGAAAAAAAAAAAAAAGCAACTCTTCAGGAAAGAAACAAATGCCAACATACATTTAAGTGTTAATTTAACTTGAAAGTTTTGCTAAAAATCTTTCTGATACTGTTGTGCAGCTTTGGCTACTGCCACAAGGCAAGAGCTGATAAACATTAAGTATCTTCTTCAGAAAATCTAAACAACTGCTGGAACAAAGCAAAGACAGTAAAGACTGCTGCCTACAAAGAGAGCACTTAATCGAGACTGGTGCCTGAAGTCTTACCTTCCTGAGGAACTACTGGGGTTTTTTTTCAGTTTCAAAGCCAGTCTTACAACAGTGTTTGGCAAGCATCTTTTAAATTTGGAGAGAACAAACTGCACTCTATGACTGCCTAAAAGGTAATGCCTAATTACGTGAGTTTGAAGTGATAACAGTGATGATTCATACAATTGGTTCCAAGTTTATCTATGCCAGTTGCCAAGCAGTTCTTTTCAGTCTTTGCTTTGATCAGAGAAAGTGACCTTGCTGTCCTTTTAATATCAACTGTAAAATAAGCTTGCAATTAGTTCTTTAAAGTTCAAGTGATTCCAATGAAATCTCTTATGAACAAAAATGCAAATTAATGCTTTAGTTCTACATCTTGATAGTTTAGGGAATTAGGATTATTCTATGTCCCAGATACACTGAAGTAGGGAAGAAAAAAACCACAGGACCAAAAACATTGGGACAAACATACTAAAATGTCACCAGAACAAGCAATATTTTTATGCTTATGTTAATTAGCAAGGATTATGAAACAAGGGTACAACAGTTTTTTTAAGCATTTGATGAAAAGAACACAAAACCTTGCATCATTTATACATAAGCAAAATTTATAGGCAGCTGTTCCTAAAAACATGCATGTTTCAGCTCTTCCTTTCTCATTAAGTCAAACAACAGTTAGATAATAGAGCTGAAAACGATTTTGGTACCAATGTATTTATCACATTTCCCAGTACATCAAGCTGTCAGACTAACAATTAGTTTCATTTCAAATTAAACCTGACAGGCATTCCCTTGCTGAAAGAACATGTGTTAATTTAACTAACACACATACCTCTTCTCTTTCAAAATACCTCCTCCATCAAGCACACAGTTTTTGTAATACACTCTTCCTGCTAGATAGCACTGCTCTTCCTGTCATTCCTCAAATTCTTACTGCAAACACAGCAAACCTCTAACTTTGCCTTAGGTGATACACAAAACCAAGATTTTCTCCCTTCCCTAAAGAAGCAGAATGAAATCTGGACTTAGGTGTTCCCATTATTCACTAGCATAGCTGCTACTAATGTATAGAAACAGAATTGGAGAACTTCTCCTACATTAGCCAGTTACACGATGACAAGACCCTCTGAGGAAAAGACACTTAATAAGCACAGTACCCTCTATACTTCATTGCTTATTCTCAGGCAGATTCTTCATCTATCCATGCCCCTAACCTAATGCAACTGAGGCCTATAAAGTGGCTCCAGACCCATGTAACAATAACCAAACCATGTAACCGCGTAACACAGTGAGGACACTCGATGCTTTGCAACCAGAAATAAAGGACACTGAAGAATAGCTCTCTTCCCACATATAAAAGAAACACTCAAAGAAATGCCAGCAAAGTCAGCCTTGAAGACTTGGTATTTTTAATTCAGTATCAGTCAATGTTCCCTCCTGTTCACAGGCTCAGCTTGGCTCAGGAAGAGGTGTCGAGACACAACAGTTAGCAAACTATACAAAAATCTGGTTATAAGAATAGGTCTTCCTATAATCTTCACTATATCACATGGAGACTATTTTGAGGAAGATAGTTTACACATAAATGAGACTATAAACATTGGCATTGTAAGTGTTTCTTTTTAAACCTTCTGAAGCACTGACACCAAGCTTTTAAGTCAAACATTCTTCAGCTAAACACTCTTGTTTTGCTTGGACTTTTAAAAGTAGTCATAAGGTATCCAATGGTCTGAAATTTCACTCCACAAAATAGAAAGCAACATAAATACTACCTGTAGACACTGAATCACAGAATGGTTTGGGTTGGAAGGGATCTTTAAAGATCCCCTAGTCCACCCCATTCTCCTGCCACAGGCAGGGACATCTTTAAGGTTGTTTTGGTCAGTTTGCTCAAAGCCCTGTCCAACTTCATTTTGAACACTTGCAATGATAGAGTATTCACAACTTTTCTGGGCAACCTGTTACACTGTCTCACTACTGTCACTGTAAACAAAATTCTTCCTTTTATCTAATCTGAATCTACCTTCTTTCCATTTAAAACCATTGCTTGTCCTGTCACTACAGGCCCTATTAAAAATTCTGTCCCCATCTTTCTTATAGAACCTCTTTATATACTGTAAGGGGGCAATAAGGTCTTCCCTGAGCCTTCTGTCCTCCAGGCTGAACAACTTCAGCTCTCTCAGCCTTTCCTCCTAGGAGGATTATCTTTTAACTTCTTTCTGATCATTTCTGTGGCCTTCCTCTGGACCCGTTCCAACAGGTCCATCTCTTTCCTTTGCTGAGCGCTCCAAAGCTGGACACAGTACTCCAGGTGATGTCTCACCACAGGAGCTCAAAGGGGCAGAATCACCTCCCTCAAAGCAGGCCATGCTTCTTTTGATGTAGCCCAAGATACGGTTGGCTCCCTCTGCTGAGAGCACATATTGCCAACTCATGTCCAGCTTCTCATTTACCAGTATCCCCAAGACTTCTCTGCAGGGCTGCTCTCAATCTATTCATCCCTCAGTCTGTACTGATACTGGTAATTGCCTCAACCCAGCTGTAGGACCTTGCACTTGGCCATGTTTCACTTTATGAGATTCAGACTGGCCCACTTCTCCAGTTCGTCAAGCCTGCCAATAAACCTCAACTCAGTCTTGCCGCTCTCTCAGGCAGGAAGTGCCAAAGTATGGCACAGCAGATCTTTCTCTTTTTAACAGACTTGAAGTATGTCAGACAAATTTTCATAATCTCCTTAAAACACTCTTGCAGCATGTTTTATTGAGGAACCTCAAGTTCAGCAGCCATGTTTACTGTATGCCAGGTAACAAAGAACAAGGCCATTCAAGAGTTGCAGATTTAAAGCCAGAACTCAGCATTTGGTTTATGAACTTTAGTAATAACCAACAGAGAGCTCCACAGAGAAGTAGCATAATAAATTTTCTTCCTAAGCTGTGGAACTGTGCAGTGGCGAACCCTGATAAAGCACACGTCAGCAAAAGGATATTTGTGCCACAGTGGTGATGTTGCTGCACTAGGGAGCAAAGGTCTTAAGTTTAAAGACAGATACAGAGGCAAAGTGTTTGAAGCTAGCACCTCCACACAGCTTACCCTAAGAGTGTAACAGCAACTTGAGTGCCTTGCAGGACTCCTCAATAAAATCTCATCTCACCTGGGCTGAGTTGAAGTCAGCTTGCTGTTCTTAAAACATGCCCGAGTCCCTGAAGAATTTGTCCATATACTACCCAGAGCAGGACACACTGTAGATACCCATGGGTAAAAATTTAAACTGGCCCTTGGGTGAAAAGAACAATTGTCTGCAATTCCTCTTGGAAGATCACAGACAAATGGGAACACAATCCAACAGTATTTCATAACCAATTTTTTTCAGAGGCTGCTTACAGAAGCAAACATTTATGCTGCTTTTGTTTACTGTGACAAGATCATAAATTAACACAGTTGTAGTTTACAACTCACAACTGGGCTCATAGAATTACAGAATCATAGAACACTTTGGGTTGAAAGGGACCTTTATAGATAATCTAGTTCCAATCCACCTGCAGTGAGCAGGGACATCTTCAACAAGATCAGGTTGCCCAGAGCCCTCCCTATCCAACCTGACCTGGAATGTTGTAGGGCTATCGGTTGGACTAGATGATCTTGAGGGTCCTTTCCAACCGTAATGATTCTGTGATTCTGTTTCCAGAGATGGGGCTTCTATTACCTCTCTAGGCAACCTGTTCTAGTGTCTCACCACTCTCACTGTAGAAAATTTCTTCCTTATATCTAGTCTAAATCTACCCTATTCTAGTTTAAAACCGTTAACCCCTTGTCCTACCATAGCAGGCCCTGCTAAAAGTCTGTCTCCATCTCCCTTAAAAGCTCCCTTTAAGTACTGATAGGCCACAATAAGGTCTCCCCAGAGCCGTTTCTTCTCTAGGCTGAACCACCCCAACTCTCTCAGTTTTTCCTCATAGAAGAGGTCTTCCAGCCCTCTGATCATTTTTGTGGCTATCCTGCATTGTGTTTCACTCACTTTATATATTATTTCATTAGTGTCACTGTTTTTACTGTTGCTTCTTCACAGAATCACAGAATATTAGGAGTTGGAAGGGACCTCGAAAGATCATCTAGTCCAAACCCCCTGCTACAGCAGGATTCCCTAGACCAGGTCACACAGAAATGCATCCAGACGGGTTTTGAATACCTCCATAGAAGGAGACTCCACAACCTCTCTGGGCAGTCTGTGCCAGTGCTCTGGCATCTGAACTGTGAAAAAATTTCTACGTGTATTCACACGGAATCTCCTATTCTTCTTCAGGTTGTTCTATTAATTCTCTTTATCTCAACCCACAGGGTGTTACAGTTTTGTCCCAATGCTCCTTCCCACGCCACCAGTGGATGGTGGTGGAGGGGGTGCAGAGTGAGCAAGCAGCCAAACGGTGCCTAGTTGTCAGATAGGCCTGAACATAACAGCAGCCCTTCTCTGCACTTGCTACAACAGATGCATGTCTTTCTTGTGCTGAGAACTCCAGAAATGGACACTGAGTACTCCGGGTGGAGTCTCACCAGAGCAGAACAGAGGTGCAGAACCACCTCCCTCGACCTGCTGGCCATCCTTCTTTCAATGCAGCCCAGGATAGAGCTGGTGAATAAACAGAATTATTCAACTTTATGGAAACATGAGGGGAGACAAAAAAGTCAGCTTTGCTGACCTTTCAAAGGCCCTTAATGCTTTCCTCCTCAAGAAAGTATCTCAAGTCAGAGTTAGAGGGTTAGCAGTACAGTCCACAAATGCAAAAGCACTACAAGCTAGTTCTTGATTGTCCTTGAGAGTAAACACAGGGCTCAAACTCTGGCTGTCAATAGCCTTAGGTTACAAATTCCTCTTAGGTGGTGGAAGTGGGGGATGAACATTAATTCACATTCTAGCTGCAGCCTAGACTTCAGTCATTTTATCTGTTAAGCACTGCAAAACTGTGTTAGCCCATGGCCAGGGCTCCAATATGAAGCTATCATCAGAGGCAGAGCTACCACTACAGAAGAGAGATTTAGCTGTTTTACCAGTTGTCTGACTCCACTGACAGCACACTGTCTCTACCTCCACCTACCTTTCTCTCCCCACTGCCATGCCAGAAACAGGAACCTAGGCAAGATGTCAAGGTACCACATGAATATTTCAGACAGTACTAGCCAGACTGCCAGTCACTCAGAAGTGTTCCAATGTGCAAGGCAAGGCAGAGACTACAGTGCAACTGAACGAATCCTCATCGGTTTCTCACTTTGCTGTAGTATTTGATTATAAAAATACCTCTCTACATACCCCCAAGCCACTCAGTTTCCTACAAGCCCTAACAAAACTTCAGTGATATCTTTGTAGCTCATCTGATAAAAACTACATGATAAATAATTCCTTTTAGTACCTTCGATTTTCACTGGATATTCCAGTCTTGTGTTATGGAAGAAGCTAAATCCACATGATTTGCTGATACTTATTTCATAGTACTACAGAATAATCTAAAATACTTTGGAAGGACTTTGCAAGTGACCATTCCAACCTCATGCTCAAAGTGGGGCAACCTTCCTGTGCCTTGTCAACTTTTGAGTATCGCCAAGGATAAGGATTGCAAAACCCTCCAGGCACCTTTTTCAGTGGTTGACTTCACTACAGTGACTTCTGGGAAAAGTCCATCTCCATCTTCTCTATAATTGCTTATTAAATAGTTTATTTACCAGACAATATGGTGATCAGAGCTTGCTTCTCTTTGCCTGTATCAAATGCATTTTGAGAACACTGGTACCAGTTGATTTCCTCAACCACTGTTTTACTGAAGTGCTAAGGTACCCTAGTAGGCAAGAACAGTTTGATTTTTGCTCTCTTAAACTACTATTTCATGTCATTTTACTACTGGTATATCTGTGCCCATCCTTGTAACCTACTGTCCCAGTTCAATGACCCCTCTTCCCAGGCAAACTCTAGCCCTGGCTCACCTGCTTTGGTGATGGCAAATGCCCAGGGGACCACTCATCCCTGTTGGGGTGCTGTGGGTCTGTCTTCTCCAGAAGCTGCATCTGCCACACCTGCTACTTCGCTTGCAGTATACTTCACATGTAAAGAGTATGGCTAGCATAAAGGTGTCACTAGCATTTTTTGACTAAAGAAATTGTTGGATTCCCTGCAGAGGCTTTTATTACCGTAGCTGGTTCCCAGTTTATGGCCAGTCCAAAAAGCCCCTTGCTTTCGACAATTCGTTATCCACCTTAAGAGGCTTTGATTTAAGAGACTAATCAGAATAATTTTCCCCCCAAAAAACCTACCAAGTGTAAAAAAAAAAAAATTAATTCCCACAGAGATCAACAAAAATAAGGCTCACTACTCTGTCAGGCTTATCTTTATATTGCAATAGTAGCCACCAGTTTTGCCTCTCCCTTCCCTAGCCATCAACTCCTGGATTGGTTAAGACTAGGGGAGATTAGAAAAAACAAAATAATAGATGTTCTCACTTGTCATGTGCCCTTACAGGATAGGCCTCTGCACCATGGTAGCATGAGGTCTGAAGAGCACAGACAGGTCCTTCCTCAGGTCAGACCTACCTACCAGTTTCTGGTCAGGTTTACACTTTGAGCCATATGGTTGTGATCTTGTTCCCAGAATGTAGTACCACCCACCAACCAAGCAATGACCCTCAGCTCTCACCCACCTTGCTGACATCCCCTTAGTTAAATGCCTTACCAATAGTGAGGAACTCCAGAAGAACATCACTGAACTCTGCAAAAAAGTTTTGAATTACAAAAGCCTCTGGAAAATTCATGGAAAATAGTTTGTTGAGAGGCTACTAAATACAAGGACACCAGAGGTCACATGTTTTCAGAGGACTCTTCTTGCCTCAGGAAATCCTGCTGCTGCTCTAGCTTAAAGAGATTTTACTTTCTAACACCACTGAATAAGTGTCTCCAATCCCAACTGCTGTGTGGGCACATGGTCAACATCAGTTCTGACAATTTCAGGATGCTTTATAATTAACACTGCCATGGAAGTCAACATCTATGCTGCCAATACTACTTCTACCAAACGTTAACTATTCCAGGACAGTGTCTCCAAAACACCATCACTTCCAAGCTACCTCAAGATGCCTAGCAGCAGATCGACTGCAGACTTGAAAATGAGAATTATCACAGCAGAAGTGCAGGAGGATGAAGAGAAGCTCATTACTGAGTATTAAAAATCATGGACATCAAGTACTACACGCTGAATCAAAGCAACTCTGCGTAAAGATTTTTCAGGCTTCATCCCATACAGCAGTTATTTAATCTCTTCCAACAGTTTACTTTAGGGAAGCGAAAGTGAAGGATGTATGGAACCAAATTAAACTTTTAAACCATCCATATCTTGACATCTATCCAAAGATTGACTAGTCTCACTAGAATTTATTTGCAGAGACTATGCTAGTTAGACTAACATGTAGCACTTAAAATTTTCATCTATATTTAACACACTGTTTTCTCAGTTTTCAACTGGAAAAAACCCGACATTTCTCCACAAAATCTCTGCCAGGTTTGTGGCAAAATTCTTAGACAACTCTTACATTTCCTTCCTTTTCTGTATTATGAAAGCCTAGCCATGTTTCTTAGGTGGGGCTTCCCCCCCGCCCTTTCTAGTCAAACTGATTTTGGCAGATCATGAATCATCAACTAACATCTTATCTTCCTTCATCTTAAGAAAGAGGAAATCAAACTGAAAAATGTATATATCAAGGCTTTTGCCTCTCTGTTTTTCCCTTTTTTCTTGTGTCTGCTAGAAAAGCTCAGTCAATATTTATGCTGACGACTATAACCTGAGAAACCAGGAAATAATTAATCATATCCAATTTATGCCACGTATTAAAGATAATGGATACAAATCTAAGCAAAGCGCAGGAGAGTTAAGGTGTTAACCCATATATTGCTATGCCAAAACTGAACTCCTGGAAGCATTCCCTGGCAACTAAATCTTAAAAAAACAAAACAAAATTATATGTATGTCTTGATTTTGTTGCTGTCCTCCTCCCCCAAGACTAATTCTCATAGTTTAGCCAGGAGAGACACCGTAAACACATAGTACCAGGGTCATCTCTAAATAGCTGGACCTACATTTTCTCTACCCTTTTTTGCCTAGGGAATCTTGCAAGATTAAAGGTATTAATAATACCATGTGCAACAGCAGTAAATCCAGAGAATAACTCTGCTTTTGAGCTGTTACCTGAATTTGCTAGAGAGCTTACAGATACACTACATACTAAATAGGCATAGGATAAAGAGACCAGACCTTCAGCTATGACTACAGCAGCAGGCCTGTCAACATCAGCTGAGAGCCTAGCCTACTTACGCTACTTAAAACAGGGTTAAGAAAAGCAGAAGTTTGTCAGGATAATTTAGAATTCAGTTTTAAAATGCCCTTCTAAAATGATGCAGGCTTCCAACTTTTCAAGTCCCTAAAAATCAACCACAAATGTTCTGCAAACTACTGCAGCAGTACTAGTGGATTGCGTCCATAAGCAACTAGTGCCAACATGGCCACCAAGAAGCCAAACTCCCAAATATTTATCTTTCTTACTTTCAATGCAAAATTTTTCCATGAGATCACCATTTCCTCCCAACACACAAAAGTCCCTATTGAAATGGCAACTAATCTTAACATTACGTCTGTCTACAATCAGTCATACAGTGCTAGACAAGGTAGTCACCTTGCTGACTCTCAGCAGGCAGCAGCAAACGCACAGGGAAGGAGATGAGGACAGAGTATGCAGGGTGCTCGAGAGCACTCTCCAGAAATCTGCTGCTGAGGAACTTCTGAAGCCAGAGGCTGCATCCTTTATTTAGTTGCCCTCAACAAAATATTTTTCATTAATTTTCCCATGGCTTTTGTAACTTCCAAAACTTTTTTTAACAGCGTAGTGACGTCCTTCTGGAGTTCCTCACCACCTCCTGGGGCATTTAACTAGGCAAAACAGCTCTGTATCACCTGCAGACTTAAAGATTTCACTATTTCCTTCCTTGTTAAGGTCAGTGACAACAATCAATGCTTTCACTGTTTCCATATATGAAGTCATATGTTTACCATTTCCACAAATACAGCTTTTGTTTGCTCATTCAAGTCCTAATGCATTTTCCCCAGAAGCTAAGCCCAACACTGTCTTCTTTACTAAAAAGGTGAGATGAGCTAAGGAGTTTTATAGCCCTAAACAGTGTCTGAAATTATGGCAGACTAAATATAAACCATGAAGGTTCAATACCTCCAGTGTTAGCAAACATCACTATAAAAGCTGTGACAATCTGACATAATGTCTGATAGAAATTTTGCTGTTAGGGTCTTTGTAAAGACACTTTGTCCAATTTGATAATCTTTTTCACTACATTTTGTAGTAATAGAAGTTAAAATAAAAACAAATTAATGCCACATCTCAAAAAAGCTATTTACTTGCCAATGTTTCTTCTTAAATACACACAAAGAAATAACTTAGAAAAGAAATATTAAAAACAAGCAAATAAACAGTTACTTTGCTCCAGCAATGTGAATGCTGAATTAGATTCAGCATATGAATCTACTCATTTGTTCGCATATTTTTGCATGCCACCTAGTGACTGTAACAGTGTTAGAAAACTTTAACTCAGAATTTTATAGAGAGAAAATGAATGGGTTTTTAAGGTAAAGTTACTTTAAAGTAGCCAACATATGTAACCTCTATTTTGGGGTAAAATATTTGATGTGACTGGTATTAAAATCTGAATGAAAATCAAGTGGAGAAAATACCTTTACTCTATTTAGGATGTGCAAACACGTCTCCTCATTAAATAAACTGAGTAACCATGGGATATGGCAGAAGACACTCAAAGAACAGAAACTAGAAATAAAGCACAGGAATAAATCAAACATCATAATGATGGAGGTTAACAGTGGGATCCTGCAAGAATCTCAAAATGAGGTCTAAATAGAGAGATTTAGATACTTGCTAATAGATATATACTAACGTTAGTGAATTATTCATGATAAAAAAAAGCCCTGAAAATACAGAGTTACAAGGGATCTCAGAGGAATGATGGAACAATAAAGGGAAACAGATAGATGGCACCTTGATCAATGCAGAATATACACACTGGGAAAAACAATCCCACCTATACATACATAATGACGGGCTCTAGAACAGTGATTATACTCAAAAGCAAATGTAGGAATCACTGTGAAAAGATCTTTGAAATCAGCAGCTTCATACCCTAAAGACAGTTAAAAAGACAATAGGACAATTAAGAGAAGGAAAAGCAGCATCAAAACAGAATCATGCCACTGTGTTAAGTCTAATGATATGCTTTTACCCTCCATACTACAATTCTAGTTATCCCACCACAAAAACAAATAAAAGGTAAGAGAACTCAAGAGAAAATATACAGTAGAGAGGAGAAGGTAAAACAAATACAGTTATTCACTATTTCTTAGTCTGTAAGACTTGAAGGGCACAGGAAAAGTTACCAGACAAGAAAAAAAAACAACACTTTCTGCAGCATGCACTACTTAGACTGGTGTTACCTCCACAGGAACACAATCATCAAGATGAGAAATGTGTGTGTGCTCAAAACAGGGCTAGAGAAATAGGAACTAGGTGAAACGGTGGTACTTTAATATGATAAGCAAGCTTCTAAGCAGTAATTTGGATTGCTAGACACTGGGAGAGTTCTTTGGGCTCATTCTGTGTACACTGACCCAAAGCTGGGGAGTGCCTCACAGGCAGGTGAGGACAGACAGAGCTTTGTGCTGGCCTGCACAGCCATTCACATTCTTTAAAATACCAGAGGAAGAAAGATTATAATGCCCTTATAACTTCCCCTTTTCTTCATTGTATTAATAGTTCTTTACTGTTTTAGAAGACATGGCAACAGGCAGGGAGAAGTATGAGCTATAGAGCATTTTGAAAAGCTATTAGCTAATAAACCTAAATACATTTTTTAAAAAATAAGACAAAATCTGGTGGATTAATTGTAGGCTGTTGTCTTCCCTCTCCTCCTCCTATTGCAGGGGAAAACAGTGTGCATTAACTTGGTGAATTTCCTCTTCCCAGTAAAAGGTACTAAAACCTGAAAGAATTATCAAAGCAATAAACCCCCCCAATCTTCCAGCCTACTTGGTATGCACAGATTTCAAAAACATGCCAACAAGACTCCTCATTAAACTGAGTTACCATGGGATACAGCAGGAGACACTTTTGAGGATCAGAAACAGAAATAGGCAAACACAAAACCAACACATCACTGCTTTAAAATTTACATGACTGTTACAGGTCTATTTCTATTAGAACTATGCAGCTCCTAAACACCATTTTTACTTTATTTCTCAGTCTTACACAGAAAAGAGCCAAGTCCTGATCATCAGATCAGCTAAGCTGTTAGCAAGCTCTGCATAGGACAAACACATACAGAGGTCTCTCAGCATTAGAACTCTTTTCAGGAAAGAAATGGTAATTTTAGGAAAATACAAGAGGAAGAGTACAACTGGCAATCACTAATACAGAAATAATTTCAAGGGTGAGAGTCAGCACAAAATAAGAACATGAAGACTGGGAACCAAGGTGTCATAAATGGAGATACACCAATTGTCAGCAGCAGGAATACATCATACATTATCAGCAAGACTGCAAGTCTTCTGTAATTGTGCTTGCTTACAAGATATGAAGGAAAAATGTAGTACTAACTTCAAAGCCATCTAGAGGTCATCCAATACAGGGAAGGAACCAAAGCCAGTGTCATCAGCCAGGAGGCCTATGTTTAGAGAAAAGACCAGAACACAAAGCTCCACTCCTTAGAAGCTTTTAAGGTTCTGTCATTTTTTTCCCATTGTAAACTGGAACAAGAATAAAATCTTTCAAATACACCAACAGAAACAGAATTGTGTAATGTCTGAAAACAGGAAATTAATTCTACAGCAGTTTTCAAAGCAATAAGAAAGAATGCTAAATTTCATTTAATCAAAAGCCTTCTAAATAGCCTTGTCAAAGAGTTTGTGGTAATGTTATTAGTGCCACTGTTGATATAAAACAGCATACACATGTCTACATACACTTTTTCTCTAGAATCACAAGTTAGCATGATCCCAGAAATAAAAGAAGAATCACAGAAGTGTAAAAAAACCTAGTTCAGTTTACTGAAATTTCATTTCATTGAAAGTAACATTTTAACAAACAAGCCAAAAGGGGTTGTGCATTAACTGGTGTGTTAAGTCATTAGTAACAATCAAAGTCAAAAGTCTTACTACATTTCATGCAAATATGTTCCTTATTAGCAAGAACAAGAAGCTGCATATTAGCAAGTATGACAATATGTTGCATGCAAAAATAAAAGATGTTAAAAAAAATCTGGCAACGGTAGCCTTCCTAAGTAAAGTAAAGCAAAGCACTCGTGATCATCACCACCACCACCAAACAGTAAACACAGTTTATCAGTGCATGTTCTAAATGCTAATATGAGGTTACAGTCTCAGGAAAGTGACCATCAGGACTGGAGGACAATCAAGCTCATTATGAACATTTAAGGTGTACAAGGATGTACACATTCAGTAATGAAATTTTGCTTACTGAATTATTTTGAAGACTTTCAGCAGTTCCAAATACTCTCAAAAGAGACACTACAGCTTAAACTGTTCTAGCTCTTCCACTGAATACCTGGAGCCCTGCATTTACTTGTTTATTTATCAAAAAGAAGGCTTTAGAATAGTCTTTAGAAAGCAATGACTTTCAGTACTGCAAAATACCAAGAAAAACCCGAAGACCCTAAAACTCCATCTGGTTTAAATACAGTATTTGTCATTTTCCTAGGAAGAAATTCGTAATTTGAGAAGACACCAAACCCAGGCATGCCCTCAGTATATCATCCCTTGCAAGCTTAATGCCACGTCCTCCCCATCCCTGTCAGAATCTCAAGGCAAGCAACATAAACTCTATTTGATTGAATGTCTCAAAATTGGGAAAGGCAGAGACCACCTGCTGCAAGATGCACGAGCAAAACCAAACACTGAGACTGTAGGACTGCCTGAGTCTGTACCACAGTACAGGGTGCTAGACAAAGCATGCAATTGAGAGCTAGCCTAGCATTTAATTATGGGTCTAACAATCTTGGGGGAAAAAAAGTAGTTACATTTCAAGATCACTAGGAAAAGGAAGGAAATACTTTAGTTATACCCCACAGGAACAGAACCAGCTCCTCTCTGAATGCATTAACAGCCTCAGGCTCACTGTGTAACAGGTATTCTAAAGCAATGAGTCCCAGATTAATTGAACTCATCAGAACTAAGATTTGTGTGAATGTTCCTAAAGTATTTTTTACTAATTGTCATTTATTTAACAGGATGCCTCTAACGAAGATGAAATCAATGAAGTATCACAATAAAATCAGAAGGCAGCAAGCCTACTGCACCACACATTTTCCCATTAAATAAAATGTTGCAATGAGCAGCTCTAGTCAACTGCTACAGCAGACTAAAATAAAACTCTGATGATAATATAACAGAAGTTTTCAGCATTGTATTTAATTATTTCTCATGTATCTCCACCTTCTAGTACCAGTGTCCTGGGAGCAGCTAAGTGAAATTTCCTCCTGTTTGGCCCAGTGGCAGTTAACAAATGATAATTCTTACTTTATTTTAATATGAAACTGCTTTAAAGTTAGGTGCCTGCTGCAGCTGAGGCAGAAGAAATTTAAGGGAGAGGAAGATGCTCCTTGAAGAAGTAGATCCTCCTCCTTGGCATACATGGTGTCAATCTCACTCAACTCCTACTCATTTTCAGCTCACGGTGACTTCACGTCAGACAGAGGGTTTTGATTCTAAATACAAGAATAGCATCTGGTCCTCCAGCAGCTTCTTCTAGTAGAAACTCATACCTCTAGCTTTAGAAATGCTCTCACTGCTGCTGAACTGTTAAATAATACAGATTTGGGCTTAGTTGGCATAACGAAAAGGATTTGATTATACTTCTCGGTTTGGAAATTTTTGTGCTTTATAATGTCTACATAATATCTGTTTCAACATTGTCTGTGCCTTCAAACTGGCAGAATGACCTTCATCCCATGCATTCCAATACTTCAGAAAGATACCAAGAGAAAAGCACAGAACAAAATGCCACCACTCAAGCTATTAGCTTTAGATACTGTACTTTTCTGTACAGACATGGAACATCAAGTTAACTAAGCTGTGCCACTCGTAAGATATTACTTCCCATCCGTTTTCCTATCACATGACTAAGCTTTTCTCACTTTCCTCATTACACAGAATAAAAATTATAGACTTTCATTCTTTTAAAATCCTTTTCTTATACTAGCTTGGCTGACAATTTAACTCAGCTTTCCAGCTAATTTCATAAGACGGCATATGTTTCTTGGGGATCGAACCTTGCTCTTGCTGAGCTGGATGGCATATCTTCTATTCACTTTGAGGGAAATAACAGATCTGGTTTAGTTCTTTCATACAAGCACACAGTACTTCAGGAATATGAAAAGAGCTATTCATATAATGTCATAACTAGCACTTGCACTGATGGATTTATCAACTTACTGCTTCAAACATTAGGAAATGCTGGAAGCATGAAATAGTCTTTCAGAAGACTCATATCTTCCTGTATCAGAATGTTCCATTCATAATCTTGTCTAGCTTTTTCTCCATTCCTTATATTCACAGATATTTTCACTTCTTAAATGAAGATATTCACAACCTCTTTTCTTGCCTTACAGTAGTTCTGCATTTAAAAAATCAGTATTACATATTCCAGTCTCTCTACTTAAGTTAAATCTATAGATAATGCATTTGACTTGGTTCAACACAGGTCACAGCTATTACTTTGCTACTTCTCCAAGTAAATGATCATCTGCAGAAGGTATTGCCCTGAAAAATGAGATGCAAATTGCTATTTTATTTTTTGTTTGTTTTATAATTGAACAGATTATGCATACATAAAGTGTAGCAGATCTGGAAATCTGCTAATTGTAAAACTCTACATAAAAGATTAAGACACAAAGATGAATAACGATGTGGAAAATGCACTGAAGGCAATATCACCTATGTAAAAGAGAAGAGCATGACACTGTTAAGGACCTATTCCCTTAACTGTGAATTTAAGTTCAAGATAGAGATAAGGAGGAAGAAGGAAAGAAGAAAAAATAAAAAGCACTAAGAACAGAATCTTTTTGGAAAACAAAGATATTTTGGAAAAGGTAGGAAGCTATTTCCCTTACTGCACTATGTTCTGTATTCTGCTTAGTAATATTACAAAATCAGAGCTACAAACCTTTGACAGTTCTTTTTCCAGGAGAACTTCCTTTTGGCCTCTGGAGTATTTAACCAATGGAAGAAAAAGTTACAGTCACACCAAACCCTGGTATGGAAATAGGAAAATGCTCACTGTTTCCTGCAGTTTGCATCTTTCTCAGACACTGCAAGATGGTGTCTACAGCCAGTTTACTTTTTCATTGCATGTCCCCAAGATGTTTCACCCTCTAAGGCCAACTGCCTCGAAAGCTCCACGTGTGAGTAATAACAGCTCGAAGGTCAAAGACATGAATAAAACCCCTCCAGAGTCATATCCATTATATCCATGCATTGAATCAAGTTTTGGGTTTATATGGTCAAGTGTACAATGGCAACATAAAGTCTGTGAACAATCTGTGTGTAAAGCCACATCAGCTTGGAGAGGTAATAGAATCAGGCCCCAGAAAGAGGGGGAAAAAAAAGAAGCTGTTAGAAAAGTGGTGGAAGAAGTATGAATTCTGTCGGAGGGGGATCTGGATGCTGATGAGGGATTCTTGCACATAGCATCACTTCACCACTTCAGAGCTGCCTTCACTGACAAAATAACCCAAGGGACCTCTTAAGCCAAAACTGCAATGGCCCTGCTGCCAGAAAGGCAGGCTCAGTCAAACCTCTACCCACCAGAAGTGCACATTTCCCCTGCAAAAACTTAAGTAGAAGATAGAACAGCACATCTGTCCCAACCTCTCTCTTTTAACCTGAACATTCACCATGCCAAGTCAATGCCTGCTGGCTTTTCCATTACTTTTGTTTTATGGCTGCATTAACACAGATTGAGGTCTTTTTCTTCAGCTTTATGTCGGTGAACTAAACTTTATGTTGGGAGAAATGCTAATGGGCTATTCACTATGAGTATTTACAGAAGTACAATGCTACCTCTTTGTGGGGGTTTGGTCTGCATGTTTAAGAAGCTGTAAAGTACCACACTTTTCACAATTTTTTTCTTTTCTTTTTTAAATCTATTTTGTTGTCCTTGCTTGTTTTGTTTTCTTGGGGTTTTTTTTGTTTCATTGGTTTTTGTTTTGCTTAGAACTCCCACCATTTCCCTCTGTTAAACACCTGTTGACAACATTAGAACTAACTGGACTGAAACATCTTCATCCACTACAGAACCTACCTCCTACAGGGACTTGTGTGCAAGCGAGCTGCACATTGCACATCTTTTCCCAGGTCTTAGCTATGCTGAAAGGCAGCTATTCCCAACTTGAAGGCTCAGGACTTTTACTTTACAATTTATGCCCCAGATAACTAACCAGAATAACAGGGTGAACTATAAGGAGCAGAAATAGTTTCAAGCATTTCCATGTTTTATGTGTAAATAAACATACAAACTTACCCTAATGACATAGTCCTATAATCTAGTTTGTATTTTTTTAATTCCTTCAGAAGTCTGGACAACAAGGGTCATTGTAAGTGAAAAATTAAGCACATTTCAATGACAGCAGAATCTTCACTGGCAAACAAAAAATGGTAATAATGCCTGTGGCTCATTTCTTCTCAGTTGCAACAGAGTAAAGCAAGGAAAAGGAAAAATAAATTTACTCTTGCATGAAAGTATATACTTGCAGCCTAAATTTTTGAGATTTCCATGGCACTTCTAAAAGAAAATAAAAGTAGTTGCAGCTTAACTAGCATATTCAGACTTAACAAGTAACACAGCTGTCAAAGGCTCCTGGTATCCTTCAAGTATCTCCTCTCTCACCATCTCACTGAGTAAGTATAAAGACTGGTTCTTTGACATACAGACACCTATATGCTTCATTAGCATGATTTTGCTGTGGAGTCATAGGATCAGAGTTGGAAGGGACCTCAAAGATCATCCAGTTCCAACCCCACTGCCNACCACATTCCAAATTATCCTCTTTTCTCTATTTGTTTTGCCCAACAAATACAGCTAAGGCAAATATCCACATCTTAAACTGAACTATAATCGAGGCTGCATAATTTGTTCTTTCTAGTGTTAATGGGAATGCCAGACATAATGCTAGATTCACAATCTTAAGATAAGTTTAAGATAAACACATACAATTTACATATGTATACTGAAAAAACACTCTACTGCATTTATATTCAGTAATTAGATCATTGTAATTACCCACTTTATTTCAGAAATGTAACAAAAGAGAAGGAAAGAGTCTTTAGACATGAAAGCCTTTGTCTTTTAAGACAAAATGAGCCAGAGAATTGCTTTAAATATTTTTTTTAATCCAGATGCTGATAGGTAGTTAAGAGTTTTTTCTTCTTGAGGTCCCAGAGTGTCAATTAATAAAGCTCTTCTGCAAAAATGAACGAGAAGCTCCCACTTCAAATTATCTGTCTTTCAGGAGTATTTATTATGGCTAGAGTCAGATGGTGGCACAGGAATGCATATGATAGTGCAAATCCTCAGTTAAACATGAATTAATGGGCTTCTAATAAAGCCTAGGATTATGAGTAGCCTACTTATTCCAAATATTTCCTATGACAACATGCAGTCCTGAAAAATGATGGTTTATATTCATAACCCTACTTCTAATTTTATGTTTCACCTTCATCTAGCATCACACACACAAAAAAATCCATCTTTCAGCAGCAATCAGAATGACTGTCAGTCAATCAAAAGTGCAACCACATAAAAACCCCAAATCAACACAAGTCTTCAGCAATCACAGAAACCTAAGAAAGACAGTAACAGATCACACCAGAAGTTCATCCAGCTGGTATTCTATCTTCAACTAGGATGATCAAAATCACTTGTCTTGAAGAACATGTGGGCTGAGGACCTCACCTTACAGTCAAGTTTACCACTGACATCTTGACCACATTGGGCACCGTTAGCTTTGTATGCCACACATTTTTTTATAGTTTATCTGAAGCAAATGATGCAACCTCTCCCCTCCTTCATTGAGTCTTCTCCATATAATCCTATCCAGACATTGCTCTTTAAGTAAAACTATATTTATAGCACACATATAAAGTTATTTTGTTACCACTCAAGGCAGAGAACTGCCTTGTAGGAAATGTTTAAATTTATATAAAATCACCTTTACCACACACTGGTTTAAGGGATCACAAATCACCATTACAACAAGTTAGCCTACCATTTCATGATATGGCAGGTTGTCATAACATTTTATTTTAGGAAAGAGAATTGAACAAAATACTTTGCAGAGTAAAATACAGTAAGCTGATAAACAGCTGAGAAAAAGAAAGGTCAAAGAAGATACCTCTGATGAATGTTACTTTAAAATCACCTTTATCACAGCACAGTTAGCTACTTCAAGGGTGCTTATGTACAGCAGCTTCATTTACACTAAACTAGACACGCTGACCCAAAGCCTTTTTCTGCAAGTACACTGCAAAAACAATGCTAGCTGTCTTCAAAGTCACAAATACTTCTATGAACTCTAGGTGAAAGCTTTCTTGCTGAACAGCTGCTCAGATTTATGCCATCATGTGGAAGATGTGCTCTCAGAGCTCCCAGGGAACTCTGGGAGAGCTTGAAATCTTCTGCCTCTGTTTACTGCAAATTCCACTAATCTGTCCTCAACTAAACCTGCAATGAGATTAAAATAATCACTCAATCTTCCTGGCCTCCCTCTTCACAAACACAAAAATTACTCTTCTGTTTTAATAATATCTCTCACATCATTGTCAGCTGCCCTTATCATCTGATACAAATGGCTTGAAGGGCTGTTTGCTTCATTTGACTTTGAATGCAACAGGGAGTTAAGAGACTGCATCATATCAACAATATTACCTTAAAATTGCAAAGACTAAAAACATGAGTGTAGAAAGTTTAAAAACACAGATGTCTCTGCATCTGTGTAGCAAAGGGACATAAACCACCAGCTAGTAAAGATCAAAAAGCGCAAAGGTACTACAAAATGTATACACACAAAGTACATATACATGGTTGCTGGAGAAAACAGAACAGATGCTAGGGGCCTCCTCTTTCCTTCTTGATAAACTGACCTGGTAGACCCCCCCTCCACAGGCATCAGAAGACCAAGGGTTTTAGAAAGGCACCATGAATCACCAGGAGCAGACACAGAAACAGAAACTCCAGGGGACTGACCCTTCCAGCATAACAGCAGCTGACATGCTGCAAACATAATTTAATTTTTGACAAACAATAACTTCATGTACTATAGCCTGTGGAGTTTGCTTATTCTGTCTATGGCTAAATAACTTCTTGCTCACATCTATAGGTTGTGTAGCCACCAGAGAGGTGCAAGTATTCCCATAGAAGCCTTTCACAGGTGTATTAAACACTTTCCCTCATAGACAAAGGCTTCCAGTTCTACCAGGAAAACAACTTATCTCAGACTTGTAAACAAAGTTACAGTTTTGTTTTAGAATTCATTCTTGTTCCCATTTGTGTTCCTTCTGTCTCTCCTGCCTTCTTTCTTTCTCAAGAGGACTAAATCAAAGAAATAAAAAGTTCAGACCAATGCTTTTTGTATTAATATCCAGGCTCAACAAAAAATGTATGCATAAGTGCCTAATACAGATCAATAATGTATCCTCCACAAGAAAACCAAGGTGAAGTGTGCATCTTAAGTTCATATTTTGACAATATACTGATCAGGTGATTGAGGAAATGGATTCTATAAGGTGCAATAGCTAACTATTCCCCAATTAATAAGGTAGCTCTAAAGGTCATTAAACTTCTTTCTCCACCTTTAAAGTGTAAAAGTTGCTCACAGATCTGCTTTAGAATAATAATATACACTGCATATTTTAAGTGTCTTAAGATCAGGGGTGCACAACCCTTCCCAATCATTCTCTTGGCTAGACTTTGTTTTGCACTGTGGATTGGTCTCGGGGCACTTGACCTAGGCTCCCTGCAGATGACATTCATCTGTGTACACAGTCCAAGGAAACACTTTATACATTTCAGCTAGGACAGGCTTTTCAGTCCAGAAGGCCAGACTAACTAATCTCCAAAATACGTGCAACATGACCATGAAGTCCTCAGTACCGACTGCTCCCCCCACAGATCTGTTTCTATTGTGCTACAGCACCTGCTAAAGCAGACACAGCCACAAATACCTAGGTTAAATTTTAACTTTTCCTTACCCTATCTGAGTAAGACGGGAAAATTATAATCTTGCTTGAACAAAGGAATAAAGCAGATAGCTATATCATAACAGAGGTTTAGATCTGTGAACTGGTATAAGAAGTTTTCCCAGTTGGATTCTAATGAGATTCTCTTGGCAATGAGGTTGGCATGCCAAGGAAATTTAGTAAGCATGTATATAACACTGTGCTGGGTCTGGCTGAGATGGAGTTCATTTTCCCCATAGCAGCCCACATAGTGCTGTGCTTTGTAGTGGTAGATAGAAAGGTGTTGATAACACACCAGTGTCCTGTCTGGTGCTGAATAGTGCTGGCACAGCATCAAGGTTGTCTCTCCAACATTCCCCCCTCACACTAGTAAATTAAAGATTGTGGGAGGGTACACAGCCAGGACAGCTGATTCAAACTGACCAAATGGATATTCCATACCATATGGTGTCTGCTTAGCAATAGAAGCTAAGAGAAAGAGGAGGAGGGGAAGCATCAATTATTATGTTTGTCTTTCAGAGCATCCACTATGCCTACGGAAGCCTTGCTTCCCAGAAGTAGCTGGACATTGCCTGCTCACAGGAAGTAGAGAATAAATGTTTTGTTTTCCTTTGTTTCTGCTTGCAGCCTTTGCTTTTGCTTTATTGTCTTTATCTTGACCAACAAGTTTTTTCCACCTTATTTTCTCCCCAGCATGCTGCTGAGAAGGGAAGTGATAGAGCTGCTTGGTGGGCAACTGGTGTCCAGCCAAGGTCAACCCACCACAAACACACCTTAAATAAAAGGATGTATCACTAAGCAAAGTTTAAAGTAACCACAAGGTATGATTCCTTCCTTTGGACAAAACTTGACAGCAGTACAGACTCTGTTCCAACTTATGTGCCACTGAACAGAAACACAAGATGTCTAATTTGATTAATGAAGAAATGGCATAAAGTTTCATTTTCCTGCCTTTCATTTGAATATACTAAAATTACTTTTCCCTCTTCATAAATGTGTTTCCTATTCAAGTTGAGAGTTGGTGAATAAAAACATTTGTTCTTATTTAAAAAGGTATTTTCACAAAGCTCACTCATTACCACTGTTCTATATGTAAAATAAACTTCACATAAGTCAGTCTACTTACTGAAGCACAAGAATGGCACTCTGGGTTTTTATGCCTTGAGCAAATAGCAAGCACAAACCCGTGCAGTAAGCTAGTACAGAAATATTTCAGGTGAATATAACCTTGGCTACAAAGAAAAACAGGTAGCCAAGGAAAGCAGCACAAAACCAGGTGGCTTTTATACAAACAGAAATACAACAACAGTCAATTGAACCTCCCTGCTTTCACTTTTACACAGCAGTTAATACATAAATCTAGTTAAAACTGCTAAGTAACTACTGTCTGTCTTGGTATCCGCCATCACTAAAACTGCCAGATTTCCACCTAACATAAAATCAAATAACATTAATAGCACTTATTTTTATTTGTCTTTTCAAAAGCACCTTACTGTCAAATACCTCACAGAAAGGAATAATGGCCAACAGGTAGAAGGAATTACCCAGCACAGAGGAAGATCACCTCATACAAAGATTGACAGCCTAATGCCTGTGTCTGAACATCCCTAACTGCTATGTTTCAGCACTGTCTGAAATAATGTTCAGAGATTTTAAGAAAGCTGATGCTTTCCTTCAACTGTACTTTTCTTTCCTCTAACCTTCTCTTACCTAGCAGGATCACTTAAAGGCAATTCAGGAAGGTTAAAAATTCCCAAATTCCTCAATTCTTTTGAATAAACATGTAACTTACTACCACTTTAAATTGATTTTATGATACAAGAACAACAGTTATTGTTGGTTTGCTCTCCACAAGGAAAACAAACCTAAGATAAGGTTCAAGGTCATGAAAATTTGCTGTAGCACTTGCTCCAAATCAAATTGCTCACCTGCTGGTTTCCCAGTCTTGGTCATCCTTATCTTTTTCTTCTTTGGCATCAGAACTGTGTGGGTGTTTCTGCACAATCCGCATCCCACCAGCTTTTACTGGAACAAAAATTAGAGACACAAAAAATCTCAGTCAAATCATCATAAATGAAGAAAGTTTTAAGGATGACCCTCCCCCACTTCCCTCCTAATGTTTTGCAGAGTCATTTAATACTAGTTTGAAAAACAGGACCAAAGAGTTTAAAAGTGGCAAACCAAAGAACAGCTACTTGAGGACTGCCTCTGCATTCTCTTCCACGTTTGCTCATCCCAATAAGCTACCACCTCATTTTACCACCTACTTCCAATACCATTCTAGACAACTGTTTTAACTCTTCCCCCCAGCACAGTAACCTGCAGCAATGAGAAGACATGGAGGTGACAGCTGGCATAACACAAACAAAAGGCCACAAACATGAACGTTAAATAATCCCACAAAATAAAAAAGATTTAAGAACCTTACTTGTCGTTTCAAGTTAACTACAGCTATAATAATAGTATTTAGACTTCATGAACAATATAGCAAAAAAAGTTTAGGAGGACTGTTAACTTGCATTTAGAACAGAGCTTTTTGTTTTGCAAAACACAAGCATTTTACCACATTTCAAACCCTTCCCATGATTTAGTTTTAGAACGGATGCAAATGTGAAAGCATCCCTCTGAAATACAAAACAAGAAGTGAACATAAATCCACTTGTATTCATCATTCATTCTCTCCAAAGTGAAATATAAAATAGGAAGTAACACTGCAGCTAAGCAGGTTGCTCTTGATCTGCTTTCTGGTTTAATATTGTAATTTTTTTTCTTCAACCATTGTTTATACAGGCTTATAGAACAGCAAGAATAAAACAGTACATCTCGTTAGCTAACTGGATGGGTTACACTGCTATCAGCAACCACATCAGCAAACCACAACAGGGGTCAGAAGTCAATAAAACCACCTACAGACGAATTGGTTTCTGTTTCACATTGCCATGACCTTGTGGATAGTCTTGGCAGATGTGTCACAGCTGGTAGAAGCAGGATGCCAGGGCAGCACTCAGGAGGAGTGCCAGCATGGATAGGGAAGGCTGTACTTCTGACAGCCCTCCTGTGCCCAGCCACAGAGGGATTAAGGCACCTCACACCAGTGGAATGCTAATCCTTGAAAACTAGAAATGAGTTTAGTTCTCAATTCTTAACCAGGACAGCAATGGAAAGGACACTCCTCAACATAAATTTTACAAACCAAGTAAAGGCAAGTACTAAAGAGAAAGCAACCTGCCCTGGGAGCCCGTGACAGCTCTTTGGCCCTGGGATTTTTTTTAAACTTGATTTTGGCTTTGTGTGACATTTTAAAGATAAATGCATTCAATAAAGGACATTAACTAAACACAAATGATCAACAGACAAACCCAAAGAAATATCTTTTACAACCTATCAAAATTCTATCTTCTTATCATGTATTAAAAACCCCAAAACACTAACCATTTTGTATTTTCTCTCCAGCATAAAACATACATTGGTGAGAAATGTTTCCCATGGGACAGGAAAAGACAGAAATGCAGGTTTTAAGATGAAATAAAATTTAAAATTCCTATTAATTTTTCTTGATGCAAACTCCTTAAAAATATAAATTTGTTTGCAAAAGCAAACACTGACTTGACAAGTGCTGTCTTCTTCTAACAGCTCAGTTAATCAAAGTGATTGCTATGTTTTATTTATATTAATGTATAAATTTAACATCATTGCACAATCAGTTCTTATTAGTTCCCTTTCAAATTACTTTGTGTGGAAGATGCTGTTTCCACAGCAACATCTGCCAGGTTACAAATGGCACTTCTGGGCAACACATGCAGACTTCCATGTTCTTCACCATCCAATAGAAAACAAAAGAAAACAGTATCTGGAGATTTAGTGCTAATTCAGGTGGCCTAAAATCTCTCTCATATTGTATACCATCATGCCACCAGCCACTTGTTTTCTCTTTACCTGTCACTGCCAAAGATATGCAGCTAACACGTTCAGATTTGGCTGCATGTAGAATTAACAAGGATTAAAAAGCAAATAAGTAGACATTTAAAAGGCATAATAGGGACTGACCAATGCAGTAACTTAATTTTAATAATCTGATATTTTTGCAGGAGTATCAACAGGCATAGAGCATAGACAGCCAGAAGTACACTGGTGCATAATCGAATCTTCAGTAAGCCAGCATCAGTGTGTGGATCTGGGAAACCAAATAAGGAACTCAGCAAACAACTGCAGTAATAATGTGTATTGCTGAGACCAAAAGTGAAATAATTGGATCAGCAACCTGTTCATGTAGCTGATGTATATCTCTGCTACCCATGACACAGCACGCTTCTACCCAGTGTAGTTTCAAGAGATTTACCTTAAGAAAAGAAATACACTTGAAACATAATTCAACTTTTTTTTTCCCAAAAGGCTGCAACCAAGCTACACTACCTCAGAGTCAGACAGAGAGAAGAAATGGTAAGTACATCCACCAAGCTGAAGAAAAACCCACTCCATTTCTGAGATTTTCTTGGGACTTAGGAGGATTCATCTATTTCTTACTTGCCTAGCATTTACTACATAATTTGACAGATGCTTACCATGGTGATTTTGTCACTTAAAAGTAATTCTTAAAAGAATAAGAGCCTAGATTTCCTTATAGTAAATCCTGCAAAGAGCAGAGAGAAGATTTAAATAATTGATAAAGTATCTTCCAGAAAGCTGCCAGAAATCAATGCCCAGTGGTATCAACCATGCTGTGTTGAGATTAGGAAGAAAGGGGTTCCTACTGCTGAAGAGGGAGCGTGGGCTGCAGTTGCTCAAGACAGGTCAGGTGGGACCTGTGTTAAGGCAGCAGAGGACATGAAACAGCCCCCTGTGGTGGCTGTGGTCAAGAGGGCACCAGCCTCTGAAGTGTGAAATAAAGAGGAGATCATCTGCCAGCATGCTCTGAGTAGAACAAGAGCACAAGTCAGTTTGCCAGTTTGCCTCACTGCTGTATAAGAACCAAGTTTTGGATTTTAATTAACTGTCATGTTCCCTCCCCATCCCACACCAAGACGCAGACAGAACTGTCTCATCTGTCCTCTAAACACCAGCCTGTGCTCCTCTTCAGGGTATGACAACTCCTTTTGGAAATGTATTAAACAACTCTGTTAATGAATTACCACTCAAGACTATCTGGAGTTGGGAAACAGTCTATTTACCTTTCTTTTTTTCCCCACTTCAACAGTTCTTCCAGACTGCTCCCAGTTTCTGAGACTGAATTCTGAAATAAACCCTGAGTCACAGAAATCATCAAGTACCCCAAAAAGCACCACAGCTCAGTGAGGGCTCCAATCCCAGCTCACTTAGGTTGCAGACCTGAGGAAGTACTTCCTGGAGAAACCTTCCAGCTCAACTCAAATTGCCCACAGGTCACAGCAACTGGACAGGAACTTTTAGAAATCCAGAGTATAACCAAGAGCTTTAGCAGCTTCCTGTTTTCCCAGAGTACAGTACCAAATATTAACACAATTTATGTCTTACATGCTGTATAGTAACAGATTCCATTACATCGATAAGACATATGAAAATCCAGGACCAAGGGAAATGCAAAATATGCTGTTCTACAAGCTAACAGCAGCATGCATTAGTGTCTGACAAAACAAGAAGTAAGAGTTATTAACCATCATTTCTCAGAAATTTTGGCTCAGAGCTGTTATTTTTTAACACAGGAAAAGCACATAACTATTTTCACAAAGCTTCATAAATAAACTGTTAACACAATCACCTTGCTTTATTCCTCCACACAATCTACTGCAAGAAATAACAGCTAAAAGCATAATCGTGCAGACCTCTTTAAAGGGACTGCAAGTTGTACAAACCTACTTAGCCATGCACTGCAAATGCATTGATCTCACTGACAGATGGATATTTAATAAACTTTAAGTTGGGGCCCTCTTAGGTTTCACAAAGGAGTTCAAAGTTGCTTCGTGCACCCTATTACGAGCCTGAGGTTTTGAGCTTTCTTTCTACTTCACTATCCTTTCTCTTTTCAAGTGCTTCTCGTCTTTTTTTTTTTCCTCCTCCTCCATGCAGTCAGTAAGCAAGGGCTAACAGTGCATATGAAAAACAATGGATTTGTCAATTCTGCTTCAATATGATGTTCCAAATCCTTCCTGACTTTTGTGTCTAATTCACACTCAGTGGGGTAAGACACATCCATAATGCACATAAGACACAACCATATGCAGCAAAAACGGAGCTTTCAAGTCACTATTAAATTTAAAAAAAAAAAAAATCCCTTGTTCACATCTTTGCCTTGCTAGGAACTTGCCTTATTATTTATGTAGACAATTCCACCTGTATTTATGTAGTCATCTTTTGCTATTTGAAGAACTTTTATTTTATTAAAACTTGTTTGTAAACTGCCCTATTGCATTATATTATTATTCAAGGATCTAAACTGGCTTGAGACAGAGGATTAAAACCTAACCTCAGCCCCTAGAGTAAACACAAACTGTTGCTAGTCAGCACAGTCTTTTTGGATCTCTGAAGCGTTAAAAGACCACAGTGCCATGTTCCTCTCTCAACCATCTCAGAACGATCTTCTTCCACAAATGAGCTGGAGATACTGTAAAGCATTAGGTTTTTTCTGGCCTCAAAGACAGACTTGGTGATCAGCTTTCTTCCTGAACCACTGCATACTCACAAAAAAACCTCAGGAATCCTAAGTGATCTTAAAAGGTACATAGCTGAAGAAGTTCTTCAGCTCATATGTGGACTCAAGTTTTATGAGGCCAAAAAAACCCCCACCACTGAAGTACTCCAACAAGAGGGGAAACCTGTACTGAGCTCCAGTTGTGTTTCTGCACTGTGCATCACTAGTTTTGTTGTATGTCCTACAGAGGCTCCCTTGAGGTCTTTAAAATATTCTGCCTATTTCCAAAGACAGTTTTTGAAGTAGAACTCTCAAATGTAACAACATCAGAATACAGTTACAAAGCATCTAAATTAAAATATCTGTCATTTATCCTTTGTTCCCTTTCCATTGATGGTGCAGCAGGAAGACACAGCTAAACCAACCAACGTCTTAGCCATCCTTTCACATTGAAGCTAACATTTACCTGACCTCAAGAAAAGCCAACTCAAGGAGCCACAGAAGCAACAGCTGTCAACATTGGCAAAGGTGCTGTGGTTTGACCAGGAGGTCGGTTAAGAGCTAATGCCACAACAAGGAAGGATGCAGAACTGGGACAACTTTATTCAGTCAAGAGATCAGCATAACTGAACTGCTGAACTGTATTTGCCATGCAAAGAAAAGCCCTTATTTCTCAATTCTATTACCTATACAAAGGAATTTCAGGTCCTCATTATAAAAAGAGAGGAACTCAACTGGGGTTCAATAAGTGTTTTCAAATTTAGCTTAAATCTCATAAATTGATTTGGATACAAGACAAACCACCTTGAGAATTAAGAATTTCAGCATTATTTCACTGAAAAGCTTAAAAAGAACAAACAAACAAAAAACCACAAATGAACTATTCCACCAGGAAACACTAGGAAATACACGAAAATTGCTGGTGCAGGGACCAAAGTTTCGCTTTTTAATAAAACTACTAAAGAAGAAAACCTAATAGCATGCAAAGGAACAAGACTGCTTGGATACTGCAAGTAACCAAACTCCACCTGTGCACAAAGAAGGGCTGCTGCCTATGTACGGTGACATCAGTGCCCACTGAAGGTGAAATGCAGCTCCTAACCCAACCATCCACTGCTCTGCTCACATGTGAGCATACAGCAGAGGGTGGAAGGTGCCGGAGCTACCTAGCAAGCAGCTTTACTTGTTTCCTACCCTACCACAGCCTCCAAAATTAAAGCCAGAAGCATGTAGCCAGCTGTATCACTCGCACCATGATACCCACAGTCAAAATGTATGCAGAGAGTACTAGTAACTTATAGCTTGCCTGTCCACACTCATCTCGCATCGTGTTGCCAATAGGCTATGATATAACTGAGATTGACCCTTTTCCTTCCCGTCTTTATGCGCCCCAGGCTGTGGTTTTGTAGGCTTTCACCACCTTTTAGGGACGAGATGCCCTCACGGACAAGGTCCGATGAAGACAATGCTATCTGTCTCCCGGGTCAGAAGCTGGAGATGACAAACAGCACAAACTCGATGAGGATTTTTCTGCAACAAGAGAGCTCCTCTTAGACAAGCCGGGCAAGTAGCGTCGCCCTCACGACTGCCCGCTACTGCTGGGGCAGGGGAAGCTGAGAGCGGGCGAGCGGCAAGCAGAGAGCAGGCGGAAGATCCACGCACACCTCCCGAAGGCCGGGCCAGACGTTGCTTTGGGCAGCGGCGCCCGGGGAAACCACTCGGGGCTTACAGTCCCCGGCAGCGACGGTGGGACGCAACAGAGATCACCCTGACCCTCCTGGGCAAGGCAGCACCCTGGCGTCTGCAGCCTGGCGCCTCCGCGGGATCTGGCTCCCGGCCGAACTTTCCCGCAAGCGCTCCCTGGCCCGAAGCAGCTCCCCAGGCCGCCCCAGCCCTCCCCGTCCCGTCCCCGGGGTGAGAAGAGAAAGAGCGTAGAGACGGGAACCGACGGCCGTACCAGCAGGAGGGTGTCCGGCCCGCGTCTCTGCTTTCTCTTTGGGAGGCGAAGACATTTTTACTGTGGCAGCGGCCCCGCACCAAGCACTCGCACAACGGCAACGTCCAGCGCCCAGCCTGCCCTGCCCTGCCCTCCCCCGTGCTGCGCTGCGCTGCCCTGCACTACGCTGCCCGGCACGTCCCCCTCCCGCCCTGTCAACGTGGCCGCCGGGCACAACCGCCAGGACGCGCCCACCACGGGCGTACCCGCGCTGCGCCGCCACCGCCCCTCTGCGGGCGTGCCGCCGCCAGTCAGGGGCGGGGAGCCTTGCCCCGCCCCGCCGGGGAGGCCGGGCCCGGGCCGGGGCTGCGGGGAGGGGCAACTGCCGCCCACGCCCTGGCGGCTCCGCCAGGCTACCAGGGCCGCTGGGCGTGGGGAGAGTCGGCACCCTGTGCCCGGGGAACAGGGGGTCGGCGTTTTACAGTCCGTCCTGTCGCGCAGCGTCTGGTGGCTGTCTGTTCCAGTCTGTCCGTGCCCTCACTTTTGTTTCTGGTTTTTCCTTTTCCTGGCGCTTTAGGATTTTAATTTCCCGTGGTTGTTTTCGCACTGCTTGGTGTGGAGTCAATGCTGCGGAGCTGTCACCCCGCTGCAGCCTGCCTTGCCTTTATGTTTTTTACCCCTAGCAATATCAATTTTTCTTACTCTGTGTAACTGGTTCCTGCAATAGATTACCTTTAAAATCCCGTGTAGAAATCGTATGCAGTTTTAGAGGGAAATACACTTTATTTAATTGCTATGAGAAAACGTCACAGGCAGTTAACATGATTCTGAATTATGTGCTTGTACACTTCAGATAACACTTATCATTAGTGACTAATTGGAAGTTCACATCTTCCAGTGTATTTTGTTCTGCCACACCATGTATGTGTGAAGTGGCATACACAGGGCTCATCTCACCTGCATTTCAGGCCTTCTTTAAAATCACAGTGCTGATTCACACTGATTTAAGAAATTTTTCAAACACTTCAGTTACATTTTTTAAATGATGTGGAAAGGCATGGAGCATGATATATAAATTAACAATATTAGCAGCAAGGTGTAAACCATACAGGCTGTTGTGGCTTTCCTTTATAATTTGACATAAGGAAAGCGAGTCCCCCGAAAGATAAGTGTATGATGGTTAGGCATTGAACCCCTTAACTCATCATGGCTAGGCTTTGCGAACGAAGATTTGGGAAGGGCTCTACCCACGTTTGTTGCAAGCGCGTTGGTGGCTAAAAAGGCCAATACGTGATAGGCATGAGCGGTTGCAAAAGACACAGCAGAAAGACTCCTTAGATGGTATGTTCTGCAAGGCACGATTCTTTCTGCATTGTCTTTTCTCCTCAAGGGTGATCCTGCGTGCTTTCTCAAAAGCATCTGCAGCATTATAGATGGTGTGTCTCCAGGCCTCCCTCTTGGAGGCCAGAGCAGACCAGTTATGATGAACCCCTTAACAGAGCTGTAGTAACACTACATTTCAGGTATGTAATAGGGAAAATCAATGTAGTAATGTTTCAGTTATTTGCTACCACTCTTTGTTACAATTATATTACCATTGTCAACTATAAGTGACGGTTAAATACACTGATTTTTTGGCAACAGTCTGAACAATCGTATGACACTATCCTTAAAAGCCTGCATGAACAAGTGTTATAAAAATGCGTGACTAAGTTCTTGCATTTTGCTGCTGGGTAATTTCAATTTCTTACACATATGGCACTTCAGAGTCTCAGATTATATTTTCAGCTCTGTCACCTTCTGTGTAGCCTAATACAAATGACTCCAATTACCTTTCTAGTCTAAGTCTATTCAGTTCATATTCTTTTCTAGGGCAGAATTACCTCCTAAATGGAGATTTTGAGGGCACCTTCCATCAGACCAGGTTGCTCAAAACCCCATCTGTCCTGGCCTTGAACACTTTCAGGGATGAAGCGTCTACAACTTCTCTGGGTAACCTGTTCGAGTCTGTCACCACCCTCATAGTGAAGAATTTCTTCCTTATAGCTAATATAAATCTACCCTCATTCAGTTTGAAACAGTTACCTCTTGCCCTAGTGCTACATGCCCTTGTAAAAAGTCCCTCTACATCTTTCCTGTAGGCCCCTTCAAGTACTGGAAGACCGTAATAAGGTCTCTCTGGAGCTTTCTTCTCTCCAAGCTGAACAACCCCAGCTGTCTCAGCCTGTCCTCACAAGGGAGGTGCTCCAGCCCCCTCATGATCCCTGTGGCTCTCCTCTGGACCCGCTGGAGCAGATCCACATCTTTTTTATGCTGAGGGCCTCAGAACAGAGCACTACTTCAGGTGGGGTCTCACAAAAGCAGAGCAGAGGGGGAAAATTACCTCCCTCGACCTGCTAGCCACACTTCCCTTGATGTAGCCCAGGATGCAATTGGTTTTCTGGGCTGCAAGCACACATTGCTGGCTCATATTCAGTTTTTCATCTACCAACACCCCCAAGTCCTTCTCCAAAATGCTGCTCTCAATCCACCTGTCACCCAGCCTGTCTCTGTGCCAACCTAGGTACAGAACGTTGCACTTGGCCTTGTAGAATTTCATGAGGTTGACACAGGTCTACTGCTCAAGCCTGTCAAGGTCCCTCTGGATGACATCCCTTCCCTCCAGTGTATTGACTACACCACACAGCTTAGTGTCATCAGCAAGATTGCAGAGAGCGCACTTGATCCCAGTGTCCATGTCACCAACAGAGATGTAAAACAGCACCAGTCCCAACACCTGTGGAACACTGCTCTCCACTCAGACATCAAGCCATTGACCGCAAATCTTTCAATGTGACCCTTCAGCCAATTCCTTATCCACCGAGCGGCCCACCCATCAAATTCACGTCTCCAATTTAGAGATAAGAATGCAATGTGGGACAGTGTCAAATGCTTTGCACAAGTCCAAGTAGATGATCTCAGTTGCTCTTTCCTTATCCATCGACACTTTTACTCTGTCATCAGGTTAATGGTATTTTGCTAAGAATCAGTAATAGTTTCTTGTTCCAGTGCAAATATTTGGTATGTGGAGATGCACTGGGAGGAAGCACTAAATCGAAGATGTGCTTTGGCTGTTCTTGTGAAAGCTGACAACTTTTCTTAAGATTAGAAGACTTCACTTGTCACCATTAACACAAGTGCTTGTATGAAGGCTTGCTGTGGCTTCACGGCTAAAATATTACATCCATCCTGAGTACGACTCTGAAATACAGGGCTGAAATGGGATATTTGTTGCAAATGCAGCTATGCATCACATTTGGAAGCTGGAATCCCAAGGCAAATCATTCTGGTGCAGGAGGAGCAAGGAGTGGATGGGGGGAAGAGAGAGGGAAACCAGAAAAAAGAAGGTGCAGGAGAACTTGGCCTGACTGCTCAGGGAGATGAGGACAAAAAGATGAGTCGGGGGTGGTGGAGAGGTGACATGAGAATAGGAGAAGCAAAGTGAGTGCCATGGTGGGAGATAAGAAACATCTTTCCTCAAGCAATCAAGTGGAAGCCAGGACTCATTGGGTGAGGCAAAGATGAGAAGCCCAAGGGAAGCAACGAAAGACTGAAGGTAGGTCAGACAGGAGTGAGCGTGCAGAGAATCAGTCTTGTGGGAAGGAGAAGGAAGGATCTTTTCAGCTTTCCAGAGCCTGGCATTTCTCAGGCTTTGCTATACTTGTCAGTACATATAATTACTCATTTCAAGTGACACGGGCCTGTGCAAATGCTAAATTTCTGTGCTTGCAGAAGAATTATGTAGGTGTCAGTATGATACCATAGGATAGAATATAATTTTCAGTTATTTATTCCATTATAGTTTTTAAAATGTAGCAAGAAAAGCAAAAAGGAGACAAAAATTCCAAATTAAAAAAATAAAATAAAATTGAGATTTGTAAAATCAAGCACCTAAATGAGGCAATGAGGTGAAAGATGTGAGATTTCAGTTTTCTCAAACAGTGATTGTTTCTTTGGCAGATACAAGGCAACATGCATTTCTGTCTAGCAGCTGTGCCGTAGTATTAATAGCAGTATCCTTCTTAATTATGCCAATGTACAAGAAATATAGAGATATTCTTAGTTAGTGACAGGCATTAAAATGCCAGGAGTTTTCAGTAACTTTGTCATTTCTGGCAGCCACGTTGTTTGTACCAGCACATACAAATGGCAGCACTTGTGGGAAACTTCAACAGAAAACAGGCAGAGTTTTTACAAAAAGTTGGCTGTAGAGACACTTCCTTTGCCAAATCAACCACGCCTGGGTTGATCTTTTCCCAGAGATTGTAGCAAAGACAAGTCTCTGCTGGAAAACTAGTGAATGACAACATCACGAGACAGGGCACTGAGATATAGCAGCACCACGAGGCAAGAGAAAATAAATGAGGCTGCCTAGAATATTTTTATTTTATGTTTTAACATGTTTTGAAGAACCAGTGGAAGTTTTAGCATTTTTGTGAAGGATTCCACAGCATACCTCCTCAATTAATAAGAGCTCGTAGTAGACATCTCAAGTATCTGTGACATTAACCAAGAAAGAGTGCTCTCCAGCTACTATTAATTTTAACTAAAATAGCAAACAGAAAAAAGCTGTCTTTGCAGTGACCATGCAGGCAAAAACTCAGCTTTCACAAAAAACCCAAATGAACCAAAAATAGGAAAAGAGCCCTCTACAGATCCTAAAGGCTCAGTAAAAAATAAAAAAAAGAAGAGATTAGATAGGAAAATATACAAAAACATGCATATAAAACCTATTCTCAGAGGCACTTGGCCCTTCACAGCACTTTTGATAATAATACTATGTTCTTATTTTTGTGCTTTATAGCCTAAAGTATGTTTAGTAAGCAGTCTATTTTAAAAATGTTGAACTACAAATAGGACACCATTTATGTCTATTTTGAAAATACTTCCCAGTACTTAACTGTGTGGGCTGCAATTTGGTGCTTTTGCTCTGGGCCTGCATCAAAACTTTGGGGTTTTTTCTGAAAATACTGAAGCACACAGGAAAGTAATTTCTGGGTTCAAGTTGGGAGAAATTATAAAGGTGCAACCAAGGTCACTCAACACTTAAAAGGCACCTAAATGCTTTGCCACTTAACTCCTGCTGTCATTTCCAGAACACATATGCACATGCATGCTATAAAACATGAGAAGCATAATAAACTGCTCTGATTTAGCTATAGGGTGGGGCAAAACTCTCTCAGTGAATAGGTTTTTTCTAAATTTATAGATAAGCATCAAGTCAGTGAAAACTGTCAGCTTATTTTGATAATACATCAAAAATAGTTTTCCCTGAAAACAATTAGTGGTTTTCAAAGTTGGCCTTTCTTTTCAACAACATGCTTTAAGATTTTGCTATTTTAAAAGTTTTAAAACCACAGAGAAACTAAATAATTACATTCTCTCTCTCTTTTTCCCCGAAAACCAGTTAATAAAAATGTCAGCTTTCCATAGTTCTAATTCTTTATGACATTTTTAGGGTAGCGTGATAGATTCTGAGAAATTATTAAAGAAACCAAAGGGTTTTCTTTGGAATCTGATCCTTCACTTTGACTTTTTGAGTTTGAAGATTTTTATTTCTATGTGTCACTACCCACTACTTAAAACAATGAGCTTACTGTCTGCTACAATCCCAAGGTAGGAAAGTTCCATGGTTTTCTACTTCCATGGAAATATGTATAGCTTTTAGTAAAAGCCAGATGATGTTCATTTCAGTTCTGTCCCCTGCTGCTCCAGATTAAGATTATGAAAAGGGTACCTTTTTTAAAGGCTATGGTTTTCTTGGAAATCTTCAGAGATTGTGTGGCTTGCCATCCAAAAAAGTGATTTTGTTATAATGTGCAGATCTCAGAAAACAGTTTGTGCAATTTAACAATTTTCCACCCTTTCCTTACAGATTGTTGTTGCATTGTCTCATAAAAGTCACTTGGATTGGTAGTGTTTGACGGTTTCTCTGTATCTTGATAACCTTATTGACCCAATGTTGTTACTCTAACTACACTGTTACTCTCACAAGGAACACCAATGTATTTGTTCATTGGATTTATTAATTTCATTTTCTAGGAAAACCTATATAACACACTTTTTTCTTTAGAATTAGAGTAAGTTTCCCCAGGGAAAAAATATAAATCTGTTGAGTGTTGTTAAAAGTTACTGAATTGAGTCATAATGTCATTGTAAAACTCCAATGTTCTTTTATCTTAGTGTTTCATTAAAATTCCTTGGAAATATTTCTGCTAAAAAGTGTACAACAGGTCTATTTCATCAGAAAGGTGGAATGATATTTTCATGAAGAAATGATGCAACCTTCCATTGCCACTCTTGCATTGTATTGCCATAAAATTCAGACTTCTGAGCTGTTATCACACGTTAAATCAGCACAAAAAGCAATTTCTTGGTATGATGGATTACTGCTGAGGTGTGAATCAAATTCATGTTTATAGCAAATTAAGAAGTTGGTCTGTATGCCTTTTTCACAAAAAAATTCTGGGTTTCTGTTAATAGTTATCTTAGATGCTGTTACTACTTTTTACATTTGCTTCTTCTCACTGTTGTTTGCATATTATTTTAGCTGGTAAGTTTTTGACATGGTGCATGCTACAGTGGCATAATTTGGTTTCTTCTCTTTCAAGAACATTTACAGGTTATTTTTGCCTTATGGTTAAAGTAGAAATTTATATTGACTTAATGGGAGAATTCTGTTTTTAAGGAAAACCTAAATGGAAACCACTATCACAATATGGCCTCACATTAAGTTAAAATATAGTGATTTTCATTAAAATCTTATAAATGTTTTTACCACTGTAAACTAAAAGGAAAATAAAGCCAAATAAAGTGCACAAATCTCTGTGAGTTTCCAGAGCCCTTGCTCTGCAAAATACCACTGTTCTTTCTTCCTCCAATCCAGTGCAATTTGGACACACTACTCACAGTGGTAATGCTATAGAAGAAGTCTGATATGGTAGAGTAATAAAGCAATTTATAGATTTAAAGGAAAGAAGGGGGGAGGACAAAGAAAGAAAGAAGGAAAGAAACAAAGAAACAAACAAAGAAAGAAGGAAAGAAAAAGAAAGACAGTAGGAAAGGAGAGAGAAAGTAAGGGAGGGAGAGAGAAAGAGAAAGTAAGTAGGAAGAGAGAGAGAAAGAAAAGCGGGGAGAGAGAGGAAGATGTTTAGCATGACAGGGAAAGTAAAAGCCATCGTTTGCAGTTGTTTCATCCTAAGATCTCAACATTCTGCAAAAGGGACATCATGTTCATTACCCCCTGCCTTAAAATAGATAGATGGAAGTACAGAGAGGTAAAAATAAGTTGCCAAAGCCAAGCTAGCAGCAGACATGAAAACAGAGTCCAGACCTCTTAAGGCATAGTCCTTTTTCCATTTAATCTGAGACTTAATAAAGAAATTGTGTATTTTATTATTACAGATAATGGGTACATTACTGCTGCACAGTTAGAGATGATCTTGTTCATCTAGCTCTGTAGATGACAAGGCTTCCCTCCATGGGAGTGTGAGATTACACAGCTTCTTGGGTTTTTTGAGTCACATGGCAGTCAATGAGAATGAACACTACTACCTTGCTCACACGACACACTTAGGTGCTCGCAAAAATAGTTAATTTCATCAATGCTCATTTAGAGTGCAAACTCTTGACAGTCAATGGGAATGGGGACCATGATTGCTTCTGTGAGCTACTGCTAAGGCTCAAGAGAATTAGATGTTGGTTTTGGCTTTGGGTCTTATCACTTATCTGTTCCTCTATTTCTCATCACATTGTGTCATTGAAAATGCAACAGATTTGGACCTGTGGAAGCTGTGCTATTTCAAAAAAGGAAAGAATACAATTTGGTTCAAAAGTGAAAATTTAAAAAAAATCAAGCTAATTTAAATTCTTAATGTTTCCATATACATTTGATTTAGTGTTTGGGGTTTTTTTCCAACATTTTATTTGTAAAAACAGTAGACATCAGAATGCAGGATTTATTGTGGTTATGATGAGAAATGAGAAGCAAGCTGACTGCAAGCCTTGAAGTAAGTACTAGTTACAGAATTGATAGTTCCTTAGTGTCCATATTTCATATTTAGGATCAGATACCACATTCATGGTAGATAACACCAAACTTCACTGATTTGAGTATCTTGAGGTTCTTTCTTTTCTTTCATAGAAATTGTTCCTGACTTCATAGGGAGTTTTGCACCTACCCAAGTACGGACAGCTGGCCATAGCTTATAGGAAATAACCTTTAAAGACTGTAGGGTTGACTGTTACAGATGCTGAACAGCTTATCATAGGTCAGCACCTTTCAGTACCTGACAGGGTGGCTGTCTTGGAGCTTAGGCACAAACAGCCACTCTTAAAATACAAGCGAAGTTGGTACTTAGCTTCCCACAGTAACAATAGCTGATGTAGGTTTTACCTGACCCAACTTTAGCCTTTCAAGAGATAGCCAGACCTATTATAAAACCCACTTTTTCTCCTAGAGGTGCCCTAGTTTCAGACCTTTGGTAGTTGACCTAAGACTTCTGTTTAACTTTGCAGCAAATATATGAATTACAAGGTTCAGATCTTCACCCTGTGCATTTTTTATTTATGTTTCTTCCAGAGAACATTAAGCAACAGACAACAAGAAATCATATATTGTAGTGTATATTTAGTCCAAATGTGTCTTTGTCTAGAGTAATGTAGTACTTTTTTAATCTCTGAACTGATCTTAACACATAGCTCAGTTATAGATCTACCTAATAATTTTTCTTTAGAAATACTACTTTACATCACAGAGAGAACTAATTGCTAACCAGCAAAAATCCCTATTCAGTTAAATTTTAGATGCCAGATTTCCAGCTATAGTTCTTCTTCATTCTTATTAGAAGAAGTCTGAGTGTGTCAACATTCTTATTGATGTTTTCTGCTGAATGCTTTGTTATAAACTGAACATAATTAAATGTAAGTAGACTGGTATTTCATCACAGCTCAAGGCTATAAGGCTAACACATTCTTTCTCCTGTTATCTCTTCAGTGCTCTTTCTTCTTACACGAAAAGAATGCAAAGTATCAGCATTCTTTAGGGTTGAGAAGTCTTATGACCTCTCCTTAGGAAGCTGCAGCATTTGAACAATGGTGGAATGGTTGTTCTGCTTTTCAGTTGTGTTCCAGAGTTACATCTGTTTTAATGAGTATATTTTCAGAATACTTCCTGGCTGAGAGCTAAAGGTTATAAGATGTTTTTAAAGTATGCATCTATATTTTATTTTTCTTTGCACAAAGATTCAGTTTGTTTACCAGATTTCAATTTTTTCCTGTTGTACAGACTACATAATTTAAATTAGTTTATTTTAGTCACTAGTACTACAATTTTTATACTTTTCACAGAAATCTAGTTTTATATTCAACGATTATCCTGTGCTAAACATTTATCAAAATACTGTAAGAAGATTTTTCAGGCTTCTACTGAGTCTGGCTAGGATGGAAGTAGTTCTCATCATAGGAACCCTTATGGTGCTGTTTCGGATTTGTAACCGAAACAGTGTTGACGATACACCAGTGTACTGGCTATTGCTGAATAGTGCTTGTACAGCAACAAGGCTTTCTCTTTTTCTTACTCTGTGCCCTCCAGTGAATTGGAGAAAGCAAGGGAGTGAGCAGCTGTGTGGGTGCTTGTCTGTTGGCCTCAGTCAACCCACCACAATGCTGTACTGCAAGAAGGTAAGTATCAACTTCACGAACTTAGCAGCTTCATTCAATCTCCAAGACAGCCATGCTGCTGGGTACAAGGTGAAGAGCTAAATTCAGAGTAGATATGTCATAAAATTGCAAGTAAACAGACTTTTATATTAAGAAATATTGGAATATATGGACATATATTTGTTGCATTTATAGCAGGTATGGGTAGACCAGTCACACTGCTATATCAGGAATCACTTCAGTTTTTTCTCAAAATTCCAAAAGAACCTTAAGATGCACTTTAGTATGCATCACATGCCACATAACTAATAGCCATGTGTGAAGGCAAAGGTCTGTCTAGCCTGATAAATGAAGGTCTGTGCACAAAAGTATGAGGTCTGTATTGTCTACACTTGTTTCCAAGCAATTCAGATCTGACTACCTCTCAGTCCCAACCTGTGAATTGGAACTCCTACACTGTTCCGTAGAATCTATCAGCCCTGTTTTAGGGCAGTGGCTATGTGTTGACCTTCTCTAATGGATGTTGCCAGGCCCTGCTCGAAGAGGAAATCAATTGTGTGCTACATATGCTTTGCAGAAGCCATTTTCCTCCTTACTTCCCTTCCCTGAGACTCTCAAAAACTCCTCAGAATATGGTTTTATAGGCTCTTCACATCTTTGGTGCAAAACAGGTCTGCATCCCTTGACTCGATCCTCACACAGGAACCATAGGTGCAAAGATGTTACCCTGAGCAATCCACTGGATGAGGAACTACTTTCCTAAACAAATTTGAAATTGAAATGAATTGTCTCAGATAGATACATTTACTCAGGCTTCCTATGTCCTCAGCTGGGATAAGGTGTAATACCATGAAGGACCACCACCTCCCTAAGATCTTGCTTTATGGTGAACTCGCCACCAGCTGCTGCAAGAGAGGAGCCCCAAAGAGAAGATACAAGGACTCCCTGAAACAACATCTCAGCCTTGGCCATATTGATCATCATAACTGGTCTACTCTGGCCTCCAAGCGGGAGGCCTGGAGGCACACCATCTATAATGCTGCAGATGCTTTTGAGAAAGCACGCAGGATCACCCTTGAGGAGAAAAGACAATGCAGAAAGAATCATGCCTTGCAGAACACACCATCTAAGGAGTCTTTCTGCCGTTCCTTTTGCAACTGCTCATGCCTATCACGTATTGGCCTTTTTAGCCACCAACGCGCTTGCAACAAACGTGGGTAGAGCCCTTCCCAAATCTTCATTTGTGAAGCCTAGCCATGATGATGTACCACAGCCTCCTTGCAAGTTTGTATTATCATGAATCATGTTGCTCATTAACAGGGAAGCCTATTTTCTGTATGACCATGGCTTTGTGCAATCACTACCGCTATACATACAAGTTGTAAGTGTCCCCCAGCAATGCCTGCAATTCCCTCCTACAATAACGTGCAATTATCATTCTTGGCCCTCTCGTCCTTCTAATTTCTATCTACTTTTCCTGTGGCAGCATGGGTCCTATGTGTTGTCTACTTTCCGAGACAGTTTCTCTGCAGAAACACTCTGTACTTTTCGTGGTCATAGGGACTTTTTACCTCTATGCTACCACAGTCTGCTAACACATTGTCATATGTTACTCTCCTTTCTTCCCTCCCTTTCCAGCAAATTCCTGAGGACTGTAAGCTACCAGAGGCTTTCCACTTCCCATTTCACTGCCTGTATTGCAATTTGATGAATTACCAGAGGCTGTACTCGTGACCGAGCAACCTATTGATGTTGCTTTCTTGAAGAAATACTGTCCCTGGGTCTTGAATCCCAGCCAATTGAAATCATGATGGTGAGCTGGTAATAGCTGAAATACCAATTTGGTGTTACAATTTGCAAGCCGTCTTACAAGGCCATGGGGAAGAATGACTGATACTGCTAGGTCAAGGAAAATGTGTATCAAAGAACTAATTGAGGGTCACCACCATCATTTATGGACACTCTGTGAGGATAAGAGGGTGGCTGAATGGATCATTCTGAATTCATCACATCCTTTTGTCAATATCTGTCTTAGAGGAGTAAAGGGATCCATAATCCTCTTTGCAGCCACCTCATTTGTTATTTTTTTATAGGCCATTTCTTTTCAACCCTTTACTGATTTTAAATTCTTGGCTCTTACAGTACTACTGGTTCCCCCTCAAGGACAATTCTACTAGAAATATTGTCTCTTGTGGTCATCCTGAAAAAAACCCTCAAGTTCATGCAGATTAACTGTGAAAATTCTGGCTTCTCAAATGACCTCATCCTTCTGCCCAAGGATTAGTGCTCCTTCCTTGCCTGTTTCATCTCACAGAATCACACAGAATCACAGAATCATTACAGTTGGAAAGGACTCTCAAGATCATCTAGTCCAACTGATAGCCCTACTCCTCTCTTATCCCTAAATCATCCCCTGAAGAAACACATCTATCCTCTTCTTAAAAACCTCCAGGGATGGGGACTCCACCACCTCCCTGGGCAGCCTATTCCAATATCTCACCACTCTTTCAGTAAAGAAATTCTTCCTAATATCTAATCTAAACCTACCCTGGCTCAGCTTAAGCCCATTTCCTCTAGTCCTGTCACTAGTCACAAGGGAGAAGAGGCCAACACCAGTCTCCCTAGAATGATCTTTCAGGTAGCTGAAGAGAGCGATAAGGTCTCCCCTCAGCCTCCTCTTCTCCAGTCTGCTCCTTATTGTCCTGTTTGCCCTTTTCCATGGCACAAACTTAATCTTTGTTTCCAAACCTGCATCTGGCAAAGCAATATGGAAGTTTATAAGCTGTCTAAAAGACAACACTCAACACTGAAAACAAATTGCTCTTTTGCTGTCATTATCAACAGCCAGAAGTCACACTTGACTCCACTGTCCCCTGTCCATCAGTTAACTCTTGTCTAAATTCAATTATGGGTTAAAAGTACTTCCTTCAAAAGACTCTATATGGCCTGCCTCTGCTTCTGTAACATTGTTGCTAGCTCTGGCTTCTCTTTTCTCTGGTCTATTGCTATCTTCTCCAAATATTGCAATGAAAATAGCTCATATGTTTGTGTTCCAAATGTCTTTCCAGAAGATCAGCCAGTCCTCCATATTCCCACTAATGCTGAACACCTAATGGAAATTCTTCCACCAATAGTTTTTTTAGGAAGAAATGTCCTGTTTCTTTGCTCTGCTCATTCCCATACATCAGTTAAAGACTTGTTGTTTTGCCTGCCTTCTGTTCAAATAATCTTGTTTGTCCTTTAGAGACAAGCCTGGAATAAAGTTCTGCTGCATGAAACTCATCCTCAGAAAATGAAATATATAGAAAAACAATCTAGCTGCCCTCTAGTCTCATGGGCAGTTCTCATGTCTCATGACTCCCAAGTCTGTAAGGAAAAAATGAAATGAAAAATCCAAACAAAAAGTCTCACAGTCCTCAAGTGCTCCCACTCTGTCTGTTGAAGATGGTTTTCTCGCCTGTTGCCCACAATCCTTGTCCCACCTGGTCATCTATTCTGTCCTCTCAGCTACTAAAGGCTTTACCCTGGACAACTGCTTGGCAAATGCCAGGGGCCCAGCAAAGGTAACCTGTGCCTGGGGCACTTGTTTGTTCCTGCAATGGCCTTGGGGTGTTGTTGCAATGTCTGAGAACTGCTGCATGGCAGCCTGCATGCTGCACTGGCCCCAGTTAGCAACATCATTAACCAAAAGTGAATCAAACCTGCTATGAAAGTAGCTGTCAGCTGGGGATACTATTCAGACATCTCATGCCTCTGTTACCCTGTGGAGTAGGGCTCAGTTGAGTCTGGTCCAATGATCTCATGTGATAGACAGATGTGGCATAGTCCACTGTAATGCTTGCATAAAACATGGGTGAAGCCTTATATGAAATAATACCTTATGATTAAAGAGATAATACACACTAACTTTAAGAAGTGTTTCAGTTTGATTGGGTAGAAAAATAAGTTCATCACTTGGTGATAAATTGATTTAATGGTTTGCTAATTGTCAAGTCATGGAGATGACTAAGCCTGGTTTGCCAAAAGAAAGCAACATTTTCAAAGAGGCAAAGACAATTAATAGCCAAAAAAAGATCCCGAGTGAAGGATAACCTTTCCCTTAAGAAGTGAATGCTATAGTGAATGTTTATAGTGTATGCTACAGACCTCCCAGCCAGAGTAGTGAGGTGGATGAGGTGTTTTATAAACGAATGGGTGAGATATCTAGGTCATGTGCCCTTGGTCTTGTGGGGGATTTCAATTTCCCTGAAATCTGCTGGAATTACAACACAGCAGCAAGGGAACAGTCTGGTAGGTTTCTGGAGTGTGTTGAGGATAACTTCCTTATGCAGCTGGTGGGTGAACCAACCAGGGAGGGGGCTTTACTGGACCTGCTCCTTGTGAACAGGGAAGGGCTTGTAGGAGATGTCTTGGTTGGAGGTTGAGTTGTGCAGAGTGCCCATTAATTGGTTAGGTTCAATATTTTTTGAGAGGTTAAGAAGGGGAATAGTAAAACTCCTATCCT
>VWZX01000396.1:0-23869 GCA_013399015.1 Galbula dea
GGTGAAGGACCACCGCCTCCCTAAGATCTTGCTTTATCGTGAACTTGCCACCTGCTGCCACAAGACAGGAGCCCCAAAGAGAAGATACAAGGACTCCCTGAAGCAACATCTCAGCCTTGGCCATATTGATCATCATAACTGGTCTACTCTGGCCTCCAATCGGGAGGCTTGGAGACACACCATCTACAACGCTGCAGATGCTTTTGAGAAAGCACGCAGGATCACCCTTGAGGAGAAAAGACAATGCAGAAAGAATCGTGCCTTGCAGAATACACCATTTAAGGAGTCTTTCTGCTATGCCTTTTGCAACTGGTCATGCCTATCTTGTATTGGCCTTTTTAGCCACCAACGTGATTCCAAAAAACGTGGGTAGAGCACTTCCCAAATCTTCGTTTGTGAAGCCTAGCCATGAGTCATCTAGGAAGAAACATTAAAAGCGTTAAAAGTAAATGAGGAGCTATCGTCCAGACAGCACTATGTCAGTGAAGAAATGGATGAAGTCAAACTCCGTCTCCTTAAATTTATACCAGCACTTTGAATATCTCCTCTCCCAACCTCATTTGCCTCTTCCTCTTTTCCAGCAAAAGGCACACCCTGCTCCTTTTAAAAAAGAAAAGTGTAAAAGACTGGCTATCAGCAAGACTCATCTCCTGTTTCCTCCAGCAGCCCATCGCACGCAGCCATCCACAGATTTTCTCAAATGGTTGCAACTCCCACGATTTCCCTTCAGCTTCACAAGAGGCAGGCAGCCATCATCAAGGGAACAGGTGATTAACATAAAGACAGTGAAGAACAGAAATCGTGAAAAGCTAAGTTATAGATCGGGAAATTAAGGGTCCATATCAAGACAATCTCATGCCACCCAGGCACTCACTGTGCTATCAGGAAGATACCTGACCCTACTCAGAACGCAAACTGCTATTTCCGAAAAATGCAATACACCACTTCAGAAAAGCTACAACTGAGAGAATAATCCGTATTACAGGAGTCAGGGGACCAAACGAGAAACGACCCAACGGGTAACAAAAGCACAAAGCGGTGCTCGAATTAAACTCCAGCCAACAGATGGCTCCCAGACCAACCCTAACACAAAGCCACAATCCCATGTTTACATCCACACGAGCAAAAGCCGCCAGCACAGAGCACGGTGCTGAAACAAATTTTGCCCTCACGTAAGGAGAGCTCCGTCGGCAGAAGCTAGACACAGCAGGGAAAGGGCAGAGAAAAAAACGAGTCACGGAGCGAGCGTATTGCGAGGCACTCACCGTCGGAACGCTGGGGTCGTGGGGGCGGGCGTCGGCAGAGTCCCCGCCGAGCAGCGGCGCGGGCTCGTCGGGAGCCGGCCGGGCTGGGAGCGTGTCGCAGCAGTTGCCCGGCGACAAGCCGAGCTGGCTCTTACGAGAGTCGGCCGTGAGAGACACCTCGTGCGAGTAGGAGTGCAGGAAGGCGCGGACGCCGTCGATGCCCACGAAGTGTGTGGCCGGGACGCCGCGCAAGGCAGAGCTGCCCGGCGGCAGCAGCTGCGAGCGGCGCCAGCGCCGCAGGCGCAGCGCCAGCAGTAGCAGCAAGAAGGCGAGGAAGAGGCAGGACACGGCCGCCACGGCCAGCACCAGCCAGCGCGTCAGGCTGCCGGCCGCCTCGCCCGGCGCCGATGCCGCCGCGCTGCCCAGCTCCGATAGCAGCTCGGCCACGCTCTCGGCCAGCACCACCGTCAGCGTGGCCGTGGCCGACAGCGCCGGCCGCCCGTGGTCCTTCACCACCACCACCAGGCTCTGCCGCGCCGCGTCGCGGGCCAGCGGGAACCGCGCCGTGCGCACCTCGCCGCTGTGCAATCCCACGCGGAACAGCCCCGGCTCCGTCGCTTTCGCCAGCTCGTACGACAGCCACGCGTTCTGCCCCGCGTCCGCGTCCACCGCCACCACCTTGGCCACCAGCGTCCCCGGCTCGGCCGAACGCGGCGCCAGCTCCACGCCCGACCAGCCCGAACCCGAGCCCGGCCCCACGACAGGCGGGTACAGCACCTGCGGCGCGTTGTCGTTCTCGTCCACGATGACGAGACGCACCGACACGTTGCTGCTCAGCGACGGCACGCCGCCGTCCTCCGCTAGCACCCACAGCACCACCTCGCGCACCTCCTCGTAGTCGAAGGAGCGCAGCGCGTACACGGCGCCCGTCTCCGCCTGCACCGACACGTAGGACGACAGCGGCGAGCCCCGCACCCGACCCTCCGCCAGCAGGTATCGAACGCGCGCGTTCTGACCCCAGTCCGCGTCCGATGCCCGCACCGTCAGCACCAGCGCGCCCGCCGCGTTGTTCTCGGGCACGCGGGCGCTGTAGCTCGCCTCTGCGAACACGGGCATGTTGTCGTTCACGTCCAGCACCCGCAGCACCAGCACCGCGATGCTCCACAGGGCCGGCGACCCGCCATCCGTCGCCCGCACCGTCACGTTGTACTCCGACACCTCCTCTCGGTCCATCTCCCGAGATGTCACCACGCGGTAGTAGTCTTCAAAAGACTTCTCCAGACTGAATGGGAGGCGCTCGGTGATGCTGCACTGCACCTCTCCGTTGGCCCCCGAGTCCTTGTCCTGCACGTGCAGCAGGGCTACCACAGTCCCTGGTGGGGAGTCCTCAGAGATCTCGTTCAGTGACGACCGCACCGAAATCTGGGGAGTGTTGTCATTGACATCTGTCACTTTGATCACGACTTTCGCTGTATCGAAAAGCTCTCCTCCGTCATGTGCCCGCACCTCCACTTCATGTGAGGACATTTCCTCAAAGTCTAAATCCTTTTTAAGGGATATTTCTCCTGTCTCAGTGTCCAGGTGAAATAGTTCCAAAGACTGCCGTGAAATTTTGTGAAAAGTGTATTTCACGTGCCCATTTGTCCCCTCGTCGGGGTCGGTGGCCGTAACTGTGACGAGGACGGAATCCACGGGCACGTCCTCCGGAACACGCACCGAATACTCCGCCGGGCTGAACACGGGCGCGTTGTCATTCGCGTCCAGCACGATCACACGGATCCGCGCCGTGCCCGTCCGCGCCGGCTCGCCGCCGTCCATCGCCTTCAGCACCAGATCATGAAACGCCACCTGCTCCCTGTCCAGCGCTTTCGCCAGCACCAGCTCGGGACGCCGATCTCCGTCGCTGTCCGCCTGTACCACCAGCGAGAAATGCTCGTCGCCGCTAAGTTCGTATTTCTGCAGGGAATTCCGCTCCTTGTCTGGGTCGTGAGCTCCGGCCAGTGGAAACCGCGAACCTGGGGCTGTCATTTCGCTCATTCTCAGTTGTAATTCTTGACCTTCGAAGCTAGGCGCGTTGTCGTTAATGTCTGTGATTTCCACTTCGATTTTATAAACTTGCATTTCCCCCTCTACGATCACCTCACAACGTAGCACGCATTTCTCTACCAGGCGACAGAGCTGCTCTCCGTCTATCCTCTCTGCCGTCACCAAATGTCCCGTCTTCTCCTGCAAAGCGAAATACTGCGTCCTACTTTCGGAGACAACGCGCACGCCACGGCCGCGGAGCGCCGGTGGCTGCAGCCCCAGGTCCTTGGCCACGTTGCCCACGAAGGAGCCTTTGGGCATCTCCTCGGGCACCGAGTAGCGCAGCTGCCCCCACGCCGCCTGCCACGCCGACAGCAGGACGCAGTACAGCAGAGCTCGCTCCTGCCTGCCCCAGCGCCTCCACGCCGCGCACATCCCCGCCGCTGTACCGCCGGCAAGTCCCCGCTGCGGCTCTCGATGGCCCTCAGCTGCCGCCGACCCCTCCGTCCCGCCGCAGCTCCGCTACCCGCTCCAGCTACGCTTGTAGACCTCCCGACCACGGACCAGTTAGCGAGCGAGCGAGCCGGGACTTAGCGGGCGGGGCTGCAGCAGGGCTCCGGCCTTCCTCTCGCTCTTCCTCGGTCAACAGCGGCGCCCGCAGCCTCCTCGCGACACTGCAGCCAAAGTTAACGCTAAGTAACGTATTTATGTTTTCTTAATATGGTGTGCACAATAGTAAGTGTCTTATCTCGTCAGTTCGAACGTACACTCTCCATCATAGCTTTTTGTATGTGTCCTGCTTGTATTACTTTTCTCTCACCCATTCGAAATCAAAAGTGCATCATATAGCCACAGTAATTCCTCACATCCGGACCTATAGAACAAAGGTGAGCTGGAGATCTTCCGCATTCTGTTCTATATTGTCACTCTTTAACGATGAGTGTAAATTTTATCGCATGAGAAAACTGACTTCTCAAAGAAGACATATGTAAATTAAAATATTTCTATTTTAACGTAAATTTTCGTAATATCTTGTGTAGAATGCTAGAAGCCTTATCCGTTCTGTCTGAAAGCTAAATCTCTACCGCGAACCTAGTACTTGTCGTGCTTGAATTACGTTTTCCACGATCTTTTCGCAGAACAAAACCGCACCATATGAATTCCTCTCATCCCGACCAACAGAATAAAGCAGATATGAAGATCCTTCGTCACATGGAGACTGATTATTTCCTGCGGTTCTTTTCCTAAGGAAGCCTTTTATATTCTTCCTTAATAGCACGGGAATTTTAGTTTTTACTTGCTATTTGCCATATATTTTTACTTGCTATTTGCCATATATATATAAAATAAACGATTTTTTCGTGATATGACGCATAATATTATGAGTTTTAAACCATTCTTTCAAAAGGACAATTTGTGTACGCATTAATTTTTTTCAGCACCCATGACTGTACGACGTGTTCAAGGAGAGCAAAACAAAATGGGCTCTGAAATACAAACTGTGATATTCAGACCCTCCCGCAGACAACCAGAGGTATTTAGGCTCATTAACCCAAGCTGCAGGAACATTCCTTTAAATACTACAGAAACGCACTATATATTTACTATAGCACCATCACTACTTTTTTTCCCTCTGATATTCTTTTGTTCTCAACGGTATTTTTTAACCGGATGACAGCAAACGAATGCTTCAATGAAGTCACTGAGTCAATGGAGGCATTACTGAGTTCTTGGAACACCTACAGATGCAGCCAATACTAAGATAGGAAATGATAAGGCTTTAACGGGTGATTAACCTTTTAACAGTCCACGTTAATTAACGGGGTTAATATTTTATAGACCTTGATAATGAAACAATTCATTCGATTGCCTAAACGACTAGGGAGGGGCTTTCCCTCTGTCAGAAATAAGAGTGTAAATAATTCCAGATCATTACCTAACCCTTGACTCTCCATCTTAGTAGGAGAGTTTTTCAATAAGGAATTGTAGCAAAGCAGGAGGAGACAAGTACAGCTGCATTCTGCGATGGAAATGTGAAAATCCAAGTGCCTCATTCCTGCCATTTTATGTATTCCCGTGACCTTGTAGATACACTCTCAAAACGGGTAAAGACCTCTCCCTGTATAGAGGCAGACACAGCAGCACTTGCAGCTCAGAGACCGAATCCCTCGATCAAATACCAGTCTGCTATCAACGTGATTTACCAAGGACAAGAACCTCCCGTGTAAAGGGAATCAAGCACAACTCCTGTCCATGCCCCTCTACCTCCACACAAACAACTTCAGATAGCACAACGTTTGTAAGTTTTTTGCCTTCTCGAATTCCATCATCATCAGAGCTCCTATCATCTAAGCACTTCTGCATTTTATCCAACCTACCTACTGAGCATACAGAATGGACAGGTGACAATAAGTGTCGGTTCCAACTCTCTGTTGCCAAAAAAGGCACGGAACAGGATTATATACTTAATTTATGGGAACACAAACATCCAGCCTACCACTGAGACTACAAGAAGTGACAGTTGTCCATAAGATACAGTACAGTAGTATATTGTCCGTTCATGGCAACAGAAAACAGTACTAAGCACCAAAGCTGAAAAACTAAAACCAACAGCCAACCGCCTTCGGCGTGACGGTAGGAAAGCCTTAGACATGACAAGTGTTGATGGGCTTACCGACCTGCGGTGCGTCGGGGTCCGCGGGAGGCTCTCCCGCAACGGCGCTGCTGCTCGGGCTCCGCTTCCTGCACAGCTCCTCACCGAGAAGGTCCTCCGGGGCCAGGCTGGGCAGCGGCGGCGGCAACCAGGACGCCTCGACGACGGCGCGTCCAGGCGCCACGCACAGGTTGTAGGAGTAGGGCAACGTGCCCTCGCAGAAGTCGGCCGGGAAGGCGGCGCCCGCCACCGAGAAGCGCTGCGCGCTCAGGCAACGCAGGACGGCAGGAGGACCGGCCCGGCGCATTCGCGCCAGCACGACCAGCGCCACGCTCAGAAGGAAGAGAGCGGAGAGGAGCGCCAGCGCCAGCACCAGGTAGAACTGCAGCTCGGCCGCCGAGTCGGAGGCCGCCGCCCGCTCGCTCAGCTCCGGCAGCGCCTCCTGCAAGCTGTCGGCCAGCACCACGTGCAACGTCGCCGTGGCCGACAGCGCCGGCTGACCGTGGTCCTTCACCACCACCACCAGCCGCTGCTTCGCCGCGTCCTTCTCCGACACGGAGCGCGCCGTGCGCACCTCGCCACTGTGCAGCCCCACGCGGAACAGCGCCGGCTCGGACGCCTGCACCAGCTCGTACGACAGCCACGCGTTGCGCCCCGCGTCCGCGTCCACCGCCACCANCCTGCCTCCTCGACCTCCGGCGCGTTGTCGTTCACGTCCGACACCTCCAGCACCAGCGCCGCGAGGCTCGACAGCGCCGGGATGCCCCGGTCCCTGGCCACCACCGTCACCCGGTACTCGGGCGCCTGCTCCCGGTCCAGCGCGCTCGCCGTCACCACCTTGTACGAGCCGCCCGACGACTCCACGAGCGACAGTGGAGCGTCGCCCGACAGCTCGCACCACACCTGACCGTTCTCCCCGGAGTCCCGGTCCAGCACTTTTACCAGGGCCACCACCGTGCCTGACGGTACGTCCTCGGGCACAGGGCTCGACACCGACGTCAGTATAACTTCGGGCGCGTTGTCGTTCACATCCATCACCTCCACCTCCACCTTGCAGTGTGCCACCAGACCCCCACCGTCCCTCGCCTCTATGGCCAAGCTAAACGCTCGTGTTTCCTCGAAGTCCAGAGCCTCCTGCAGCGTGATGGTGCCGCTCTCCGCATCCACCACGAACTTCTGAAGAACCTTTTCCGGCGTCTCCGCGAAGCTGTAGCTGATGCGTGCGTTGGAACCGACGTCAGCGTCCATCGCAGAGACGTTCAGTGCTATGGAGCCCGGCAGCACGTCCTCGCGCAGGCTGATGCGGTACCGGTCCTGCGCGAACACCGGTGGGTTGTCGTTGGCGTCGGTGACGTTGATACAGAGCTGGGCGGTGCCGCTCCGAGGCGGGTCGCCGCCGTCCAGAGCCGTCAGCACCAGCCGCAGGCTCTGCTCGCTTTCCCGGTCCAGCATTCGGCGCAGCACCAGCTCCGCGAACTTCCTGCCATCCTCGCTCTCCTTCACCTCCACGGCAAAATGTTTGTTGGCCTCCAGCTCGTAGCTCTGTAGCGAGTTGCTGCCCACGTCTGCGTCCTCAGCAATGCCCAAGTAAAACCGGGCCCCGGGAGAAGTCAACTCGTTGATCTCCAGATGGAAATTGTCTCGCAAGAAACGCGGCGCGTTGTCGTTGATGTCCTGAATGGTCACCTCGACATGGAAAACGTTGAGCGGGTTTTGCACCAGAACCTCGAAGCTGACGGAGCAGGGTACCGCCTCGCCGCACATCTCCTCCCGGTCCAGCCTTTCGCTCGCGTACAGGTTCCCATTTTCGCCGCTCAGGACGAAGTAGTGTTTCTCGGCGTTGAGACGTAGATTGCGTGCCGGTAGCTCGGCCGGGTTCAGCCCCAGGTCCCTCGCAAGAGGTCCCACCAGCGAGCCTTTGCCCAGCTCCTCGGGGATGGAGTAGCGGACGGGCTCAGGCGCCGCTCTGCAGCAGAAGCCCATTAGCAGGGCGGGCAGCAGCATTCGCCCGGCTGCCGGCAGCCGCCTTTGTGCTTTTCTCTGCGTGCCCTCCATTGCCGGTAGGGCTTGCCGCGTACCTCTTTCCCTTCCAGCCACTTTCCGTCACTAGCGGAGGGGCCGGCGGAGGGCAGCGAGCTCAGCGCCAGATCGGAGGCCGCTGCTTCTCGCACTGCCTCTCGCCTCTGCTGTCTGTGCCTCTGTCGCTCTGGTCGGCGCCCAGCGAGCGAGCAGCCTGCGGGGGCCGTACGCTGAGGCGGCTCCGGCTCCTGCGCCGCTCCGCGTCGGGCAACAGCGGCACCCGGAGGCGCCGCCACAACACTGCTGCCTCCTTATGGCCCGAAACTCGGGGGACCGACAGTCTGACCAGCGTTTAGCGGCTGCTCCAGCTTTTAGAGTCTCTGTTTTTGTACAATCAGGAATCACGGAAGCATTTGCTTCAGTATGAGCTGAAACGTTGCTCCTTCTAACACCAGTCACTTGTCTCAAGAAGTTTTTTGTAGCTCCGGTAGTTATAAAGTATTACACTGTGTCAGATTCCTTTAGGAGTTGTGGAAAGAGCTGATATCAAAATTAAGAATGAAATATCTCTAACAGAGCAACAGAGAAATTCTTTCATGCAAACTTTCATCTTTTACTGATATTTCATCTTCCATTTATGTCTCTGAAGCTCATGTAAAAGGGTGAATTTTATTTTATGCTCTTGTGCTTAGACTTGCTTCTGACTGAAAAGAACAATTAACTTTGATGAAGAAATGTGAAGCCTAGTTCTGAAAAGTGTAGGCTATTCGCCCTGTGCACATCTTGGGAACTCTCTCTTCTTCCAGCCAGTGTAACCTTCAGTGAACCAAAGTGCAAGACCTTTCATAAGACTGAAGTTCACACTTCGATGTGAAATGTGAACGGTTTGGGGAGTTTCTAGTCAACAATCCCACTATCCGGGCAGCCCATCTAGTCCAGCATGATAACGGAAAGCTTTTAAATGATTTCTAATGATTAATAAACCAAACTAAACTTCCATTTGACCTAATTGGCACAGGTACATCCCAGCTGTGATTTCCAGTTGATTTGCCACAACTATGCCTTACAAAATTCCACCCCATAGCACCTGGAAAGTCACTGTTATAATCCTCAAACTCTTCACAGCTCACATCTTTCTAATCATCATTTGCAAACAAACTCCACTGGAAAAAAATAGACGAATAGACCACTTCTCCTTATCATGGATAAACTTTGACTTCCAATCATATCTATGTGACAATGAAGAGCATTTTTATACAGTAACATTTAAGGGGAAACGTGCGTGTAAGTCTCTCTTTAGAGCTGTAAACATGAAAAGCACATAAGGGACAGAGAAATGTAACTAATCTGGTCTTAGACACATAATCAGAGAAAGGTGCACCTTTAGATAACCAATTGGAGGTTGAGTCTGTGTGTGAATTTGTCTGTTCTACTCTGCAGCCTGTTCATCTCCATTTATAGACATAAGTGTAAATTAATTTCAAGCACAAAGGATCAATTGTTCAGACCATAATTTGTCAATATACATCACCATCACACCACAAACTTCACATACATGTACTCACATTTCTGCACTAAGAAGGAATCATCAGGAGAGGCATGACCAGCAGGTCTAAGGAGGTGATTATGCCTCTCTATTCTGCCCTCGTAAGCCTCCATCTGGAGTACTGTGTACAGTTCTGGGCTCCTCAGCATAAAAAAGATGTGGACCTCTTGGAGCGGGTCCAGAAGAGGGCCACAAAGACGATCAAAGGTCTGGAGCACCTCCTCTACGAGGACAGGCTGAAGGAACTGGGGTTTTTCAGCCTGGAGAAGAGAAGGCTTAGAGGAGACCTTATAGCGGCCTTTCAGTACCTGAAAGGGGATTATAAGGCAGAAGGAGAGAGACTTTTCTCCTGGTCTGATTGCAACAGGACACAAGGGAATGGCTACAAGCTGAAGGAGGAGAAATTTAGGCTGGAGATTAGAAGGGGGTTCTTTATCCAAAGGGTGGTGAGGCACTGGAACAGGTTGCCCAGAGAGGTTGTGGAGGCCCCATCCCTGGCAGCGTTTAAGGCCAGGCTGGATGTGGCCCTGGATGACCTGGTCTAGTGCATGTGGCGTCCCTGCCTATGGCAGGGGGGCTGGAACTAGATGATCTTTAAGGTCCCTTCCCACCTGAACCATTCTATGATTCTATGAATATACAGTTGACTGCTCACTAGTCTTAGAAGAAACATCAAGGGTTTAAAGCAAATGAGGAGGTGCCCTCCGGACAACACTGGGCCAGTGGACGACTGCAGGAAGACAAACTCCCTCTCCTTAACTTCCTGTCTGCACTTTACATATCTCCTCTTACGATCTCGTTTGCCTCTTGCATATAATGTATTATCCATCCAAGTCACATCCAGCTCCATTTAAAGAAGACAGTTTAAGACTGGGAATGAGCAAAACACATGTTACAGTTCCTCCAGCAGCCCTTCACACTCAGCCAGTCACAGACTTTCTCAAATAGTCACAGCTCTCGCGATTCTCTTTCATATTCACAACAGGCAGACAGACAGTGTCAAGGGAGCAGTTGGTGTCCAGCTCATTCCTCCAGCTGTTGCACAAAGATCAAAGTATGGCTGGAAAAAAGACATTCATTTCCTCAACACGTTAGAATGCAGAACGAGAAAGGCTGTGAAGAGTAGCAACCATGAGCAGCTGAATTATAATGGGGCCATTAAGAATCCGTATCAAGACAATCTCAGGCCACACATGTGCTGTCAGGAAGGTATCTGACACTGCTCAGAACGCAAACTGCTATTTCCGAAAAATGCAACACATTCCTTCAGAAGAGCTAGTGTGGACAGGAAAAACGGTATTACAGGAATCAGGGGACCAAACGAGAAACGACCTGGAAACTGACAAGAGATAAAGCCCCACTCGAACGAAACTCCAGACAACCCACTTCTTCTGTCTCCCATGACAACTCTAATGCTGAATCCTACATTCACCTCCGACAAGCAAGAGCCGCCAGCACAGAGCACGGTGCTGAAACAAATTTTGCCCTCACGTAAGGAGAGCTCCGTCGGCAGAAGCTAGACACAGCAGGGAAAGGGCAGAGAAAAAAACGAGGGAAGAGTCACGGAGCGAGTGTATTGCGAGGCACTCACCGTCGGACCGTCGGGATCGTTGGGGCGGGCGTCGGCAGAGTCCCCGCCGAGCAGCGGCACGGGCTCGTCGGGAGCCGGCCGGGCTGGGAGCGTGTCGCAGCAGCTGCCCGGCGACAAGCCGAGCTGGCTCTTACGAGAGTCGGCCGTGAGAGACACCTCGTGCGAGTAGGAGTGCAGGAAGGCGCGGACGCCGTCGATGCCCACGAAGTGCGTGGCCGGGACGCCGCGCAAGGCAGAGCTGCCCGGCGGCAGCAGCTGCGAGCGGCGCCAGCGCCGCAGGCGCAGCGCCAGCAACAGCAGCAAGAAGGCGAGGAAGAGGCAGGACACGGCCGCCACGGCCAGCACCAGCCAGCGCGTCAGGCTGCCGGCCGCCTCGCCCGGCGCCGATGCCGCCGCGCTGCCCAGCTCCGATAGCAGCTCGGCCACGCTCTCGGCCAGCACCACCGTCAGCGTGGCCGTGGCCGACAGCGCCGGCCGCCCGTGGTCCTTCACCACCACCACCAGGCTCTGCCGCGCCACGTCGCGGGCCAGCGGGAACCGCGCCGTGCGCACCTCGCCGCTGTGCAGCCCCACGCGGAACAGCCCCGGCTCCGTCGCCTTCGCCAGCTCGTACGACAGCCACGCGTTCTGCCCCGCGTCCGCGTCCACCGCCACCACCTTGGCCACCAGCGTCCCCGGCTCGGCCGAACGCGGCGCCAGCTCCACGCCCGACCAGCCCGAACCCGAGCCCGGCCCCACGACAGGCGGGTACAGCACCTGCGGCGCGTTGTCGTTCTCGTCCACGATGACGAGACGCACCGACACGTTGCTGCTCAGCGACGGCACGCCGCCGTCCTCCGCTAGCACCCACAGCACCACCTCGCGCACCTCCTCGTAGTCGAAGGAGCGCAGCGCGTACACGGCGCCCGTCTCCGCCTGCACCGACACGTAGGACGACAGCGGCGAGCCCCGCACCCGACCCTCCGCCAGCCGGTACCGCAAGCGCGCGTTTTGACCACAGTCCGCGTCCGACGCCAGCAACGTCAGCACCAGCGCGCCCGCCGCATTGTTTTCGGGCACGCGGGCGTCGTAGCTCGCCTCCGCGAACACCGGCATGTTGTCATTCACGTCCAGCACTCGCAGCGCCAGCACCGCGATGCTCCACAGGGCCGGCGACCCTCCGTCCTTCGCCCGCACCGTGACGTTATACTCCGACACCTCCTCTCGGTCCAGCTCTCGAGACGTCACCACGCGGTAGTAGTCCTCAAAGGTCCGCTCCAGAATGAATGGGAGGCGCTCGGTGATGCTGCACTGCACCTCTCCGTTGGCCCCCGAGTCCCGGTCCTGCACGTGCAGCAGGGCAACCACCGTCCCCGACGGGACATCCTCAGAGATCTCACCGTGCCAAGAAGATATTGTTATTTCGGGCACATTGTCGTTGACATCTGTCACTTTGATCACGACTTTTGCAGTGGCAAAAAGGTCTGCTCCGTCATGGGCCTGCACCTCCACTTCATGTGAGGACATTTCCTCAAAGTCTAAATCGTCCTTAAGGGATATTTCTCCTGTCTCAGAATTCAGGTGAAAAAGGTCAGACGCCCGTCGTGAAGTTTTGTGGAAAGTGTATTTCACGTGTCCGTTCGTTCCCTCGTCGGGGTCGGTGGCCGTAACGGTGACGAGGACAGAGCCCACGGGCACATCCTCCGGAACACGCACCGAATACTCCGCCGGGCTGAACACGGGCCCGTTGTCGTTCGCGTCCAGCACGGCCACGCGGATCCGCGCCGTGCCCGTCCGCGACGGCTCGCCGCCGTCCATCGCCCTCAGCACTAGATCGTGAAACGCCACCTCCTCTCTGTCCAGCGCCTTCGCCAGCACCAGCTCGGGACGCCGATCTCCGCCCGGGCCCGCCTGCACGGCCAGCGAGAAATGCTCGTCGCCGCTGAGCTCGTACCTCTGCAGGGAATTCCGCTCCTTGTCTGGGTCGTGAGCTCCCGCCAGTGGAAACCGCGAACCTGGGGCTGTCATTTCGCTCATTCTCAGTTGTATTTCTTGCCCTTCGAAGCTGGGCACGTTGTCGTTAATGTCCGTGATTTCCACTTCGATTTTATAAACTTGCATTTCCCCCTCCACGATCACCTCACAACGTAGCACGCATTGCTGCACACTCTCGCACAGCTGCTCTCTGTCTATCCTCTCTGCCGTCACCAAATGTCCCGTCTTCTCCTGCAAAGCGAAATACTGCGTCCTACCTCTGTCCAAGATGCGGACGCCGCGGTCGCGGAGCGCCGGTGGCTGCAGCCCCAGGTCCTTGGCAACGTCGCCCACAAAGGAGCCTTTGGGCATCTCCTCGGGCACCGAGTAGCGCAGCTGCCCCCACGCCGCTTCCCACGCCGACAGAAGAACGCAGCACAGCAGGGCTCGCTTCCGCTGGCCCCAGCGCCTCCACGCTGCGCACATCGCGGCCGCGGCACCGCCGGAACCTCCCGCCGCTCTCCGGTTACACTGCTCTAGCTACCGATGGGTCGCTGCTGCCGTCCGATGCCGCCAGCCCTTCTGCCTCGCCGCAGCTCGGCTCCGCACTGAGGGGTCGTTCGGAGACCGCCTGGTCGCCGAGCAGCTAGCGAGCGAGCGAGCCGGGCCTTAGCGGGCGGGGCTACTGCAACGCTCCAGCCTTCCTCTCGCTCCTCCTCGGTCAAGAGCGGCGCCCGCAGGCATTTCGCGGCACTGCAGCCAAGCAGCGTTGTCCGCAGTGGCTTATTCAGTAGTTTATCGTTTATATGGTTTTGTAATGGGACATGTAGAATACTACGAGCCTTATCTATTCAGTCCGAAAGAGCATTATCCATCAGGAATTGCACCGGTTTTTTATCTGTCCTGCTTGAATTACTTTTCTCTCACCCATTTTACAGATGAAAAGTCCATGATTTGACCCATCATATCCCGACCAATAAAACATTTAAGATGCTTCCTCGTGTGGAGACCGGTGGTTTCCTGCATTGACTTTTGTCTAAGCCTTTCTTTTCCTTAAATGTACCCGGTACATTTTAGTAACACGGGAAAATTCACTTGCTAATGGCGATATATATGAAGTATTTTTCGTAATATCGCGTGCACAATATGAGTTTTAACCCATTCGGTCAAAAGCACAATTTTCACGACAGATAAAAGGAAAATAGTTTGTGACTGTGATATTCAGACTCTCCCGTGGAGAACCAGAATTATCAGGGTCATTAACCCAAGCGGCAGGAACTTTCCTTTGTATACTACACTTCATACACAACACGTTTCAAATTAACTACAGAATCATCACTAGATGTTTTTGAAATGGATGACAGCTTCACTAATTTAACCGAGTGAGGCATTATTGAGCTGTTTGCACAGATACAGAGGGAGGTAATTCTGGTACAGCAAAGTTAAGAGGCTTTAAAGGATGATTGTCCTTTTTAACAGTTCACATTAATTTAGAAGGTTTATAATTTACATATGTCTTCCATTAATTAGATAGCTTGAATGACTAGGAAGGGACTTTCCTTCTGTCAGAACTAAGAATGTGAAGCATTCCAGATCGTTAGTATTCATCTAACCCTTGACTCTTATTATTAGGACAATTTTTCAACACTGTAGCACAGCAGGAGATTACAAGGACAACTCCACCCCACCCTGGAAATGTGCAAGACCAAGTACCTCACTGCTGCCTATTTCTGTTTTTCTGTATCCTTACCGATATGGTCTCGGTATGGGTAGAGACCTCGCAAAGACAACAGCTCTAGCAGGAGTAGCTCAGAGACCTGCATTCCACTGTCAATGCGAGCACTAAGGGCTGTACCTCCAGGTGCCTGGAAATCGAAATACAAACCCCTCTCTTTATTTTTCCTGAGATCCCATTCCACACCCTCTCCTGCCTATGAAAGACAGTTTGGGATGGCAATGAAAAGGAAATACCAACCAGGCTGGAGAAGAGGGAAAAAAAAAAAAAAGAGGGGGGCCATACCATTTCTGAAGAAACCTTGTTCCAAAAGATAGGCGACACTCTCTTCCCTCAGTAGGGAGAAACGACCCATAATTTCTCCTTCCACGGAAAAAGCTAGTACGTTTCAGGAAGAAGTTCTCCAAGATCACACAATCCCATTTTCCCAGCTGTCTCATGCAGAATCAGCAGATCTACTACACACTAAGGATCCACCATCACCGATAAAATGCAAATAAATGCGAAAAAACTCGGAAAAATCATGCCTGAAAAAAAAAAATCATCTCTCCTGCTCATGCTGCCGTTTCTGCAGCAAGCTTCTCTAGAAGATGGGAGGGCGTTTGGTGGAACACTGTGGAGGAACAGTCTGTAACTTCTACAGTCAGGGGAAAAAAACAGACATTCTCTTCAGGAACCTAACGATTTCACATCCAGCCATCAACCAGATTCATGACCATCTGTTTGGAGAAAAAAAGATGCGGATGGAAAATCTTCAACAAGAAGCGTCCAACAGATTTTCCCGACTCTGTCATGCAGAATCACTAATTAACAGCGCTCACTGTAAATAACTCAAAACAGAGGTGTAGTCAAAAGCTCTCATCTGAACCTGAACCTCTGACCACCGAAAAACCAAGCAGTGCCTCTGCTGGATCTCCTGCTCCTCAGTGAAAGAGAAACACCCTCTTATTTCATTGCTGCACGGAGACACGGACCAGAAACCCCCATTCCATACCACCTCAGGAAACCCAGAGCATTGCGACAGAGGTTCAGAAAGGTAAACGACCTCATTCTGCACAGTAAGGGTGCACATATACACACACCACTCCAGACAGCACAGGATTTGTAGTTTCTTGCCTTCTCGAACACCATCATCATCAGACCCCTCTTACGTAGGATCTTCACTACCCGTGTCCATCTTATCCAGCCCACCCACTGAGACTACAAGCGACAGATATCCATAAGATACAGTACAGTAGTCCGTCCATGGCAACAGAAAACAGTACTAAGCACCAAAGCTGAAAAACTAAAACCAACAGCCAACCGCCTTCGGCGTGACGGTAGGAAAGCCTTAGACATGACAAGTGTTGATGGGCTTACCGACCTGCGGTGCGTCGGGGTCCGCGGGAGGCTCTCCCGCAACGGCGCTGCTGCTCGGGCTCCGCTTCCCGCACAGCTCCTCGATGAGAAGGTCCTCCGGGGCCAGGCTGGGCAGCGGCGGCGGCAACCAGGACGCCTCGGCGACGGCGCGTCCAGGCGCCACGCACAGGTTGTAGGAGTAGGGCAACGTGCCCTCGCAGAAGTCGGCCGGGAAGGCGGCGCCCGCCACCGAGAAGCGCTGCGCGCTCAGGCAGCGCAGGACGGCAGGAGGACCGGCCCGGCGCATTCGCGCCAGCACGACCAGCGCCACGCTCAGAAGGAAGAGAGCGGAGAGGAGCGCCAGCGCCAGCACCAGGTAGAACTGCAGCTCGGCCGCCGAGTCGGAGGCCGCCGCCCGCTCGCTCAGCTCCGGCAGCGCCTCCTGCAAGCTCTCGGCCAGCACCACCGTCAGCGTGGCCGTGGCCGACAGCGCCGGCTGACCGTGGTCCTTCACCACCACCACCAGCCGCTGCTTCGCCGCGTCCCTCTCCGACACGGAGCGCGCCGTGCGCACCTCGCCGCTGTGCAGCCCCACGCCGAACAGCGCCGGCTCGGACGCCTGCACCAGCTCGTACGACAGCCACGCGTTGCGCCCCGCGTCCGCGTCCACCGCCACCACCTTGGCCACCAGGTACCCAGACTCGGCCGACCGCGGCACCATCTCGAACGGCGTCGGCTCTGGGGCAGGGGCCGCTACCGCTCCCGCCGCTGGCCACAGCACTCGCGGCGCATTGTCGTTGACGTCCAGCACGAAGACGCGCACCGTGGCTGTGGAGCTTCGCGCCGGTGACCCGCCGTCCTGCGCCAGCACCTCCACCGCGAACTCGCGACACTGCTCGTAGTCGAAGGAGCGCTGCGCGTACACGGCGCCGCTCCGCGCCTCCACCGACACCAATGGAGCCACGCCCGCGCTCCCGTCCGCCAGCCAGTAGCTCACGCGCCCGTTGGCGCCCGCGTCCGCGTCCCGCGCGTGCACGCGCAACACCGGCGCGCCCGCCGCGTTGTTTTCCGCCACGTAGGCGCTGTAGCCTGCCTCCTCGAACTCCGGCGCGTTGTCGTTCACGTCCGACACCTCCAGAACCAGCGCCGCGAGGCTCGACAGTGCTGGGATGCCCCGGTCCCTGGCCACCACTGTCACACGGTGCTCGGGCGCCTGCTCCCGGTCCAGCGCGCTTGCCGTCACCACCTTGTACGAGCCGCTCGAAGACGCCACGAGCGACAGCGGCGCCTCGCCCGACAGCTCGCACCACACTTGACCATTCTCCCTGGAGTCCAAGTCGTTCACGTTCACCAGGGCCACCACCGTGCCTGACGGTACGTCCTCGGGCACAGGGCTAAATACCGACAGAAGAGAGATTTCGGGCGTGTTGTCGTTCACGTCCACTACCTCCACCTCTACTTCGCAGTGTGCCACTAGACCCCCACCGTCCCTCGCCTCCACCAGCAGAGTGTAGCTTCGGGTGTCCTCGAAGTCCAAAGCCTCATGCAGCGTGATGATCCCACTTTTCGCGCCAACTACGAACTTCTGAAGCACCTTGACGGGCATTTTCCCGAAGCCGTAGCTGATGTGAGCATTGGTGCCGGTGTCGGCGTCCGTCGCAGAGACGTTCAGCACTATGGAGCCCGGCAGCACGTCCTCGCGCAGGCTGATGCGGTACCGGTCCTGCGCGAACACCGGTGGGTTGTCGTTGGCGTCGGTGACGTTGATACAGAGCTGGGCGGTGCCGCTCCGAGGCGGGTCGCCGCCGTCCAGAGCCGTCAGCACCAGCCGCAGGCTCTGCTCGCTTTCCCGGTCCAGCGTTCGGCGCAGCACCAGCTCCGCGAACTTCCTGCCATCCTGCCTCTCCTTCACCTCCACCGCGAAGTACCTGTTGGCCTCCAACTCGTAGCCCTGTAGCGAGTTGCTGCCAACGTCTGAGTCCTCAGCTATACCCAAAGCAAAACGCGCCCCGGGAGAAGTCAACTCGTTGATCTCCAGCTGGAAATCGTCTTGCAGAAAGCGCGGTGAGTTGTCATTGACGTCCTGGATGGTCACCTCGACATCGAAAACGTTGAGTGGGTTCTGCACCAGAACCTCGAAGCTGACGGAGCAGGATACCGATTCGCCGCACATCTCCTCGCGGTCCAGCTTCTCGCTCACGTACAGGTTCCCACTATCCTCGCTCACCGTGAAGTATTTCAGCTGCCTTTTCGCGCCAGAAGCCACCCGGAGCTTGCGTGCCTTTAGCTCGGCCGGGCTCAGTCCCAGGTCCCTCGCAAGCGGTCCCACCAGCGAGCCTCTGCCCAGCTCCTCGGGAATGGAGTAGCGGATGGGCTCTGGCATCGCCCGGCAGCAGAATCCCATCAGCAGAGCGGGCAGCAGCACTCGCCGGGCTGCCGCCCGCCGGCTTTGCCTTTGTCTCTGCGTGCCCACCATTATCGGCAGCGCTCGCCGCGCTTCTCCGTCCTGTCGCTGCACTCCTTCCGTTCCAAGCACTCTCGGTCACCAGCGTAGCAGCCGCCGTAGGGCAGCGAGTCCGGCACCGCTGGACGCTGCTACAACTCACACCGCCTCTCGGTTCTGCTGCCCGTGCCGGTGCCGCTCTGGCCGGTCCCTGGCAAGCGCGCATCCTGTGGGGGCAGGACAGTGCGGTGGCTGCGGCTCCGGCTCCTGCGCCGCTCCGTGTCGGGCAACAGCGGCACCCGGAGGCGCTGCTGCGACACTACAGCCTCCTCATGGCCCGAAACTCGGGAGACCGCCAGTCTGACCGGTGTTTAGGGGATGCACCCGGGTTTCGAGCTTGTCTTTTAGTACAGTCCGGAAGCGCAAAAGCATTTGCTTCCGTATGAGCTGAAATGTTCCTTCTTTTAACACCAGCAGCTGTCTCAATAAGTTTTATGTAGATCCAGTAGATTTTTAAAGGGGTTCATAAAAAAATCTAGGAAACAAATATCTCTAAGAGACTAATAGGGAAAATTCCCTCATGCAAATTTTCACCCTCTATTAATATTTCATCTTCCACATACGTCTCTGAAGCTTATGCAAAAGGGTGAATTTCATTTGACCCTCTAGTCCTTAGGTTTCATTCTGATTGAGAAGAACAATTAATGTTGCTGGAGAAATCTAAAGCCTGAAGGCAGTGGACCTTATCTCAGACCAGTGTTACTGTACATAGCTTGCAGAGAAAAAAACCTAGTTCACATTTAGGCTCCTTGCTTTTCACACATCTGGACACTCTTACAACCAGTGAAACCTTCAGTGAAACAAAGCCCAAGTCTGAAGTTCACATGTCTGTCTCTGGGGAGTTTCTAGTCTACAGTGCCATCATTTGGAAAGCCCATATAAACACAGAATGATCAACTGAGAGATTTCCAATGATTAATACACAAAAATAAATCTCCACCTATCCTCACTGGCGCAAGTGCTTCCCTGCTGTGATTTCCAGATGGTTTGCAGCAACTCTGCCTTAAAAACTCAACCCCACAGCACCTGGAAAATCACTGAGGATCAAGATATAAGCCAGCAAGTTGTAGTGATTTTAAAAGGGCTACTAGGTCTCCTTTAACTGTACTGAATGACTTTGTCTTCCTTTAATCAGATGAACAAAACTTCCTGGCATTTCACTAAGTCAAAGAAGTCAAACCAAATACCTCCCACTGACCCAAGTGCAGCTGATTAATCACTACTGTGACATATCCTGGGCTGTGCACTGTAGGAAATCACACAGAGGGGCACATAGTCTAGTAGTCCTCAAAGACATAAGAAGAACCCACAGGCAGCTGGGGTTGACCGGGAGTACTGTACAGTCTGTACTATGTTCTTGAGCTTGCCAGAGGGCATCTGAGATGATGCAGTAATGCTCATAGATCTTGCTTAATGCTTGTTACCCACTTGGAGTAAGCTATGGCTATGACTGTGCAAGTGTTCTCCATGCATTCCTTCTTCCAAAGCAGAAGCTCAAGTCTCTCAATCATTTCTGATTACTAATGAACAGAACCAAAAGTTCCAATTTGCTCCACTAAGGTAAATACAGGACTAGTGGTATCTACAGCTGCTTTGCCACAACTCTGCCTTCAAAATTCATCTCCCTGAGCACCTAGAAGTCATTGAAATCTAAACACAAAATTAAGGTCCTAAAGTTTAGTACAGAGTTTCCTTTTAAAAAATATTCATCAGCTCTCACAAGGGAAGTAAGGATTTTTGCAAACACCACTCACAACCTCAAAAGCACAAAGAACTACCCAGAAATGGGGAAAATGAACCATGGCCAACTTGGAACATAAGCCTGAAAAAAGTCCAATGAGAACTATAAAGAAACTCTACATCACCGTGTTACAGGAAGATACAGATAGAGGTTTCACAAAAGAATTAGTTCTAACCCATGCATTATTGTTCTAATTGCACAGTTATTGCACTAGTACTTTATTGTTGGATAACTATCATTGCCTTTCAGGACAGGGAAACCAGGATCATAACATAAATGGCACAGGCCTTGACAGCAGGCATGAAATCAAACCATTGCCCAGGCAAAACCACAATGACCCCCTATTTGTCATGGTTCCAAGCCAGTTTTTCACTCTACTTGCTCTGCATTCACAGCCTTTAATTGCAATATGGCCAATACCCAACTTCTAGCCTTAAGTCAGCCACAAGTGAAAGAGTGGTTCATTCAGTGATGTTTTAGGGAAACAGAAGTGTATCAAAGTCTTTATCTTGGCAGCTGAACACCTTCAAGTTATGGATGAAAAGTGCTCCCTGAGGTGGATCATTTTAACAAATCTCTGTTTGTAAGGAGTATCAGCCAACCTGAAGCCCAATCTTAGAACATGAAAAGAAACAAGGAAAGAATGGGAAACTTACAGAAGTGAAGGAATCATAGCTTAACATTTCAGATTATGTCAACTGTTGGAGGTAAACAAGACGACTATCTATTTGGTAAAGGTACATGGGAGAATTACAGAGGAGTTTATACCCAAAGACCATAGACACAGTTCTCAAAGAAATGGAAAATGCACAGGAGCACAACTAGCAACTCATAAAACCTAGGAGAAACAGAACCTTTTAGCCATTTCAAACCATAGCACAGCAAAGCCTTTTCACCTGCCCTCTCTCTGTGCAGAGATAATGCTTCAATGTGCTCTAATAACATGATAGAGTGAGGGTAGATTTGCAGACATCATTGAAAGAAATGTTTCCCAGGCAACTTGACCTTATGACGAATAAAAACTACAACATGGCTGCATGCATAGAGACTTCTCTGTTCATCACTCTCATTTGAAAAAACATAAAATGTCCTAAAGAGCATAAGCAATATGCAGCTCACTTAAAGACTTGGTCCTCAATACCAGCTCAAAGTCATCATCACACACATGGGCAGTTTGGAAGATCTTTTTGCTACTGTTAATGTAATGCTTCTGACTACATCCATTAACTACCACTCACAGGAAAACATGTATTGACATGAGTGCATAAAATGAGTAGCTTCTTCACAAACACGCTTCAAAGATGAAGCCCCAAGCACAGAAATTCTCAACAAAAATACCCTCCCATCCCCTACACTCACACCAATTTTGATGCTGACAAAACATCAGCAGTTACTATATATAAATAAGAGCCATGAATAACATTTGAAGGTTGGCCAAGGCTGTAGAAAGCTTAGTACAACCATAATGAAACTCTAAAATTGCAGTCTTATTAGGACATACAGATGGAAAAATTATGTTTCACACAGCAGTTCATAGACACAGTACCTCTGAAGCATATTTCTTCAGACCCACAGAGGCCTGCTTTTGCCTCATCACGACAAGCAAGGCAAAAAATTAACTTCCATTCACAGGGAACATTATGCAATGGGTAAATTAACTGATGAAACCACAACTTCCTAGATACAGCACCAGTTCAAAAGTAAAACACCTTCAGCTTCATTGTCAGATGGCTAACAATAAACCTGGGGAATGGGTAAAACACACGTCATATCTCCACCAGTACTTCCTCACACATAGCACAGCTGTAACAATCCTTAAGTCCTTCACAGCTCACATCTTTCTCATTGATCTGCATTTCAAAGGGAGTCCACTGTCAGATCATGACAGTGAGTAAGTAAAGACGTTAACACCTACAGAAAAGACGAGATCAGAAAATATTCTTCTAGATTACGGCACTTAAGAGTAGCTATTCTGGTATTTAGTAGATAGTGACTATACTGCTTGATCTTCCCAAAACTCCCATTGGAGCTCATGTCATTAGGCAAACAATTAAGGTGTTAGTTAAGAATTGGGGACAACCTGCAAACACAGAAGAAATTCACAGGGCTCCCAAGAAACATGGAGTAACAAGACATCTTGCAATACTTCTTTGGGAGCAGCACCTCATACCCTCCAACAGCTCCTCAAGCACGTCTCCCAGGACTGGCATCTCCAACACTTCACAATTTCCAGTTGGTCTTTAACTTTCATAAATCTCAAGCACATGACATCAAAGGACGAGTTGTCCAGACCAGCATTTGACAACATGCATCACCATCAAACCCCGGACTTCACAGAGATGCATTCAGATACCTGTACTCAGAAAGAAGATACTGTTGTCTGCTTACTAATCTTCGAAGAAACCAAGGGTCTAAGAGTAAATGAGGGGCTGTCCTTCAGACAACAGTGAGTCAGTGAACATCTGCACAAAGCCAAACTCCCTCTCCTTAACTCTCCCTGGACTTTGAATATGTCCATCCCGATCTCGTTTGCCTCTTGCCATATCATGTATTTTCCAGCCAAGGCACATCCAGCTCCGTTTAAAGAGGACAGTTTAAGACTGGGAATGAGCAAAACACATGTTATGGTTCCTCCAGCAGCCCTTCACACTCAGCCAGTCACAGACTTTCTCAAACAGTCACAACTCTTACTATTCTTTCATCTTCACGATAGACAGACAGTGTCAAGAGACTAATGGGTGTCCAGCTCATTCCTCCAGCTGTTGCACAAAGATCGAAGTATGGCCGGATACAAAGACATTCATTTGCTCCGCACGTTATAATGCAGAAAGAAAAAGGCTGCGAAGAGTAGCAACGGTAAGCATCGATGTTATGATGGGGCCATTTAGGGTCAATGTCAAGACAATCTCATAGCATCCAAGCACACGTGCTGTCGGAAAGGTATCTGACACTGCTTAGAATGCAAGCTGCCCTTTCATGACAGTACAAAACATCTCTTCAGAATAGCTAATGTAGACATGAAAACTAGTGTAACAGGAGTCAGGGGACCAAACGAGAAACGATCTGGCAGCTGATAAAAGCACAAAGCCCCACTCGAACACAACTCCAGCCAACAGCCACTTGCCACTTCTCCTGCCCCCCATGACAACCCTAATGTTGAATTCTGCGTTAAAATCCCACAAGCAAGAGCAGCCAGCACAGAGCACAGTAGTGAATGAGCCTTTCCCCTCACGTAAGGAGAGCTCTGTCGGCAGCAGAGGTACTACAGCGGGTAACGAGCAGAGAAGAAACCGAGGGCAGCATCGCGAAAAGAGTGTGTTTTGAGGCACTCACCGTCGAAGCGCTAGTGTGAGAGTCGTGGAGGCGGGCGTCGGAAGGGTCCTCGCCGAGTAGCGGCGCGGGCTCGTCGGGAGCCGGCCGGGCTGGGAGCGTGTCACAGCAGCTGCCGGGCGAAAAGCCGAGCTGGCTCTTGCGCGAGTCGGCCGTGAGCGACACCTCGTGCGAGTAGGAGTGCAGGAAGG
>VWZX01000396.1:29468-79632 GCA_013399015.1 Galbula dea
TCGGCGCAGCACCAGCTCCGCGAACTTCCTGCCATCCTGCCTCTCCTTCACCTCCACCGCGAAGTACCTATTGTCCTCCAACTCGTAGCCCTGTAGCGAGTTGCTGCCAACGTCTGAGTCCTCAGCCATGCCCACGACAAACCGTGCCCCAGGAGGAGCAGATTCAGTGATTTCGAAATATATGTTGTTCTGAAGAAACAGCGGCGCGTTGTCATTGATGTCCTGGATGGTCACCTCGATGTGGAAAACGTTGAGCGGGTTCTGCACCAAAACCTCCAAGCTGACGGAGCAGGATGCCGCCTCGCCGCACATCTCCTCGCGGTCCAGCCTCTCGCTCACGTACAGGTTCCCGTTGTCGCCGCTCACGCCGAAGTAGTGCTTCTCGGCGCTGAGCTGCAGTTTGCGTGCCGGTAGCTCGGCCGGGCTCAGTCCCAGGTCTCTCGCCAGCGGCCCCACAAGCGAGCCTTTGCCCAGCTCCTCGGGGATGGAGTAGCGGACGGGCTCAGGCGCCGCTCTGCAGCACAAGCCCACTAGTAGAGCGGGCAGCAGCACTCGCCTGGCTGCCGGCCGCCGGCTCTGCCGTTGTCTCTGCGTGCCCGCCATTGTCGGCAGCGCTCGCCGCGCTCCTCCCGCCTGTCGCTGCAATCCCTCACTTTAAGCTACTCTTCGCCACCAGCTGAGGGGCCGCCGAACGGCAACGAAATCTGCGCCCGCTCGGATGCCGGTGCTCCCCGCTTCGCCTCTCGTCTCTGCTGCCCGTGCCACTGCCGCTCTGGTTGGCGCCGAGCGAGCAGTCTGCGGGGTCAGGATGCTGCGGCCGCAGCAGCTCCGCTGCCGCTCCGCGTCGGGCAACAGCGGCACCCCCAGGTGCCGCAACGACACTGCAGCCTCCTTCTCCTGGGACCGCGAGTCTGATTCCTGCGCATCCCTCTTTGCTATCAGTATTTTTATAGACAAAAAAAGCACGATTAATGCGTTTAAAACAGAGACACGCTATCAGGTACTTTTAGGTCTTCTCCTCGAGTGGCAATGAATATTTGAAAGGCAATAAAGAAAGGATCTCAACTGCTTTGTTATTTTTCCATGTAGGGAGAAGAACAACCCTATGAATGTATCACTCTAAAGGCAACGTGTATATGATTTCTGCTACGATGGCAGAATAACCTTTACTATTGTTTTTCTGTCTCTCAAAATTTCCTTCATTTTCAACTCTATACTTGAGGGATTGACGATGGGAAAGTGAAAAACCACATAATGTCTTTTACAGAATCACGGAATTGTCTGAGATGGAAGACACCTTTAAGACACCATTAAGTCCAACCCTCTGCCACGGGAAGGGACGTCCTTCAAGTGATCTTTATGTCTGATCTAAACCTTTTCCCCTTATCATGTCATAGCATGCCCTGTTAAAAAGCCCTTATCCAACTTTCTAATAACTGTCATTTATATATCAAGAGGGCTCTCCAGAGCCTTCTCATCTCCAGGCTGAAGAACCTCAGCACCTTTAGCCCTTACTCATAGCAGAGATGTTCCAGCCCTTTGGCAAATTTTGTGCCTCTCCCCTGGACCAACTGTAACTGCTACATCTCTTTTTTTTTGCAGAATGGGTCCCAGAGCTGGATGTAGTACTCAGTGAGGTATATCATGAACCACAGTAGAGGGGGAAAACCACTTGCCTTGACCTGTTGCTCAGTCTACCTGTTAGAAAGCCCGGGATATAATTGGCTTTCTGGAGCAAGTGCACATTCCCAGCTCATGTCTCAACTGTCCCTCATCACTATCCATAAGTCCTTCTCCCCAAGGCTGCTCTCATTCATCCTAAAATCTGCATTGAAACTGGGGATGTGCTGTCAGAAATATATCTGACCCTGCTCAGAACGCAAACTGTCATGCAACACATCCCTTCAGAAGAGCTAATGCTGACAGGAAAACCAGTATTACATGGATCAGGGGACAAAACGAAAAACAACTTGGCAGGCCAAATATCTCCCCACCTGAGCAGAAAGCATTCAGAGGCGGACAACCTGCATGCATTCTCCCTCACCCCTAGTCTGTCCATTAAAACCTTTGCTTGGCTGTGTTGCCACTCAGTACTTGGAGGACTGCAGGAGCAGTGGTTTTGCTTTCTTTCCCTACAGATGACTTGGTCTCTGGGAGCGCAGGTATGTCTATAAAATTCTCCCTCTTTGAAGCTCTAAACATCAAAGGGGTGTACAGGAACTGTTCCTACACCCATACAGTCTGAACAGATCTGACCTTCCACGTGTGATCAGATACCCTAAGGTGAAGCTGTAGCTCATGACAACAAACAAGGCAGGATCAGGTGGAAGAACAATTCTTAGGCCAAACTTATTGAGAAGAACGAATTCAAACGGCATGGCACTTCCATCAGGCACACAGTGGTGTTCATTATGACAAGTAAGGCAATGACCATCTGTTCTTCTACAGCCTCACACACAGAGCTTCTCTATCATCCCTCCCACACTGCGCAGTTTCAAAGTTTGCTTCTGAGCCTTTCATGACTGGCAAAAACATATAATGAGAAAATAATGCACCATGGTCATACAAGAAGGAAAGTACATTTTTCTGCTCAAGAACAATCCGAAAAGAAACAGAAGGATTCTAAAGCACGTGAATGCTGAATGGCTAAAATAAAAGAGAAGTGATCATCCAACAAAGTCTGGGTCATCAAACTCGTGGCTTAGAGGGAATCTCCTTTCTTTTATGACACACACTGTTTCACAGAGATGCCACTTTTGCTAAGGTCATGTTTACATCTATTCTCCACAACAGTACTAAAACACAAAGGTACCCTCATATCTCCTGCCTTTCACACCTGCTGTAGCAAGAGCAAGAGGCAATAACATACGACACATTGCTGAATTAAGCTATCCTGCCAATCCCAAGTAAACCTACATACATAAAAACCCTCAAAAATAGAGCAACAGAACCATACATCAGAAAAGCAAGACAAGGAAGCATTAGAAGACAAAGTCTTGTCAGAGAAACTCACCAGGAAGTCCTGGTCTTCACTGCGGGTGTTGACATTCATCCCTGAGAGCACCTGGAAGTAATTCATATCTCAAGCTGCACTTGTGGCCCTAAAGTCTCACCCTGGACTACACAGGAGAAGGTTTCCTTTTAAGAAATATTCACCAGCTCTCATAATTTTTTCTACTTTGTGGCCTGATCACCCGCCACAAATACGAAGCTGTAATTGTAAACTCCTCCTCATGAACCTCTTCCTGATGGTAGAACATATTCCTTTTCAGCTTCTGCTTCATTCTCCTCAAAATTAAAACTCTACGTTCTCATGGTTTAGGGTTTCCCTTGTGAAGTAAAGATTTCTGGACAAAAAAATACAGTCTCAAATGCACAAAGAACTATCCAGAAATAGGGGAAATGAACCATGAACTTTCAACGAAGCAAAACCCTGAAAGAAAGTGTAACTACAATCATGAAGAAACTTTATATCACCATGTTACCAGGAGGTACAGATGGATGAAGGAAGTTTCACATAGGAGTTATAAGCAGTTCTACACGTGCATCGTCATTCCACATACACAGTTATTGCACAAATGCTTTGTTGGATGACTGTCATTGCTTTTCAGGAAGGGAAACCAGGATCATAACATAAATGGTATAGGCTTTGACACCAAACATGAAATAAAATCATTACCCAGCAAAAAACAAATTGACCCACCTATTGTTGTGGTTCAAAGCCAGTTTCTGACCATACTTGCTCTGCATTCACAGCCTTTAGTTGCACCATAGCCTATATCCAACTTGTAGCCACATGCAAAAAAGTATTGAATTCAGTGATATTCAACCACAATAAAACTCTGTTAGAGTCTTACAAGGACACATCCATGGAAAAACAACATATCACAGAGCACTTCTTAGACACAGTACCCCTGAAGCATGTTTCTTCACACAGACAGAGGCCCACTTTTAACTCATCATGACAAGCAAGACAACAATTTAACTTCCATTCACAGGAAACATCATGCAACAGGTAAGATAACTGATGAAACCACAACTTGGCCAGCTGGAGTATAAGCAAGGGTATGTCCAATAATAAGACACCTTCAGACCTATTCTCAGAAGGCTAACAATAAACCCTGGAATCAATAAAAACACATCATATCTCCACCTGTACCTCCTCACAGGGTGCACTGCTGTAACAATCCTCAAACCCTTCACAGCTCACATCTTTCTCATTGACCGTGATCATCTACTAACAGACTCCACTGAAACAAAAGATGAACAGACCACTTCTCCTATCATGGATAAAATTTGTCTTCTCACCATGTCTATGTAACAAGCAAGAGCAATTTTGTCCAGTATCATGTTAAGGGAAAACGTGTATGAAAGTCTTTCTCTTTATAGCTGTTAATATGAAAGGGACATGCTGGACAGACAACTGCAACTAATCTAGTCTTAGACACATTATCAGAGACAAAGGTACACCGTCAGATCACCAAAAGGAGTAAGGCAAGAAGTGGACACATGGAGAGTGGAAGGGATCATAAAGTACTCTTCTAGACTATGGCACTAGCTATGTAATTCAGTTATTTAGTAGGTAAAGAACAGTGCGTTGACTACTCCCAAAGGTCCATTAAGGCACTTATCAAAAGTACAGAATTAAGCTGTTACTTCAAACCACCACAATATTCCCCAAAACCATACGAAGAAACTCAAAGGGTTCCCAGTACAGCTGGAATAACATGTATTCTGACAAACATATTTTAGAACCGCATGATACTACAGATAAGCACTTAACACGAAAAGAATCAAACCATAACTCCTGTGTACTCATGAACATCTCTCAAGAACTATCTCCAAACCTTCATTGCTTGTAAGATGTTCTTTAAACTTTGGAGTTTCCAAGACCACTTGATCAAAAGGGCAATTGCATAGACAAAACATCTCTAATGTGCAAAATGATCAAGCCACCTGTATTTATCAGGAAGGGAAGGTCCTTTTCTCTGCAAGGTTCAGGAGCATGAAAATGATGCACACAAAAAAGCGTCCCTTCTGCTACGTTCACATCTAGTTAACATCTACACTACCTAGTAAAAAAGGAGCAGAAGTCGAGAATAGCTTTACTTCTACTTTAGACATCACGTATAAGGCCAAAGAAAAAATCAGAAGGGTCTCTGTACACGAAGCTCTGCTTCGCCTTACCATCCTGCTCAGCGGAGGGACAAAGGAAATAGAAAAACTGAAGAGCAGTAGGAAAGAAAAGACAGGAAGCTGTGTTGCTTGGCACTCACCGTGGGAGCGCTAGTGTGGGAGTCATGGAGGCGGGCATCGGAAGGGTCCTCGCCGAGTAGGGGCGCGGGCTCGTCGGGAGCCGGCCGGGCTGGGAGCGTGTCACAGCAGCTGCCCGGCGACAAGCCGAGCTGGCTCTTGCGCGAGTCGGCCGTGAGCGACACCTCGTGCGAGTAGGAGTGCAGGAAGGCGCGGACGCCGTCGATTCCCACAAAGTGAGAGGCAGGGACGCCGCGCAAGGCAGAGCTGCCCGGCGGCAGCAGCTGCGAGCGGCGCCAGCGCTGCAAGCGCAGCGCCAGCAACAGCAGCAGGAAAGCGAGGAAGAGACAGGACACGGCCGCCACGGCCAGCACCAGCCAGCGCGTCAGGCTGCCGGCCGCTTCGCCCGGCGCCGATGCCGCCGCGCTGCCCAGCTCCCACAACAGCTCGGCCACGCTCTCGGCCAGCACCACCGTCAGCGTGGCCGTGACCGACAGCGCCGGCCGCCCGTGGTCCTTCACCACCACCACCAGGCTCTGCCGCGCCGCGTCGCGGGCCAGCGGGAACCGCGCCGTGCGCACCTCGCCGCTGTGCAGCCCCACGCGGAACAGCCCCGGCTCCGTCGCCTTCGCCAGCTCGTACGACAGCCACGCGTTCTGCCCCGAGTCCGCGTCCACCGCCACCACCTTGGCCACCAGCGATCCGGGCTCGGCCGAGCGCGGCGCCAGCTCCACGCCCGACCAGCCCGAACCCGAGCCCGGCCCCACGACAGGCGGGTACAGCACCTGCGGCGCGTTGTCGTTCTCGTCCACGATGACGAGACGCACCGACACGTTGCTGCTCAGCGACGGCACGCCGCCGTCCTCCGCTAGCACCCACAGCACCACCTCGCGCACCTCCTCGTAGTCGAAGGAGCGTAGCGCGTACACGGCGCCCGTCTCCGCCTGCACCGACACGTAGGACGACAGCGGAGAGCCCCGCACCCGCCCCTCCGCCAGCCGGTACCGCACGCGTGCGTTCTGACCCCAGTCCGCGTCCGATGCCCGCACTGTCAGCACCAGCGCGCCCGCCGCGTTGTTCTCAGGCACGCGGGCGCTGTAGCTCTCCTCCGCGAACATTGGCGCGTTGTCGTTAACGTCCAGCACCCGCAGCGCCAGCACCGCGATGCTCCACAGGGCCGGCGACCCGCCGTCCACCGCCCGCACCGTCACGTTGTACTCTGACACCTCCTCCCGGTCCAGCTCCCGAGACGTCACCACGCGGTAGTAACTGCCCCGCAAGCTCTCCAGGCGGAACGGGAAGCCCCGGTCCAGAGAGCACCGCACGTCTCCGTTGGTTCCTGAGTCCTTGTCCTGCACGTGCAGCAGGGCAACCACAGTCCCTGACGGAGCGTCTTCTGAAATCGCGCCCTGAGATGACGATACTGTGAGGTCCGGCGCATTATCGTTGACATCTGTCACGACGATCGCGACTTTTGCTGTGTCAAATAGGCCGCCCCCATCATGTGCCTGCACCTCTAGTTCGTACGAAACACCTCCCTCAAAGTCCAAATTGTCCTTAAGAGATATTTCACCTCTCTCAGGATCCAGGTAAAAAAGTTCCGACGCCCGTCGTGAAATTTTGCGTAAACTATATTTCACGTGCCCGTTCGACCCTTCGTCGGGGTCGATGGTCGTGACTGTGACGAGGACAGAGCCCACGGGCACGTCCTCCGGAACACGCACCGCGTATTCCGCCGGGCTAAAGACGGGTGTGTTGTCATTCGCATCCAGCACGGCCACGCGGATCCGCGCCGTGCCTGTCCGCGACGGTTCGCCGCCGTCCATCCCCCTCAGCACTAGATCGTGAAACGCCACCTCCTCTCGGTCCAGCGCCTTCGCCAGCACTAGTTCGGGACGCCGATCCCCGCCGGGGCCCGCCTGCACGGCCAGCGAGAAGTGCTCGTCGCCGCTAAGTTCGTACCTTTGCACTGAATTCCGTCCCGAGTCTGGGTCCTGTGCGTCCCGTAGGGGAAACCGTGACCCGGGGCTTGTCATCTCGCTTATTGTCAGCTGCATATCAACATCCTTGAAGCTGGGCGCATTGTCGTTAATGTCTGCGATTTCCACTTCGACTTCATAAATCTGCATTTCACTCTCAACGATTACCTCACAACGCAACACACATTCAGGCACACTCTCGCACAGCTGCTCTCTGTCTATCCTCTCTGCCGTCACCAAATGTCCCGTCTTCTGCAGAGCGAAATACTGCGCCCCACCTCTGTCCAAGATGCGGACGCCCCGGTCGCGGAGCGCCGGTGGCTGCAGCCCAAGGTCCTTGGCAACGTCGCCCACAAAGGAGCCTTTGGGCATCTCCTCGGGCACCGAGTAGCGCAGCTGCCCCCACGCCGACTGCCACGCCGACAGGAGGACGCAGCACAGTAGAGCTCGCTCCCACTGGCCCCAACGCCTCCTCTCCGTGCACATCTCCGCCCTTCACCGCCCACACTGCTGCGGCTCCCGATGGTTCTCCGCTGCCGGTCGCTGCCACTGGCCCCTCCACCCCGCCGCAGCTCAGCTCCTCACCGCGGGGACGCTCGCAGACCGCCTGGCCGCCGAGCAATCAGCGAGCGATTGAGGGTACCGGGCCTTAACGGGCGGGGCTGCTGCAGCGCTGCAGCCTTCCTCTCGTTCCTCCTCGGTCAACAGCGGCGCCCGCAGTCTCCTCGCAGCACTGCAGCACGCAGCGCTGCACGCACTGCTTTCCTCTGCTGCTTTTACGGTGTCAAAAGTATTACATTTTCATAATATGACGTGGATAATAGTAAGAGTGTTACCTCGTGAGTCCGGAAACACAATATCTATCGCGAATTGAAGAGGTTCAATTATTTGTCCGGCTTCAATTACTGTTCCCTGTCTCTAAATCTTTCGTTTCCTTAACAATACCTGGTTTTCTGTAGCACAGGAATATTGAGTTGCTAACGGCGATATATATAAAGTAATGTATGTTTTTGTGCACTATATGCGTGCACTATAGTATGAGTTTTAACCGATTTATTAAAAATAACTATTTGCACCACAGATTTAATACTTTTTTTTGGTACCCATACCTGTAAAATTTGTACAAGGTTAACAAAATAAACAGGCTCCGAAATACCAAGAGTGTTATTCAGATTCTATCTCGAAGAAGCAGAATGACACAGAATCTGTGCCATAAACCTATGCGGCAGGAACTTTCCTTTAACTAGTACAGAAACACTACAAATTTTCTGTAGCTCCATCGTTGCTTTTTTTCACCCCGATTTTCTTCTGTTCTCAACACTATCTTCGAATTTTCGAATGCTTCACTGAACTCGTGGCGGCGAGAACTGTTGGTACACCTACAGGTGCAACTAACACTGAGATAGGAAAGTTATCAGGCTTTAACGGGTGATGGCCCTTTTAACAGCCCACGTAAATTTAGGAGGTTTATACTATACACACAGGGACAATGAAACAATTCAATTGCTTGAGTGACTAGGAACGGCTTTCCTTCGGTCAGAAATAACAATAGATGAATAAACACGCTGGAATCATTTATAACACTCGATTATTTATCTTAGTAGGACACTTTTTCAATAACGTACCGTAGAAAAGCAGAAGACAAGCACAGCTGCACATCATCCTTGTAAATATGCAATTACAAGTGCCTCGTTGCTGCCATTTTTTGTATTTTCTAGTCCTTGTCGAAATGCTCTCAGAATGGGTAGAGACTTCTCATTGTAAAGAGACAGAGACAAAAGCTCTTGCAGGAGTAGCTGAGACCCAATTCCAAACCGCAGAATTTTCCACTCAACGCTATTTAGCTGGGCCTAGCACCTTTTGATGTGAAATGGGAATCAAGTAGAACTCTCACCACGCATCTACGCTTTCCCCCCTGACCGCATTCCAGATCCTGTTCTGTGTATGAAAGACTGATCGGGAACGGCAAAAACAGAAGGAACTACCACTACGGTTGGGAAATAACCCCACCGTCTCTACAGAAGCTTTGTCTCAAAAGATACTCCTGTTTCAGCAGGAAGGAACAACCCATACCGTGTCCTTCCAAGGAGGAAATTTGCACGTTTCCGGAAGGAAAAATCTCCAACAACAAGCATCAATTCTATTTTCCCAAATACCCCATACGGAGTCAGCAGATCTCCTGCTACATAGTAAAGATCTCTGATTACCGTTAAACTGGAAATAACTGCACCAGAAAAGAAAAAAATCGGAAAAGTGATGCCTAGTTAAAATGATATGACGTCTTCATCCTACCAAATCTGCTGCAGTCTTCTCCAAAAGATGGGAAAGCTCCTGGTGGAACACTGTGGAGGATCAACCTGTAACTCCTCCATTCATGGAAAAAACTCAGCTCTTCCTATTGACAAACCAACAATTTCACAACCAACCATCAACCATTTTCATCTGCACCGGTTTGGGTAAAAAGGACGCAGATGGAAAAATCTCCAACAAGCGTCCAAGATATTTTAACTGTCTCTATCATACATTAATTAATGGCATTCGCTGTAAATAACTCCAAGGAGAGTTGTAGTCAGAAGCTCTCAGCTAAACCTGAACCTGTGACCACTGAAGAAACAAGAAAGGCTTCTGCTCGCTCCGTGATTTCACTGGAGTGGAGATACACAATTTCATATTTCATTCCTTCATAAAGACGTGAAACACCACTCCCCATTCACACCAACTGAGAAAAACAGTGGGGAATTGGGACAGAGGTTCAGAAGGGTAAAGGATCTCTTTTTGCACAACAGGAATACGCATTCATCGCTGGTAACACACAACACTTCATAAAGCACTTTTCTTTTCCTTCTCAACGTCCACCATCAGTAAAGCTCCTATGATCTAAGACATCAGTTATCTATTTAATCTAGCCTTCTCACTGAGCGTACAAAAGTGACATTTGAGAGGAAGAGACGGTACAGGGTTATATTCTCAGTCCATAGGAATACAAATCACAACTAAGCACCAAAGAGACAGAAATAGCAACAACCCGTTAAGCGTGGTAAGAAACACTGAAGAATGAGGAGTATTGATGGGCTTACTGACCTGAGGTGCGTCCGGGACTGAGGGCGGCTCTCGCGAGCCCAAGTTGCTGCTCGGGCTCTGCTTCCCGCATGGATCCCCGATCAGAAGGTCCTCCGCGGCCAGGCTGGGCAGCGGCGGCGGCAACCAGGACGCCTCGGCGACGGCGCGACCCGACGTCACGCACAGGTTGTAAGAGTAGGGCAAGGTGCCCTCGCAGAAGTCGGCCGGGAAGGCGGCGCCCGCCACCGAGAAGCGCTGCGCGCCCAGGCAGCGCAGGACGGCAGGAGGACCGGCCCGGCGCATTCGCGCCAGCACGACCAGCGCCACGCTCAGAAGGAAGAGAGCGGAGAGGAGGACCAGAGCCAGCACCAGGTAGAACTGCAGCTCGCCCGCCGAGTCGGTGCCCGCCGCCCGCTCGCTCAGCTCCGGCAGCGCCTCCTGCAAGCTCTCGGCCAGCACCACGTGCAAAGTGGCCGTGGCCGACAGCGCCGGCTGCCCGTGGTCCTTCACCACCACCACCAGCCGCTGCTTCGCCGCGTCCCTCTCCGACACGGCCCGCGCCGTGCGCACCTCGCCGCTCTGCAGCCCCACGCGGAACAGCGCCGGCTCGGACGCCTGCACCAGCTCGTACGACAGCCACGCGTTGCGCCCCGCGTCCGCGTCCACTGCCACCACCTTGGCCACCAGGTACCCGGCCTCGGCCGACCGCGGCACCATCTCGAACTGCGTCGGCTCTGGGAGAGGGGCCGACGCTGCTCCCGCCGCTGGCCACAGCACTCGCGGCGCATTGTCGTTGACGTCCAGCACGAAGACGCGCACCGTGGCTGTGGAGCTCCGCGCCGGTGACCCGCCGTCTTGCGCCAGCACCTCCACCGCGAACTCGCGACACTGCTCGTAGTCGAAGGAGCGCTGCGCGTACACGGCACCGCTCCGCGCCTCCACAGACACAAACGGAGCCGCGCCCGTGCTCCCGCCTGCCAGCCAGTAACTCACGCGCCCATTGGTGCCCGCGTCCGCGTCCCGCGCGTGCACGCGCAACACTGGCGCGCCCGCCGCGTTGTTCTCCGCCACGTAGGCGCTGTAGCCTGCCTCCTCGAACTCCGGCGCGTTGTCGTTCACGTCCGATACCTCCAGCACCAGCGCCGCGAGGCTCGACAGCGCTGGGATGCCCCGGTCCCTGGCCACCACTGTCACCCGGTACTCGGGCGCCTGCTCCCGGTCCAGCGCGCTCGCCGTCACCACCTTGTACGAGCCGCCCGACGACTCCACGAGCGACAGTGGAGCGTCGCCCGACAGCTCGCACCACACCTGACCGTTCTCCCCGGAGTCCCGGTCCAGCACTTTTACCAGGGCCACCACCGTGCCTGACGGTACGTCCTCGGGCACAGGGCTCGACACCGACGTCAGTATAACTTCGGGCGCGTTGTCGTTCACATCCATCACCTCCACCTCCACCTTGCAGTGTGCCACCAGACCCCCACCGTCCCTCGCCTGCACCAGCAGAGTGTAGCTTCGCATGTCCTCGAAGTCCAGAGCCTCATGCAGTGTGATGATCCCGCTCTTCGCGACCACCACGAACTTCTGAAGCACCTTGACTGGCATTTTCCCGAAGCTGTAGCTGATTTGAGCATTGGTGCCGGTGTCGGCGTCCGCCGCAGAGACGTTCAGCACTATGGAGCCCGGCGGCACGTCCTCACGCAGGCTGACGCGGTACCGGTCCTGCGCGAACACCGGTGGGTTGTCGTTGGCATCGGTGACGTTGATACAGAGCTGGGCGGTGCCGCTCCGAGGCGGCTCGCCGCCGTCCAGAGCCGTCAGCACCAGCCGCAGGCTCTGCTCGCTTTCCCGGTCCAGCGTTCGGCGCAGCACCAGCTCCGCGAACTTCCTGCCATCCTCGCTCTCCTTCACCTCTACTGCAAAATACTTATTGTCCTCCAACTCGTAGCCCTGTAGCGAGTTGCTGCCCACGTCTGCGTCCTCAGCAATGCCCAAGTAAAACCGGGCCCCGGGAGAAGTCAACTCGTTGATCTCCAGCTGGAAATCGTCTTGCAGGAATTGCGGCGCGTTGTCATTGATGTCCTGGATGGCCACCTCGACGTGGAAAACGTTGAGCGGGTTCTGCACCAAAACCTCGAAGCTGACGGAGCAGGATGCCGCCTCGCCGCACATGTCCTCCCGGTCCAGCCTTTCGCTCACGTACAGGTTCCCGTTGTCGCCGCTCACGCCGAAGTAGTGCTTCTCGGCGCTGAGCTGCAGTTTGCGTGCCGGTAGCTCGGCCGGACTCAGTCCGAGGTCCCTCGCAAGTGGTCCCACCAGCCAGCCTTTGCCCAGCTCCTCGGGGATGGAGTAGCGGACGGGCTCAGGCGCCGCTCTGCAGCACAAGCCCACTAGTAGAGCGGGCAGCAGCACTCGCCCGGCTGCCGACTGCCCGCTCTTCCCATGCCCCTGGCTCTGCGTCTGCCTGCACGCCATTGGTAGCAGCGCTCGCAGCACTTCTCCCTCCTGTCGCTGTACTCTTTCCCTTCCAGCTGCGCTCGGCCACTAGCGCAGGGGCCGGCGAATGACAGCGAGGTCGGTGGCAAATCGGACGCCGCTGCTCCCCGCACTTAATAACGTCTCGCTTCTTCTGCCCGTGCCGCTGTCGCTCTGGTCGGCGCCCAGCGAGTGAGCAGTCTGCGGGGGCCGGACTCTGCGGCGGCTGCGGCAGCCTCAGCAGCTTCAGCGGCGCTCCGCGTCAGGCAACAACGGCACCCAGAGGCGCCACCACGATACTGCAGCCCACTCATGGCTCGAACTTTGGGGACCACGACTCTGATTGGTGTTTAGGGTCTGTCCCCGTCTTTGGAATCTTTTAGTAGAATCAGGGAGCGCTGAAGCATCTGCTTCAGTGTTAGGTGAAACGTTATTCCATCAGCTGTCTCAAGAATGAGCAATAGAAAAGTTCCCTCATGCAGGGTTTCATCCTTCATTTTACCCTCAAGTGCTTTGGTTTCATTTTCATTGAGAAGAACTATTAAGAAGGAGAAATGTGAAGCATAAAGGTCGTGGACCTGATTGCAGACCAGTGTCATTGTACATACCTGATAGAGGAAAAAACCAGTTCTAAACTATATGTGCTCTTTACCCTGTGTACATCTGGGCACTCAGTCTTCTTAACAACCAGTGAAACTCTCAGTGAATCAAAGTCCAAAATCTTCCATAAGGCTGAATATCACATTTCCCTCTCTGTGGTTTTGGAAGTTTCCATACTACAGGCTCATCATCTGAACTGCCCATCTAATCACTGCATGATCAGCTGAAAGTTTTTCAATGATTTCTAATGATTAATAGACAAAACTAAACCTCCATCCAACCTCATTGAGAAGGTACTTCTGTGCTGTGATTTCTACTTGCTTTGGCACAACTCTGCCTTAAAAACTCAACCCCCACAGCACCTGGGAAGTCACTGAGGCTCAAGACTGCAAGTCATTTTAGAAAGGCTACTAGGTCTGCTTCATCTGTACTTTAAGTTTTAGGTCATCCTTTAATCAGACAAACAAAACTCCCTGGCACTTAATTAAGCCAAAGAAGTCAAACCAAATACCTCCAACTGACTACACGCAGCTGCTTATTCAGTATTGTGACAAATCCAGGGCTGTGCAGTGTAGGAAATCACACAGAGGGGCATGTAGTCTAGTAGTCCTCAAAGACATAAGAACAACCTGCAGGCCAGCAGCAGTGTACACTCTGTATTATGTTCCTGAGCTTGGCAGGGAGCAGCAGAGGTGACTACTGTGGTGCAATAATGCTCATAGATCTTGTTTAATGCTTGTTACCCACTTGGAGTAAGCTATGGTTTTGAGTGTGTCAAGTGTTCTCCATGCATTCCTCCTTCCAAAGCAGAAGTTCAAGTCTCTCAATCATTTCTGATTATTAATGAACAGAACCAAAAGCTCCAATTTGCTGCACTGAGGTAAATACTGGACTACTGGTATGTGCTTTGCCACAACTCCATGTTGAAAATTCATCCTCCCCAACACTTGGGAGGCACTGACGTCTAAACCCATAAGTGAGATCCTGAAGCCTTAATTTGGACTGCATTAGTAGGTTGAGTCATCTGTGCAAATTCATCAGTTCTACTCTGCGGCCTGTTCATCTCCATATGTAGCAGTAAATGTAAATGAGTAATCAAAGACATTTGTCTGAGGGTAAGGGCTTAAGAGAGACTAGGTTAACCCCCCTTCTGTTTCATTTTCCTTACACATAACACACAGACTTCTTGTGGTTGTTAAGGGAAGTAAGTATTGCTGCAAATCAACACCACAGTTTCAACTGCAAAATAACAGTTTGCAAATGGAAAACATGAACAACAACCTCCCAGGAAACAAGGCCTGAAGGAAGATAAAGGGTGGGAAAATGTAATTACAGCATATTTTAAATTCTCCACCAAAAGGTTACAAGGGGGTATAGATGGATAAAGAAGTTTTCACCTGAGAACTATAAAATATTCTACACAGACACCATTGTTCTCCTTTCTCTCCAACCACACACAGCTTGCAGGTTTCCTTCAGACACTCACAATTGGAAAAGCATATCTAGAAAGTCTGCATCAAGAAGAGCTGCATCTTCTACTTACAAACATTCTTTGAAGTAACATACAAAATGTAAGTATTCAAAACCACATAAATGATAAGCAGCCTAACTTAAAGCAGAGTAGTAATTTAACAAAGAATGGGTCATTGAAGTATCCACACAGGGAGAATCTCCTCCTCTCTTTTATGACACCCATGCAAACTCTTGTCTTCTGACAGCTTAGGGTTTCCCAAGAGAAGTAAGTATTTGCAGCAAAGCAACACTCCAAGTCTCAAAAGCAAAAAGAACTATACAGAAGTGGGGAAAATGAACCATGATCTTCCAACAAAATAAAGGCCTGAAAGAACTCAACATCACCATGTTACAGGGAGATACAGATAGATGAAGGAAGTTTCACATAGGAATTATAAGCAGTTCTACACATGCGTCATCATTCCACATACATAGTTATTTCACAAATACTTTATTGCTGAATGACTGTAATCGCCTTTCATGACACGGAAACCACGATCATAACATAAATAGCAGGCATGAAAGCAAACCATTGCCCAGGCAAAACCACAATGACCCACGTATTTTTATGGTTCAAAGCCATTTTTTCACCCTACTCACTCTGCATTCACAGTCTTTAATTGCAATATGGCCAATACCCAACTTCTAGCCTTAAGTCAGCCACAAGTGAAAGAGTGGTTCATTCAGTGATGTTTTAGGGAAACAGAAGTGTATCAAAGTCTTTGTCTTGGCAGCTGAACATCTTCAAGTTATGGATGGAAACTGCTCCCTGAGCCTGATCATTTTAGCAAATCTCTATTTGCAAGGACTATCAGCCAACCTGAAGCCCAATTTTAGAACATAAGAAGAAACAAGGAAAGAACGGGAAACTTACAGAAGTGAAGGAATAATAGCTTAACATTTCAGATTATGTCAACTATTGTAGGTACACAGAAAAGTATCTAGTTGGTAAAGGTACACAGGAGGATCAGAGAAGAGTTTAGAAAGACCATAGGCACAGTTCTCAAAGAAATGTGTCTAGACAACAAGAAAAGGAAAATGCGCAGGAGCATATCTATGAGAGTCATCTGAAACCTAGGAGAAGCAGAACATTTACAGCTACCAGGTAGACATTTCAAACTATAGCAGAGCAAAGCCTTTTCACTCGCCCTCTCTCTGTGCAGGCAATGTTTCAATGTGCTCAGGCATCACACAGCAGTGAAGCTAACTATGCAGACAGACATTATTGAAAGAACTGTTTCCCACACAGCTTGGCCTTATGAAGAACAAAAACCACAACATGGCTGCATGCATAGAGACTTCTCTGCTCATCACTCCCATTTGAAAAAAAACCATAAAATATCCTAAAGAGCAATATAAGCAATATGCAGCTCACTTAAAGACTTGGTCCACAATATCAGCTCAAAGTCATCATCACACACATGGGCAGTTTGGAAGATCTGTTACTCTGCTACTGTTAATGTAATGCTTCTATCTACATCCATTAACTACCTTTCACAGGAAAACATGTATTGACATAAGAGTGCATAAAATGAGTAGCTTCTTTATACAATACACTTCAAAAAACAAGCCCTAAACCCAGAAATTCTCAACAAAAATATCCTCCCACCCCCTACACTCACACCAATTTTAATACCAACAAAATATCAGCAGTCACGATATATGAGTAAGAGCCACTAATAACATCTGAAGGTTGGCTGGGAAATGCTTAATAAAACCATAATGAAACTCTAAAATTGCAGTTTTATTAAGGACATATAGATGGAAAAATTAGTTTCCCGCAGCAGCTTGTAGACTAAGTACCTGTGAAGCATGGTTCTGCAGACATATAGCAGCCCACTTTTACCTCATCGCGACAAGCAATGTGATAAATTAACTTCCTTTCACAGGGAAAGTTTTGCGATAGTTAAGTTAGCTGATGAAACCACAACCTCACTATATGCAGCACAAGCAAGGCTATGTCCAAAAATAAGACACCTTCAGTGTTATTGACAGACGGCTAGCAATAAACCTTGGCAATGGGTAAAACACACGTCACATTTCCAATAGTACTTCCTCACACACAGCACAGCTGTAACAGTCCTCAAGTCGTTCACAGCTCACATCTTTCTCATTGATCTTCATTTCAAAGAGAGTCCACTGTCAGATCATGACAGCGAGTAAGGAAACATGTTAACACCTTCAGAAAGGAAGAGGTCAGACCATATTTGTGTAGATTATGGCACTTAGAGTAGATATTCAAGTATATAGGAGGTAGTGAATATACTGACTGATCTTCCCAAAACTCGCATCAGAGTTCATGTCATTAGGCAGATCATAATGTTATTAGTCAGGAATCGAGGACAACCTGCAAACACAGAAGAAGAAACTCCCAGTGCTCCCAGGAGACCTGGTGTAACAAGTCCTCTCACAATACCTCTGTAGGAAGTATTAGGAAGAATCAAAGTTCATGATACTACAGCTGAACACTGAACATGAAAAGGGGCAGCACCTCATGCCCTTCAACAGCTCCTCAAGCACAGCTCCCAGGAGTGGCATCTTTAAGCCTTCACAGTTTCCAGGTGTTCTTTAACTTTCATAAATCTCAAGCACATGACATCAAAAGACAAGTTGTCCAGACCAACATTTCTCAACGTGCATTACCATCACACCATGGACTTCACCGAGATATATACATATGTCTTCAATAAGAAGGAAAATATAGTTGTCTCCTCTCTAGTCTTTAAAGAATCATCAAGGGTCTAAAAGTAAACTATGATCTGTCCTCCAGACAAGACTATAACAGTGAACACCTGCACAAAGCCAAACTCTCTCTTCTTAACTTTCTCCCTGCACTTTGAATATCTCCCTCCCGATGTAGTTTGCTTCTCGCCATAACATGTATTTTCCAGCCAAGGCACATTTAGCTCCATTTAAAGAAGAAAATGGTTAAAGACTGGGAACGTGTAAAACATATCCCATGGTTCCTCCAGTTGCCCATCACACGCAGCCACTCATAGAGTTTCTCAAATAGTCACAACTCTTATGATTCTCTTTTATATTTACAATGGGAAGAGAGAAAGCATCAAGAGACCAGTTGGTGCCCAACCCATTCCTCCACCTGCTGCATGGATGAATAAAAAGACGTTTATTTGCTCATGGTGTTATGATGGAGAAAGAGGAAGGTTGAAAAGAGTAGAAAACATCAGCAGCTAAGTTATATATGGGACCATTAAGGGTCCATGTCAAGACAACCTCATGCCACCCAAGCAAAAGTACTGTCAGGATGATATCTTACCCTACTCAGCATGCAAACTGCCATTTCATAATAATGCAACATATAATTTGAGAAGAACTAATGCTGAAAGGAAAAACAGTATTACACATATCAGGAAAACACACGAGAAACAACATGGCAGGTGATAAAACCACGAAGCCACGCTCAAACAAAAGCCACCCAACAATGACCTCCACCGTATTTTGCGTCCACCTTCTTTTGCCTCCACCTTCTTTTGCCTCCACCTTCTTTTGCCTCCCAGCCCAGCCCTCACGCTGACCAAGAGCTGCCAGCACAGCCTATGGTGCCGAACAAAGTTTTGCCCTCAGGTAAGGAAAGGTCCATCGACAGCAGAGGTACTACTGCGAATATAAAGAACACAAGCAACCGAGGGAAGCATGGGAGACGCTTTATATATTGCAAGGGACTCACCATCGCAGCATTGGGGTCGAGGTCATGGGGGCGGGTGTTGGTAGGGTCCTCGGTGAGAAGCGGTGCAGGCTCGTCGGGAGGCGGTCGGGCCGGGAGCGTGTCGCAGAAGCTGCCCGGAGACAAGCCGAGCTGGCTCTTACGAGAGTCGGCCGTGAGCGACACCTCGTGCGAGTAGGAGTGCAGGAAGGCGCGGACGCCGTCGATGCCCACGAAGTGGGTGGCCGGGACGCCGCGCAAGGCCGAGCTGCCCGGCGGCAGCAGCTGCGAGCGGCGCCAGCGCCGCAGGCGCAGCGCCAGCAGCATCAGCAGGAAGGCGAGGAAGAGGCAGGACACGGCCGAAACGGCCAACACCAGCCAGCGCGTCAGGCTGCCGGCCGCCTCGCCCGGCGCTGCCGCCGCCGCGCTGCCAAGCTCCGATAGCAGCTCGGCCACGCTCTCGGCCAGCACCACCGTCAGTGTGGCCGTGGCCGATAGCGCCGGCCGCCCGTGGTCCTTCACCACCACCACCAGGCTCTGCCTCGCCGCGTCGCGGGCCAGCGGGAAGCGCCCCGTGCGCACCTCGCCGCTGTGCAGCCCCACGCGGAACAGCCCCGGCTCCGTCGCCTTCGCCAGCTCGTACGACAGCCACGCGTTCTGCCCCGCGTCCGCGTCCACCGCCACCACCTTGGCCACCAGCGATCCAGGCTCGGCCGAGCGCGGCGCCAGCTCCACGCCCGACCAGCCCGAACCTGAGCCCGGCCCCACGACAGGCGGGTACAGCACCTGCGGCGCGTTGTCGTTCTCGTCCACGATGACGAGACGCACCGACACGTTGCTGCTCAGCGACGGCACGCCGCCGTCCTCCGCTAGCACCCACAGCACCACCTCGCGCACCTCCTCGTAGTCGAAGGAGCGCAGCGCGTACACGGCGCCCGTCTCCGCCTGCACCGACACGTAGGACGACAGCGGCGAGCCCCGCACCCGACCCTCCGCCAGCCGGTACCGCACGCGTGCGTTCTGACCCCAGTCCGCGTCCGACGCCCGCACCGTCAGCACCTGCGCGCCCGCCGCGTTGTTCTCGGACACGCGGGCGCTGTAGCTCGCCTCCGCGAACACGGGCATGTTGTCGTTCACGTCCAGCACCCGCAGCGTCAGCACCACGATGCTCCACAGGGCCGGCGACCCGCCGTCCACCGCCCGCACGGTTACATTATACTCCGACACCTCCTCCCGGTCCAGCTCCCGAGACGTCACCACGCGGTAGTAACTGCCCCGCGAGCTCTCCAGGCGGAACGGGAAGACCCCGTCTAGCGAGCACCGCACCTGTCCGTTAGCCCCCGAGTCCCGGTCCTGCACGTGCAGCAGGGCCAAAACAGTCCCCGGCGGGGTGTCCTCAGAGATCGCGCTCTGCGACGACCGCACCGAAATCTGGGGAGCGTTGTCGTTGACATCTGTCACAACGATCGCGACTTTCGCTGTGTCAAATAGGCCGCCCCCATCATGTGCCTGCACCTCTAGTTCGTACGAAACACCTCCCTCAAAGTCCACGCTCCGTACCACCGTGATGTCTCCCGTCTCGGCATCCAGCTGGAAAATGTCCGATGAAAGGTCCGACAGTTTCTTCAAAGTGTATTTCACGTGCCCATTCGTCCCCTCGTCGCGGTCGCTGGCCGTAACGGTGACGAGGACGGAGCCCACAGGCACGTCCTCTGGCACACGCACCGAGTACTCCGCCGGGCTGAACACGGGCGCGTTATCATTCGCGTCCAGCACGGCCACGCGGATCCGCGCCGTGCCTGTCCGCGCCGGCTCGCCGCCGTCCATCGCCCTCAGCACCAGATCGTGAAACGCCACATGCTCGCGGTCCAGAGCCTTCGTCAGTACCAGCTCGGGACGCCGATCGCCGCCGGGGCCCGCCTGCACGGCCAGCGAGAAGTGCTCGTCGCCGCTAAGTTCGTACCTCTGCACTGAATTCCGTCCCGAGTCTGGGTCGTGAGCCTCGGGCAGCGGAAACTGCGATACTGGGGCTATCATCTCGCTCATTCTCAGCTCCGTTTCTTCCTCTCGGAAGCTGGGCGCATTGTCGTTAATGTCCGTTATTTCTACTTCCACTTCATAAACCTGCATTTCCCCCTCCACGATCATCTCACAACGGAGCACGCATTTCTCCACCAGCTGGCACAGCTGCTCTCTGTCTATCCTCTCTGCCGTCACCAAATGTCCCGTCTTCTCCTGCAGAGCGAAATACTGCGTCCTACCTTCGGAGACAACGCGCACGCCGCGGTCGCGGAGCGCCGGTAGCTGCAGCCCCAGGTCCTTGGCCACGTCGCCTACGAATGAGCCCTTGGACATCTCCTCGGGCACCGAGTAGCGCAGCTGCCCCCACGCCGACTGCCACGCCGACAGGAGGACGCAGCACAGTAGAGCTCGCTTCCGCTGGCTCCAGCGCCTCCTCTCCGTGCACATCTCCATCGTCCACCGTCTACACTGCTCCGTATCCCAATGTTTCTCCTCTGTATGTTCCTTCCGCTTTCCCCTCCGCCTCGTCGGATCTCGACTCCGCACCCCTGGTACGCTCGCAGGCCGCCCAGTCGCCGAGCAGCTAGCAAGGAAAAGCGAGCCGGGCCTCCGCGGGAGGGGCTGCTGCAGCGCTCCAGCCTTCCTCTCGCTCCTCCTTGGTCAACAGCGGCGCCCGCAGCCTCTTCGCGGCACTGCAGCCACGCAGCTCTGTTGCAGTGCCTTCCGTAGGCGTTTTAACGCTAACTAAAATAGCTATTTTGCGTAATGTGATGAGTCTTAAGTGAAAAGTCCCAAAGCACCATCTCCATCAGGAATCGAACACGTTCATGTAGCTGTCGTGCTGGAATTGCATTTCCCACGCCTTTTTGGCAGATGAAAAATGACCCACATTAATTCCTCACCTCCGGAGCAATAGAGCAAAGCAGCAATGAAGATCCTCCGTCATATGGAAACCGGTGATTTCCTTCATTGGCTTTTCTCTAAGCCCTTATTCTCTTGAACCATTCCTCTTATTTGTACCGCAGGGCAATATCAACGTGCTAATGGCGATGTATCTGAAATATGTGTGTGGGAGGTGGTTTTCGTATTTTTATGTGGGGTGTTTTGTTTTTGTTTTTTTTTTTTTTATGCGTCATTGCGTAATATTGGAATCCAAAAGCACAATTTCACCATGACTTTTCGTAGTACACACGCTACATGCTTCAAATTGAGTACCGACTGAGACTAGACATTTAACAGCTGAAGACGTTGAATTCAATCATGTGAAATGAGAATCGATGCCAGCTGAGCCAGTACAGCTCCCGACAGTGTAGGGTTGCTCAGGCACCTGCCATGGGTTCTGGCATTTCTCCCAATAAGACCTCCCTGGGAACATAGTACAGGAGAAGGCTCCTCTGCTGATCGAAAATCATTCTTTCCCATTTGCAATGCTTCCAGGCTGTAGGTCACTTGATCTCTTCCCACTCGTAGTACTACAACTACCCAAGAGGGCAGTAAGTACCTTTAGTCAACCTGGTCAGAATCATCTTCTCGGCTCCCACAAACTGGTTTCACGAGTACAGCGAGAAAAAATGTATCTCACCATGCTCTTTACCCTTCTGGGGGCCCACGAAACTGTGGGTGATTGATTGATACGACAGCTTTGGTTTTCTTCAGATTTTTCCTCCACGCTTAAATTCCCCATATTCATCTGCTCTCAACAGTAGTTTTTGAACGGGATGACAGCCATGAATTTCTTCAGGGAAGTCACTGAGATAATGCCTACATCATTAGCCACGAAGAGGCAGCGAATACTGAGAAAAAGTTTATGGTTTTTAACCGCTGATTTCCATGTTTTTAACAGGCCACATAAAGTGGGTAAAGCCCAAGTAGGGTTTGTGTAGTTTGTACTATTTACACTTAAACAATTAATTAGATGCTTTAAACGATTAGGAAGGGGCTTTCCTTTTGTCAGAAATCAAGGTGCAAAGGATTTCAACATGTTAATTAAGTACACTCCCTTCTACACCCCACCCAAATATGAAAGAGAGATCAGGAACGGCAAAAAGAGGGGAATGCCACCCAGAGTGGAAGTGGGGGAAAACCCGAATAACTATACAGAAAAAAAAATCTGGAATAATTAACCTGTCCCAAGTAGGCTACCATTTCTACAGAAACCATGTTCCAAAGGATGGGCAACGCTTTCCTCCTTCAGCAGTGAGGAACAACCTGTAACTTCTCCTTCCTAACAGCTAAATACAGAATCAGTGAATCACAGGCTGATTGTGATCAACGAACATTTACTGGCCAAGTTAGAGAACTATGGATTTGATGGGTGGACTGTTCAGTGGATAAGGAATTGGCTGGATGGTCGCATCCAGATGGTAGTGGTCAATGGGTGGAAGTCCAGATGGAGATCAGTGACAAGTGGTGCCCCTCATGGGTCCATACTGGGACCTGTACTCTTTAATATTTTTATAAACGGTATTGACAGCGGGATTGAGTGCACCATCAGCAAGTTTGCTGATGACAGTAAGCTGTGTGGTGCTGTTGATAAGTTAGAGTGATGGAATGTCATCCAGAAGGACCTGGACAGGCTGGAGAGGTGGACCCAAATGAACCTCATGAGGTTTAACAAGGCCAAGTGCAGGGCCCTGCACCTGGGTTGGAACAATCCCCACTATCAATATAGGCTGGGGGATGAGGAGATAGAGAGCAGCCCTGCAGAAAAGGACTTGGGGGTGTTGGTGGACAAGAAGCCTGACATGAGCAAACAGTGCGCGCTGGTGGCCCAGAAGGCAAATCGCATCCTGGGCTGCATCAAAAGAAGATCCTCTGGTGAGACCTCATCTGGAATACTGTGTTCAGCTCTGGAGCCCTCAACACAGAAAGGACATGCACATGACAGAGCAGGTCCAGAGGAGGGCTATGAAAATGATCAGGGGACTGGAACACCCTCCCCTACGAAGACAGGCTGAGGGAGCTGGGATTGTTCAGCCTAGAAAAGAGAAGGCTTCGGGGAGACCTAATAGTGACCTTCCAGTACCTGAAAGGAACTTACAAAAAGGCTAGAGAGGGCTTGCTTAAAAAGGCCTGTAGTGAAAGGACAAGGGGTAATGGTTTTAAATTAGAGAAGAGACAAGAGTAGATTTAGATAAAGTCTCCCCTCAGCCTCCTCTTCTCCAGGCTAAACAACCCCAGCTCCCTAAGCCTCTCCTCATAAGGCCTGTTCTCCAGACCCCTGATTAGCTTAGTTGCCCTTCTCTGCACCCTCTCCAGTACCTCAATGTCCTTCCTATACTGCGGTGCCCAAAACTGCACACAGTACTCAAGGTGTGGCCTCACCACTGCCGAGTACAGTGGCAAGATCACCTCCCTGCTCCTGCTGGTCACACTATTCCTGATACAAGCTAAGATGCTATTGGCCTTCTTAGCCCCCTGGGCACACTGCTGGCTCATGTTCAGCCGGCTGTCAATCAGCACCCCCAGGTCCTTCTGCTGCTTCTGCTGGGCAGCTCTCCAGCTACTTTTTCCCGAGCCTGTAGCACTGCTTGGGGATTGTTACGACCAAAATGCAGGACTCTACATTTACCCTTATTAAAACTCATACCATTGGCCTCTGCCCATAGATCCAGCCTGTCTAGGTCCCTCTGCAGAGCCTGCCTACCCTCAAGCAGATCGACACTCCCACCCAGCTTAGTGTCATCTGCAAACTTACTAAAGGTACACTCTATCCCCCCATTCAAGGAGAAGTCAAGTCATCAGTGAAGATGTTGAACAGGAGAGGCCCCAGCACTGACCCCTGAGGAACACCGCTCGTGACCGGCCGCCAACCGGACTTGACTGCATTGAGCATAACCCTCTCGACTCGGCCATCCAAACAATTTACACCATCCGGCAAACAAGGGAAGCAAGCACAGAGGATGAAATAACACTCAGAAGTAGTGTTGATAGGCTTACCGACCTGCGGTACTTCGGGGTCCACGGGCGGCTCTCCCGCAACCGCGCTGCTGCTCGGGCTCTGCTTCCCGCATGGATCCCTGACGAGAAGGTCCTCCGCGGCCAGGCTGGGCAGCGGCGGCGGCAGCCAAGATGCCTCGGCGACAGCGCGTCCCGGCGCTACGCACAGGTTGTAAGAGTAGGGCAAGGTGCCCTCGCAGAAGTCGGCCGGGAAGGCGGCGCCGGCCACCGAGAAGCGCTGCGCGCCCAGGCAGCGCAGGACGGCGGGAGGACCGGCCCGGCGCATTCGCGCCAGGACGGCCAGCGCCACGCTCAGCAGGAAGAGAGCGGAGAGGAGGGCCAGAGCCAGCACCAGGTAGAACTGCAGCTCGCCTGCCGAGTCGGCGCCCGCCGCCCGCTCGCTCAGCTCCGGCAGCGCCTCCTGCAAGCTCTCGGCCAGCACCACGTGCAAAGTGGCCGTGGCCGACAGCGCCGGCTGCCCGTGATCCTTCACCACCACCACCAGCCGCTGCTTCGTCGCGTCCCTCTCCGACACGGCCCGCGCCGTGCGCACCTCGCCGCTGTGCAGCCCCACGCGGAACAGCGCCGGCTCGGACGCCTGCACCAGCTCGTACGACAGCCACGCGTTGCGCCCCGCGTCCGCGTCCACCGCCACCACCTTGGCCACCAGGTACCCAGACTCGGCCGACCGCGGCACCATCTCGAACGGCGTCGGCTCTGGGGCCGCGCTAGCCGCTACCGCCGCTGGCCACAGCACCCGCGGCGCGTTGTCGTTGACGTCCAGCACGAAGACGCGCACCGTGGCTGTGGAGCTTCGCGCCGGCGTCCCGCCGTCCTGCGCCAGCACCTCCACCGCGAACTCGCGACACTGCTCGTAGTCGAAGGAGCGCTGCGCGTACACGGCACCGCTCCGCGCCTCCACCGACACCAAAGGAGACGAGCCCGCGCTCCCGCCTGCTAGCCAGTAACTCACGCGCCCGTTGGCGCCCGCGTCCGCGTCCCGGGCGTGCACACGCAACACCAGCGCGCCCGCCGCGTTGTTCTCCGCCACGTAGGCGCTGTAGCCTGCCTCCTCGAACTCCGGCGCGTTGTCGTTCACGTCCGATACCTCCAGAACCAGCGCCGCGAGGCTCGACAGTGCTGGGATGCCCCGGTCCCTGGCCACCACCGTCACCCGGTGCTCGGGCGCCTGCTCCCGGTCCAGCGAACTCGCGGTCACCACCTTGTACGAGCCGCCCGACGACGCCACGAGCGACAGCGGCGCGTCGCCCGACAGCTCGCACCACACCTGACCGTTCTCCCCAGAGTCCCGGTCCCGCAATTTCACTAGGGCCACCACCGTGCCGGACGGCGCGTCCTCGGGCACGGGGCTCGACACTGACGTCAATATAACTTCGGGTGCGTTGTCGTTCACATCCATCACCTCCACCTCCACCTTGCAGTGTGCCACCAGACCCCCACCGTCCCTCGCCTGCACCAGCAGGGTGTAGCTTCGCATGTCCTCGAAGTCCAGAGCCTCCTGCAGTGTGATGGTCCCACTCTTTGCGTCCACCAGAAACTTCTGTAAGTCTTTGGCCGGAGTTTCCCCGAAGCCGTAGCTGATGTGGGCATTGATACCGGCGTCAGCGTCCATCGCAGAGACGTTCACCACCACTGAACCCGGCGGCACGTCCTCACGCAGGCTGACGCGGTACCGGTCCTGCGCGAACACCGGTGGGTTGTCGTTGGCATCGGTGACGTTGATACAGAGCTGGGCGGTGCCGCTCCGAGGCGGCTCGCCGCCGTCCAGAGCCGTCAGCACCAGCCGCAGGCTCTGCTCGCTTTCCCGGTCCAGCGCTCGGCGCAGCACCAGCTCCGCGAACTTCCTGCCATCCTCGCTCTCCTTCATCTCCACCGCGAAATACTTATTGTCCTCCAACTCGTAGCCCTTCAGCGAGTTGCTGCCAACGTCAGCATCCTCAGCGATTCCCACGGCAAAACTGGCGCCGAGAGAAGTCAACTCGTTGATCTCCAGCTGGAAATTGTCTCGCAAGAAGCGTGGCGCGTTGTCGTTGATGTCCTGGATGGTCACCTCGACGTAGAAAACGTTGAGTGGGTTCTGCACCAGAACCTCGAAGCTGACGGAGCAGGATACCGCCTCACCGCACACGTCCTCCCGGTCCAGCCTCTCGCTTACGTACAGGTTTCCAGTGTCGCCGCTCACGCCGAAGTAGTGCTTCTCGGCGCTGAGCTGCAGTTTGCGTGCCGGTAGCTCGGCCGGGCTCAGTCCCAGGTCCCTTGCCAGTGGTCCCACTGTCGAGCCTCTGCCCAGCTCCTCGGGTATGGAGTAGCGGATGGGCTCCGGCGCCCCCTGGCAGCAGAAGCCCATTAGCAGAGCGGGCAGCAGCAGTCGCCCGGCTGCCGGCCACCGGCGCTGCCTCTGCATGCCCCTCATTTGTTGCAGCTCTCGCAGCGCTTCTCGCTCCCGTGGCTGCACTGCCTCCCTTCCAGCTGCTCTCGGCCACTAACGTAAGGGCCGCCGGAGGGCAGCTGCTCCCCGCGCCGCTTCTCGCCTCTGCTGCCCGCGCCGCGGCCGCTCTCGTCGGCGCCCAGCGAGCGAGCAGCCGGAGCCGGATAGTGCGGCGGTCCGGTAACTGTGGCTCCAAGCAGCTCCGCGTCGGGCAACAGCGGCACCCGGAGGCACCGCCAAGACACTGCAGCCTGCTCATAACCCGAACCTCGGGGGACCGCGAGTCTGATCGTTGTTTAGGGGCTGCATCCGCGTTTCGAGTCTCTCTATTAGTACAATCAGGAAGCGATGAAGCATTTGCTTCGGTAGCAGCTGAAACGTTGGTGTTTTTAACACCAGCAGCTGTCTCGAAAAGTGTTTTGTAGATCCAGTAAGATTTTTAAACGAATATTACACTCTGTTAGAGTCCTTTAGGGACTGTGGCCTTGACATGATATGAAAACTGGGAAAGAAATATCTCCAACAGAACAATAAAGAAATTCCTTTGTGCAACGTTTCATCCTTTACTGATATTTCATCTTCCACATATGCCTCTGAAATTCATGCAAAAGGGTGAATTTCATTTTCCCCTCAAGTCCTTAGGTTTCATTCTAATTGAGAACAATTAACATTGCTGGAGAAATCTAAGGGCTAAAGGCAGGGGATCTCATCTCAGACCAATGTCACTGTACATACCTGGCAGAGTTCTATATTGTGTCGGTTCTTTGCCCTGTGCACATCTGGACACTTCTTCTAAGCTTTCAAACATTCAGTGAACCGAAGTCCAAGACCTTCCATAAGACCGAATATCACACCTCTGTCCCTGTGGTTTGGGAAGTTTCTATTCTAGAGCCTCATCATCTGGACTACCTATATAAGCACAGCGTAATCAACTGAGATGTTTCAGTTATTTCAAATGATTAATAGACAAAAATAAAACTGCATCTAATCTTACCTGTGCAGGTACTTCTATGTTGTAATTTCCAGTTGCTTCGCCACAACTGTGCCTTAAAAACTCAACCCCACAGTACCTGGGAAGTCATTGAAGCTACTAAGTCTCTTCTCTCTACGCTCTTTTGAGGACCTTTAGGGCTTGTAGCCTGAGTTGTCATGAAAACTACTAATAAAATTTGTGAGCTCGAGCAATACAGAGAGTCCCTCACACACATTCAGAAAATTGAAAGAGCAATATGAAACGACGATTGCATAGACTCTTTATAGGGTGTGCATATCACTCGAAATGGCTTCTCCAGGACCAATGGAAAAAGGTAATCAGAGTGCTAAAACAGTGTGTTGAGTCAGAAACAGAATTAAGGATTTCATGTCCATGGCAGTTAAGTCACGCCAGCATTGCTACAGCCCTGTTCCTAATTGCAAGGCCAGGAGAGAGGCTGAAGGTCCAAGTCCTGCTCTTCTTTGTTTTCCAAACCCACTCGATCATTCCATGCCAAACCTTCAAGTACCAAAAGTTGAAAATGCCTTTGCTGATATTTCATCATCCTAAAAATACATGTATTTGAAACCCATGTAGAAGGATTACTTTCCTGTAACTCTGAAATACTTTGGTTTGATTATGATCCAGACAACGACTAACAACAATCATTAACCTGCAAAACTAAACAAAATCTAACCTCATTGGAGCAAGTACTTCCCTGATGTGATTTCCACTTGCTTTGCCACAATTCTGCCTTAAAATCTCGACCTCACAGCACCTGGAAAGTCACCAGGTCTCAAGATGTAAGCCAGGGAAGTTGCAATGATTTTATAAGGGCTATTAGGTCTCCTGTAACTGTGCTGAATGACTTGACTTAGCTTCAGATCTTCCTTTAATCAGCAGATCAAAACTCCCTGGCACTTAATTAGAAGCCAAATACCTCCCACTAACCCACGTGCAGCTGGTTATTCACTTCCATGATGTTACCAAAATATCAGAAGAAACTTCTTAACACCAATGTAGCATTAAGAAGCAGGCATTCTTCATTGCAGCATGGGTGCACGAGGGTAGCTACAAATAATGTGCACACTGTGTGATGTTTGGCAAGTCCTTTTTGCTGAGTTTCAGGTTCCCTATCTTTGCTCACCAGAACGCCCCGTGAGTAATTGTTGGCAATTGTTTTAAAATTTAGGTTAGGACTCTGCGTTCCTGTTAACGATAAATTTTAAAGTTTTGCAACAATGACACATCCAGGGTTATGCGGTGTAGCAAGTCACACAGTGGGGCACACAGCCTTTCTAGTCCTAAAAGACATATGAACAACCAAGCGGCAACTGGGGTTGGCCAACAGCACTGTACAGTCTGTACAGTCTGTTTCTGAGCTTGCCAAAGGGCATCAGAGGAGACTGCTGTGATATTCATTGATCTTTTTTAATGCTTGTTACCCACTTAGAGTAAGCAACGGGTTAGAGTGTGTGCAAGTGTTTGCCATACATTCCTTCTTCCAAAGCAGAAGCTTAAGTCTCTCAATCATTTCTGATCATTAATGAACAGAACCAAAACCTCCAGTTTGCCCCACTACGGTAAATACTGGACTACTGGTATGCACAGCTGCTTTGCAACATACCTATCTGCCTTGAAAATTCATCTCCCAGAGCACCTGGAAGTCAACGACATTTAAATCCAAAAGCGAGGTCCTGAAGCCTTAATTTGGACTGTATAGTAGTTCTGGTCATTTGTGCAAATTCTTCAGTTCTTGTAAATTTTTCTAGTCTGCGGTCTTTTCATGTCCCTCTCTAGCCATAAGCGTAAATGACTGATCAGACCTTTGAGTGATTATGAGAGACTCAGGGTTAGCTTCTGTTTTATTTTCGTTACAAATAACGCAGTCTTCTTGTGGTTGGTAAGGGAAGTAAGTGTTGCTGCAAATCAACACTCACAGTTTCAACTGCAAAATAACAGTCTGCAAAGAGAAAACATGAACGACAACCTCCCAGGAAACAAAGCCTGAAGAAAGGTGAAGGGCAGGAAAAGGTATTTACAGCATTTTTGAAACTCTACATCAAAATGTTACAGGGACATATAGACGGGAAAAGGAGGTTTCACATGAGAAATATAAGATATTCTACACAGACCTTATTGTTTCCCTTTCTCTCCAAACACACACTACATCCAGGATTTCGTCAGACACTCAAAACTGGAAAAGCATATCGTGAAAGGATGATGCACCATGATCATACCGAGAGCTGCATCTTCTGCTCACAACCATTCTCTGATATAATGTAAGTAATGCAAATATCCAAGCAACACATAAATGATGAACAGCTAAACTAAGCCGAGTACTAACTCAACAGAGAATGGGTCATTGAACTATCCACATAAGGAGAATCTCCTCCTGTCTTTTATTACACCACTGTTCCACAAAGATACCGCTTCTCCGAAGCTCATACTACCATAAATTCCACTCAACAAAGAACTGAAAATACACTCACATCTCCTGCCTTTCACACTGGCTGTAACAAGAATAACAGTCACTAACATACAAAGCATTGCTAAACAAAGGTATGACACTAAGAATAAAACATACATACATAGAAGACCAGAGAAAGGGGGAAGGAGATATCAGATAAGCCATTCAAGGACGCATTGTGAGAGACAAAGGTACACCTTCAGATAAACAAAAGGAGTAAGGCAAGAGGTTAACACATGCAGAATGAAACGGATCACAATATACTCTTCTAGGCACTAGATATGTAATTCAGTTATTTAGTAGATAATGAATAATGGGTTGGCTCCTCCCAGAGCTCCCATTAAGGCACGTATCAGAAGTACAGAATTAAGCTGTTACTTCGAATCACCACAATATTCCCCCAAACCATACGAAGAAACTCACAGGGTTCCCAGTACAGCTGGAATAACATATCTACTGACAAACATATTTTGGAAGATGAAACTTGCATTGCATGATACTACAGATCAGCGCTCAAGAGGAAAAGGACCAAACTATACCTCCTGTGTCTTCAACAGCCCCTCGTGAAACAGCTCCCAGGAATCATCTCCAAACATTCATTACTTTTATGGTGTCCTTTGAACTTGGTAATTTACAAGACCGTTTAACCAAAAGGTCAATGGCCCAGAAAAAAAGGCCTCTAAAATGGACAACGATCAGGCTACCTCTGTTTACCAGGAAGAGGAGGTGCCTTTCTCTGCAAGGTACAACAGCACAGAAACGGTACACACAAAAATGTGTCTCATCTGCTACGTTCACATCTACCGTACATCTACTCTCCATAATAGAAACGGGACAGAAGGCTCACTTCTCCTGCCTTCGACACCATGCGTAAGGTCGATAAAAAAACAAGTAAATGGTCTTAATCAAAACCAGACATCAACAGAGAGAAGAACCTCTGCACGCGAAGCTCTGCTTCCCCTCACCATCGTGCGCAGCGAAGGGGCAATGGAAGGAGCAAACCTGAAGAGCAGCAGGAAAGAAAAGACAGGAAGGTGTGTTGCAAGGACTCACCGTCGGAGCGTTGGGGTCGGTATCGTGGGGGCGGGCATCGGTGGGGTCCTCGCCGAGTAGCAGCGCGGGCTCGTCGGGTGGCGGTCGGGCCGGGAGCGTGTCGCAGCAGCTGCCCGGCGACAAGCCGAGCTGGCTCTTACGAGAATCGGCCGTGAGAGACACCTCGTGCGAGTAGGAGTGCAGGAAGGCGCGGACGCCGTCGATGCCCACGAAGTGCGTGGCCGGGACGCCGCGCAAGGCAGAGCTGCCCGGCGGCAGCAGCTGCGAGCGGCGCCAGCGCCGCAAGCGCAGCGCCAGCAGAAGCAGCAGGAAGGCGAGGAAGAGGCAGGACACGGCCCCCACGGCCAGCACCAGCCAGCGCGTCAGGCTACCGGCCGCCTCGCCCGGCGCTGCCGCCGCCGCCGTCGCGCTGCCCAGCTCCGACAGCAGCTCGGCCACGCTCTCGGCCAGCACCACCGTCAGCGTGGCCGTGGCCGACAGCGCCGGCCGCCCGTGGTCCTTCACCACCACCACCAGGCTCTGCCGCGCCGCGTCGCGGGCCAGCGGGAACCGCGCCGTGCGCACCTCGCCGCTGTGCAGCCCCACGCGGAACAGCCCCGGCTCCGTCGCCTTCGCCAGCTCGTACGACAGCCACGCGTTCTGCCCCGCGTCCGCGTCCACCGCCACCACCTTGGCCACTAGCGCCCCGGGCTCGGCCGAGCGCGGCGCCAGCTCCACGCCCGACCAGCCCGAACCCGAGCCCGGCCCCACGACAGGCGGGTACAGCACCTGCGGCGCGTTGTCGTTCTCGTCCACGATGACGAGACGCACCGACACGTTGCTGCTCAGCGACGGCACGCCGCCGTCCTCCGCTAGCACCCACAGCACCACCTCGCGCACCTCCTCGTAGTCGAAGGAGCGTAGCGCGTACACGGCGCCCGTCTCCGCCTGCACCGACACGTAGGACGACAGCGGAGAGCCCCGCACTCGACCCTCCGCCAGCCGGTACCGCAAGCGCGCGTTTTGACCACAGTCCGCGTCCGACGCCAGCAACGTCAGCACCAGCGCGCCCGCCGCATTGTTTTCGGGCACGCGGGCGTCGTAGCTCGCCTCCGCGAACACCGGCATGTTGTCATTCACGTCCAGCACTCGCAGCGCCAGCACCGCGATGCTCCACAGGGCCGGCGATCCTCCGTCCTCCGCCCGCACCGTTATATTGTACTCCGACACCTCCTCCCGGTCCAGCTCCCGAGACGTCACCAAGCGGTAGTAACTGCCCCGCGAGCTCTCCAGGCGGAACTGGAGGCCTCCGTCTAGCGAGCACCGCACCTGTCCGTTGGCTCCCGAGTCCCGGTCCTGCACGTGCAGCAGGGCCACCACAGTCCCCGGCGGGGTGTCCTCAGAGATCGCGCCGTGCCACGAAGATACTGTTAGTTCAGGTGCATTATCGTTGACATCTGTCACTACGATCGCGACTTTCGCTGTGTCAAAGAGGCTGCCACCGTCATGTGCCTGGACCTCCAGTTCATGTGAGGACATTTCCTCAAAGTCTAAATCGTCCTTAAGGGATATTTCTCCTGTCTCAGAGTCCACGTAAAAAAGTTCCCACGCCCTGTCCGAAATTTTGTGTAAACTGTATTTCACGTGTCCGTTCGACCCCTCGTCTGGGTCGGTGGCTGTGACTGTGACTATGACGGAGCTCACGGGCACGTCCTCTGGCACATGCACCGAGTACTCCGCCGGGCTGAATACGGGCGCGTTGTCATTAGCGTCCAGCACGGCCACGCGGATCCGCGCCGTGCCTGTCCGCGCCGGCTCGCCGCCGTCCATCGCCCTCAGCACCAGATCGTGAAACGCCACCTCCTCTCGGTCCAGCGCGTTCGCGAGCACTAATTCGGGACGCCGATCCCCGCCAGGACTTGCCTGCACGGCCAGCGAGAAGTGCTCGTCGCCGCTCAGTTCGTACCTTTGCACTGAATTCCGTCCCGAGTCTGGGTCCTGTGCGTCCCGTAGGGGAAACCGTGACCCGGGGCTTGTCATCTCGCTTATTGTCAGCTGCATATCAACATCCTTGAAGCTGGGCGCATTGTCGTTAATGTCTGTGATTTCTACTTCGACTTCATAAATCTGCATGTCTCCCTCCACGATCACCTCACAACGCAGCACGCACCTCTCCACCAGCCGACACAGCTGCTCTCTGTCTATCCTCTCTGCCGTCACCAAATGTCCCGTCTTCTCCTGCAGAGCGAAATACTGCGTCCTGCCTCTGTCCAAGATGCGGACGCCCCGGTCGCGGAGCGCCGGTAGCTGCAGCCCAAGGTCCTTGGCCACGTCGCCCACAAAGGAGCCTTTGGGCATCTCCTCGGGCACCGAGTAGCGCAGCTGCCCCCACGCCGCCTGCCACGCCGACAGCAGGAAGCAGCACAGTAGAGCTCGCTCCCACTGGCCCCAGCACCACATCTCCGTCGCCCCACGCCCACACCGCTCCGACGCCCGATGGTTCTCCGCTGCCGGTCTGTCGCCGGCCCCTCCACCCCGCCGCAGCTTTGCTCCTCACCGCGGGGACACTTGCAGACCGGCGGCTCGCCGAGCAGTCAGCGAGCGAGCGTGGCAGCCGGGCCTTAACGGGCGGGGCTGTAGCAGCGCTCCGGCCTTCCTCTCGCTCCTCCTTGGTCAACAGCGGCGCCCGCAGTAAAGTCACAGCACTGCAGCACTCAGCGCTGCATGCACTGCTTTCCTCTGCTGGTTTTACGGTGACAAAATATTACATTTTCATAATATGACGTGGACAATAGTACGAGTCTTATCTCGTCAGTACGCAAGCACAATCTCTGTCGCAAACTGCAGAAGTTCAACTACGTTTCCGGCTTCAATTACTTTTCCCTGTCTCAATCTACAGCTCAAAAATGTATCATACAGCCACAGTAATTCTTCACATCCAGATCAATTGATAAAAGCAAAGAAGATTCTCTTTCAAATGGATGCCGGTGATTTCCTGCAATGACTTTTCTCTAAGTCATTCGTTTCCTTTAACAATACCTGTTTTCTGTAGCACAGGAACGTTGAATTGCTAATAGCGATATATATTTTTGTAACATGACGTGCACAATCAAAAGTATGCTATGAGTTTTAACCCATTCATTCAAAAGAAGTATCTGCGCCACAGATTTGATAACTTTTTTTAGTACCCATGCCTGTATCACGTGATTCAGGATAATAAAAGAAAACAGGTTCTGAAATACCAACAGTGGTATTCAGACTCTCTCTCGAAGAGACAGAGGTATCTGTGTCATTATCCTATGCTTCAGGAACTTTCCTTTAACTACTACAGAAACACTACAATTTTACTGTAGTTCCATCGCTGCTTCTCCCCCACCCCGATTTTTTTCTGTTTTTTTTTCTAACCGGATGACAGCAAAGGATGGGACTCACAAGGATGAAGTCCAACTCCTATTTAGGCACAGGACAACCCCAAAGTCACACTATGTGCCTAAGTGCATTGTCCAACTGCTTCTTAAACTCAACAAGAGTTGGTGCCATGGCAGCCTCCTTGGGAGGAGTCTGTTCCAATGCTCTACTACTGTCTGGGTAAAAAAGCTCTTCCTATCATTCAACCTGAATATCCGCCGGCACAGCTTCATGCCGTTCCCCTGGGTCCTGTCGCTGGTCACCAGACAGAAGAGGTCAGCACCCACGTCTCCCTCACTGGTGAGGAAGTTACAAACTGTGATAAAGTCTCCCCTCAGTGTCTTCTCCGGGCTGAACAGACCAAGTGATTTCAGCCTTTCCTCATAAGTCTTCCCCTCCATGCCCTTCACCATCTTCATGGCCCTCCTCTAGATGCTCTCCAACAACTTCATGTCCATCTTGTATTGTGGTGCCCCAAACTGCACACAATACTGCAGGTGAGGCAGCACCAGTACCAAATAAAGTGGGACTAGCACCTCTCTCGATCGGGTAGCAATGGACTAGTTGATGCACCCCAGAACCCTGTTGGCCCTTCTGGCTGTTAGCGCACACTTATATTCAACTTATAATTGATCAAGACGCCCAGATCCCTTTCTGCAGTGCTGTTTTCCAGCCTCTCATTCCCCAGTTGGTAGGCTGTTTTTGGGTTGCCCCTTCCCAAGTGCAGAACCTAGCACTTGCCCTTGTTAAACTTCATATGATTTGTGACCGCCCAGTCCTCTAATCTGTCTAGATCTCACACACTTATTAAACCTTCAGGTCCTACATCCAAGTCATTTATAAAGATGTTAAACAGAACTGTCCCTAAGATGGATTCTTGTGGGACCCCAACTCATCACCTGATGTAGCTCCATTTACTATAACCCTTTGATCTTGATGCCTCAGCCAGTTGTGTACCCACCTAGTGAGGTTCTTATCTAGCTGTACACTCGACAATTTTTCCACTAGGATGCTGTGGGAGACAGTATCAAAAGCCTTACTGAAGTCCAAAAAGATGACATAACTGGTTTCCCTTGGTCAGCTAGATAGGTTATCATGTCATAAACCGGAATCAAGTTCTTTAAGCATGACTTCCCTTTCATAAACCCGTGCTGGCTATGACCGATGATGTAGTTGTCTGCTCTGCTTCACTGAACTCGTGGGGGTGAGAACTGTTGGTACACCTACAGGTGCAACTAACACTGAGATAGGAAAGTTATCAGGCTTTAACGGGTGATGGCCCTTTTAACAGCCCACGTAAATTTAGGAGGTTTATACTATACACACAGGGACAATGAAACAATTCAATTGCTTGAGTGACTAGGAACGGCTTTCCTTCGGTCAGAAATAACAGTGTAAATGATTCCAGAGTGTTTATTCATCTAACACTCGATTCTTTATCTTAGTAGGACACTTTTTCAATAACATACTGTAGAAAAGCAGAAGACAAGCACAGCTGCACATCATCCTTGGAAATATGCAATTACAAGTGCCCCGTTGCTGTCTTTTTTTTTGGTATTTTCTGGTCCTTGTAGATATGCTCTCAGAATAGGTAGAGACTTATTGTAAAGAGACAGAGACTACAGCTCTTGCAGGAATAGCTCAGAGACCGAATCCGTCGCTGTAGCATCTCCCACTCAACGCGATATATCAGCCAAGTACCTCTTGTTGGGAAAAGGAAATAAAACATAATTCACTCTTACTCCCTCCAACATCTCTCCCCCGATCGCATTCCAGATCCTGCTCTGTGTATGAAAGACTGATCGGGAACGGCAAAACCAGAAGGAACTACCGCTACAGTTGGGAAATAACCCCCACCGTCTCTACAGAAGCTTTGTCCCAAAAGATACTCCTCTTTCAGCAGGAAGGAACAACCCATACCGTCTCCTTCCAAAGAGAAAACTTGCACGTTTCCGGAAGGAAAAATCTCCAACACCAAGCGTCAGTTCCATTTTCCCATATGCCTCATACGGAATCAACAGATCTCCTGCTACATAATAAAGATCTCCGATTACCGTTAAACTGGAAATAACTGCACCAGAAAAGAAAAAAATCGGAAAAGTGATGCCTAGTTAAAATGATATGACGTCTTCATGCTACCAAATCTGCCGCAGTCTTCTCCAAAATATGGGAAAGCTCCTGGTGGAACGCTGTGGAGGATCAATCTGTAACTCCTCCATTCATGGGAAAAACTCAGACCTTCCCATTGGCAAACCAACGATTTCACATCCAACCATCAATCAATTTCATCTACATAGGTTTGGATAAAAAAGGATGCAGATGGAAAAATCTCCAACAAGCGTCAAAGATATTTTCCCTGTCTCTATCATATAGAATCGTTAATTAACGGCACTCACTGTAAATAACTCCAACGAGAGTTGTAGCCAGAAGCTCTCAGCCAAACCTGAAGCTATGTCCACCATAAACCCAAGAAGTGCTTCTGCTCGCTCCATACCCTCAGTGGAATGGAGATACAATAAAGACACGCATTGACTGTTAATAACGCACAACACTTCAGAAAGCATATTATTTTTTTTTTGCTTTCTCGACGTACAGCAACAGCAGACCTCGTACCATCTCAGAGCTTCGCAACACTCGTCCATTTTATCCAGCCTAATCACTGAGCCTATAAGAAGTGACAACTGACAGGAAGAGACAGTGAAGTATTATGTTGTCAGTCCATGGGAGCACAAATCACAACTAAGTGCCGAAACAGCCAAAGGAACACCAACAACGGCTTAAGCGTAACTATAGAAAAGACTCACAGAGAAGGAATGTTTATGGGCTTACCGACCTGCGGTGCTTCCGGGTCCGCGGGAGGCTCTCCCGCGCCAGCGCTGCTGCTCGGGCTCCGCTTCCCGCATGGATCCCCGACGAGAAGGTCCTCCGCGGCCATGCTGAGCTGCGGCAGTGGCGGTGGCAGCAAAGATGCCTCGGCGACGGCGCGTCCCGATGTCACGCACAGGTTGTAGGAGTAGGGCAAGGTGCCCTCGCAGAAGTCGGCCGGGAAGGCGGCGCCCGCCACTGAGAAGCGCGGCGCGCCCAGGCAGCGCGGGACGGCGGGAGGACCGGCCCGGCGAAGCCGAGCCATCACGGCCAGCGCCACGCTCAGCAGGAAGAGGGTGGAGAGGAGCGCCAGCGCCAGCACCAGGTAGAACTGCAGCTCCGCCGCAGAGTCAGTGCCCGCCGTCCGCTCGCTCAGCTCCGGCAGCGCCTCCTGCAAGCTCTCGGCCAGCACCACGTGCAAAGTGGCCGTGGCCGACAGCGCCGGCTGCCCGTGATCCTTCACCACCACCACCAGCCGCTGCTTCGTCGCGTCCCTCTCCGACACGGCCCGCGCCATGCGCACCTCGCCGCTGTGCAGCCCCACGCGGAACAGCGCCGGCTCGGACGCCTGCACCAGCTCGTACGACAGCCACGCGTTGCGCCCNCGACGTAACGCCCGCGCTCCCGCCCACTAGCCAGTAACTCACGCGCCCGTTGGTTCCCGCATCCGCGTCCCGCGCATGCACGCGCAACACCGGCGCGCCCGCCGCGTTGTTCTCCGCCACGTAGGCGCTGTAGGCTCCTTCCTCGAACTCCGGCGCGTTGTCGTTCACGTCCGACACCTCCAGCACTAGCGCCGCGAGGCTCGACAGCGCCGGGATGCCCCGGTCCCTGGCATTGAATGTGACATTATAAGAGTAGATCTCTTCTCTGTCCAGGGCACTGGCTATTATTAGTTTATAGGTGTTCCCTGATGTCGGTTCTAGTTTGAAAGGCACATCGCCGTCGATGTTGCAGCTCACTTCTCCGTTATCCCCCGAGTCTCTGTCACGGACGTTGATCACGGCTACAACTGTGCTCGGTATTGAGTCTTCGGGTATCGGGTTCAAGATAGGCAGTAGGGTAATGGTTGGCGCATTGTCGTTCACATCTATTATATCTATGTGCACTTTGGCGTGCGCACTCAACCCGCCCCCATCCTTGCCTTCAACAGTCGCTTCATAATATTTCCCTTCTTCATAATCTAAGGGGCCTGTAACCTTCACGTCTCCTGTCCTCGACTCCAGAGCGAAGAGCTGGCGAGCGCTATTTGTGATGTCACTGAAGGAGTAGATAATTTCTGCATTTGTACCTTCGTCAATATCAGTAGCTTTCACCTGAAAAGCTAAGGAGCCTTCTGGCAGATTTTCCAGCAGTCGAACTTTGTATATGTCTTTGGTGAATACTGGTGTGTTGTCATTTGCGTCGATCACATTAATCTTAAGTTGGATGGTCCCGGATCGGACTGGATCACCGCCGTCCACCGCCGTCAGAATCAGATGGTGATTTCTCTGTTCTTCTCGATCTAAGCTTTTCTCCAGTACTAGTAGTGGCTGCTTTGACCGATCAGGACTCTCCTTCACTACAAGAGAGAAAAACGGGTTGGGGGCAAGTTGGTAGTTTTGTAATGAGTTCGCCCCAATGTCGGAGTCTCTGCCGCTGCTCAGCGGGAACCTGGCCCCAGGAGCCGTGGATTCGATCATTTCTATGGCAACAAATTCTCTGTCAAACTGCGGTGCATTGTCATTGATATCCTCGATAGCGACGCTAACATGAAATAGATCGAAAGGGTTTTCCACGACTGCTTCCAACTTGAGGACACAGGGCGACACGATCCCGCAGATGCTTTCTCTGTCAATCCTCTCGTTTACCCGCAGACTTGTATTATCTTCTCCGAGAGTGAAGTATTGCTTTTCGTCACCGGAGACTATTCGTAGATTGCGTGCCGGCAGCTTGGCCGGGCTCAGTCCCAGATCTCTCGCCAACGGTCCCACCAGCGAGCCTCTGTCCAGTTCCTCTGGAATTGAGTAGCGGATGGGCTCCAGTACTGCTTGGCAGCACACTAGCAGCAGCAAAGACAACAGCGCGACCTGCCCGGTGGCTGCCCGGCCCTGCGCTGCTGGTCGGATCTCCATTCTGTGCTTTGTTTTCTGCAGACGATGTTAAATCAGGTTTTCCGAGCAGCTGAATCAGTACCCGAGAGAAAAGAATGTATGAAACCCCTGTTGCCGGTCGGAGTTGGGTCTCAGTGGGGCAGTCCCTGCTCTTCTCTGCTTGAGGAGCGGCACTGCACGGGCCCCGGCACAGGGGAGGAGCCGACGGCGAAGCAGCATCTCCGACTTGGCCAACAGTGACACCCTGAGTCCGAGACCGAGAACGTCAGCGTCCAGAGGAAGAGAACAGCCCGAAGGTCCTGAGATCACCTTAAACCACCCTCACGTGAAGCTTGGAAAATACAGATATTGTCACTACCGCGAAACAGAAAACTTGTATCTGTGCTGAAGCGGTTCACCTAGGAACTCCCGTTGTCTGAATTTCTTACACTTGCAATTATTCTACAATACAAATCATCCCCCATTGATCAGGGACTGTGAGTCAGGATCTGTCTCTGCCCCGCACTGATCTTGTCGGTCTCCGTGGTGAGGCGCTGACGTGTCCTTGCTGCCATCTCCTCACCTCCGTGAAAAACAAACGGCCAGGACAGGACGAACGCTGAAACACTGCTCGTTGATAGTTTTATTTTCCGCATCTGGGGTATCCCGAGCTAGCACTAAGCTCTCCGGCTTCGAATGATGATCGCTGATGGATGAGCAAAGTTGGGAATCCCAGGCACCGATAAAAACACAGCGGTCAGACCAGACGTACCGGATCCCATTTCTTTCATCATTCGAAACCCAGCATCACCGTATCGGTGTCATACAGCCCAACCCCGAATTTCTTTTGACTGTGTCCCTGACAAACTACATCCTGATCTTCTAAACCATACGATATCTTAAGTATATTTTCTGGCAAATGTCGATGATGGTTACCGTTTCTTGAACAAGCCAGGAGAAAACAGGCAGTTGTCTCACGAAAAGCCTTTGTATTTCACCAGTACATTATAATTTCGCCTCTTTTATTGTGGACCGGAAAAAAAAAAAAAAAAAAGCCAGGCAGACCCGAAGAAAGGCTGAAGGCACCACAGCCCCTTATGCAGAAGACAAGGAAAGATTAGAAAACCCTTCACGCTACTTACCTGGTGGAGCAGCTCTCGCATTTACACCAACGCTGTCTCTGTCGATGCCAATGTGAATACCTCCACTCCTTCTTAGTAAGGTGTAATAAAATACATTTTCCTGCTAACTCCGGCCATTCCTCCAGTGCAGGATAATTTATTTTTCTTCAGCTGCACACATACACAGCTCAGGGAAACAAATAACCTATCAGAATGGGAAGCTGGTTTGAGTTTCTAGTACTTCAGGAGTCAAAAGATAGGAGATAGCAGGTACGTGAGTATCTCTAAATGATGTCGACGGAAGCATAAGGATATTTATATAACGAGGGGAAGACTCTGCAGAAACACGTCGCAGTGAATTTGCTGCCTGCTATAGAGCGAGAAAGGCCTATCACAACTCAGACACATTTTCCGTGCATCTTCACACAACGAAGCACCCTCCAAATCACTGTTTTCAAGCGGATACTGATGTCTCCTTCTTCCAGGATTTTCTCTTCCCCTCTTGCACCCGAGCCTGCGGGATGCAGCACAATTAAGTCTGAGGAGGACACAGGTAAGAACCAGTCTGCATCAAAGAGGGAAACATTTTCTTCCCACATGCATATCGCCTCTGAGTGTGTGCTTCAAGGATGGCAACAGAAAGGGTAAAGGACCACAAGGTTAGTACACATGCAGTATAAAGTTCTATCTGAGCTTACACTCCTACCACACAAAAAAACACCTGTACAAAATATTCGGTCAAGATCTAAGATCAGCACAAAATATTCTGTGCCGACCGTCACACCAAAACTTATAGTATGGTTTTCTCTCAACTTGAAAGCAGTCATTTTTATGCGACGTTGCTTTATTTTATTTAAAATGGAATCATACGATGTATCAACAGCTTATCTAGTAAATGAACAATAGAGCAACGTGATAATTAATTAATTATATTCCTGAAATCCTAAAAGTCTGTTCAGTCCATGATGAACGATCACTAATGGAGGAAATAAAGCAAACCTCTTCCAAAACAGCCTGTTTGGTAGATGTGCTTTCAGAGCAGAACGGCAAGTTCAGCAGGAAAAGAAAAAAGTTTAAATATTGCAAGGAATCTAAGGAATAAAATATTTTATTTTCTCAGATTAATTCACATTCTGAAATTAGAAACGCGAGAAAAAGACTGTGATGAATCATACTTTGTTGTGAAATACATTCTAGCAAATACGCTCTAAATGAGCAAGGCAAAAAGTTAACACATGCGGAATAGAAGGGGTCAAAACATATTCTTCTAGATTATGGCACTGAGGGTAGATACATAATACAAGTTCATTTCAAAGTTCCCATTATGGCATTTGTCATAAGTGCTTAAATAAGCTGTCAGTTAAAAACACCACAACAACGTGCAAATGCACAGGGAGGACCTCCCAGTGCCCTCTGGGCAGCTGGTGTAACGTCTTAGGGACAAGTATTTTTTAGAAGACAAAACCCGCATTGCAAGACACTACAGATCAGCCCTTAACAAGGAAAAGACAAAACCATACCTTCACAGACCCTCATAAACAACTCCCAGGACTCATCTCCAACACTTCACAACTTGCAGAGTGTTATTTGAGCTTCATAATCTGCAAGTATGTATCATACAGAGAGCAGCGCTCAGACGTTTTCTCTATAATATGCAGTTACTACTCCTTGAAAGAACACCGAAAAATGAGATGTGTTTCTCTGCAAGGCTCTTCTGCAGAGACTGGAGTCTGAACTTCAGTAAAAGAGGAATTCCAAAATACTTGCACTGCTGCACGCTAATGCACCACTTCTAATACGGGCATCTTTACTTTTACACGCCTTAGAGGAACAGGACAAAACAAAGTATCCTCACACTTTTCCTGCCTTACACACCAACTCTAACGCTGAATGAAAAATACCTCTCCGGCCTTACGTGAACGACAGCCACCAACGGGAGTGTCTCTGCACAGGAAGCTATGCTTCGCTTTACCTGCCTGCAAAACAGAGGAACAACGGAAAGAGAAAAAATGGAGACTACGAAGAAAGGAAAGGCAGGTGTTCTCTGAACTTGGTAATTTACAAAGACCCTTTAACCAAAAGGCCAATTGCCCAGACAAAAGACCTCTAAAACAGACAACAATCAGGCTACTTCTGTTTACCAGGAAGAGGAGGTGCATTTCTCTGCAAGGTACAACAGCACAGAAATGCTACACATGAAAAAGGTGTCTCATCTGCTACGTTCACATCTAGCGTACATCTACTCTCCATAACAGAAATGGTACAGAAGGCGAGCGTAGGCTCACTTCTCCTGCCTTCGACACCATGGGTAAGGCCGATGGAAAAAACAGCAAATAGTCTTAATCAACAATAGACATCAACAGAGAGAAGAGCCTCAGCACGCGAAACTCTGCTTCCCCTCACCATGCTGCGCAGCGAAGGGGCAACGGAAAAAGCAAAACTGAAGAGCAGCAGGAAAGAAAAGACAGGAAGGTGTGTTGCAAGGACTCACCGTCGGAGCGTTGGGGTCGGTATCGTGGGGGCGGGCATCGGTGGGGTCCTCGCCGAGTAGCAGCGCGGGCTCGTCGGGTGGCGGTCGGGCCGGGAGCGTGTCGCAGCAGCTGCCCGGCGACAAGCCGAGCTGGCTCTTACGAGAGTCGGCCGTGAGTGACACCTCGTGCGAGTAGGAGTGCAGGAAGGCGCGGACGCCGTCGATGCCCACGAAGTGCGTGGCCGGGACGCCGCGCAAGGCAGAGCTGCCCGGCGGCAGCAGCTGCGAGCGGCGCCAGCGCCGCAAGCGCAGCGCCAGCAGAAGCAGCAGGAAGGCGAGGAAGAGGCAGGACACGGCCGCCACGGCCAGCACCAGCCAGCGCGTCAGGCTGCCGGCCGCCTCGTCCGGCGCTGCCGCCGTCGCGCTGCCCAGTTCCGACAGCAGCTCGGCCACGCTCTCGGCCAGCACCACCGTCAGCGTGGCCGTGGCCGACAGCGCCGGCCGCCCGTGGTCCTTCACCACCACCACCAGGCTCTGCCGCGCCGCGTCGCGGGCCAGCGGGAACCGCGCCGTGCGCACCTCGCCGCTGTGCAGCCCCACGCGGAACAGCCCCGGCTCCGTCGCCTTCGCCAGCTCGTACGACAGCCACGCGTTCTGCCCCGCGTCCGCGTCCACCGCCACCACCTTGGCCACTAGCGCCCCGGGCTCGGCCGAGCGCGGCGCCAGCTCCACGCCCGACCAGCCCGAACCCGAGCCCGGCCCCACGACAGGCGGGTACAGCACCTGCGGCGCGTTGTCGTTCTCGTCCACGATGACGAGACGCACCGACACGTTGCTGCTCAGCGACGGCACGCCGCCGTCCTCCGCTAGCACCCACAGCACCACCTCGCGCACCTCCTCGTAGTCGAAGGAGCGTAGCGCGTACACGGCGCCCGTCTCCGCCTGCACCGACACGTAGGACGACAGCGGAGAGCCCCGCACCCGCCCCTCCGCCAGCCGGTACCGCACGCGCGCGTTCTGACCCCAGTCCGCGTCCGACGCCCGCACCGTCAGCACCTGCGCGCCCGCCGCGTTGTTCTCGGACACGCGGGCGCTGTAGCTCGCCTCCGCGAACATTGGCGCGTTGTCGTTAACGTCCAGCACCCGCAGCGCCAGCACCGCGATGCTCCACAGGGCCGGCGACCCGCCGTCCACCGCCCGCACCGTTATATTGTACTCCGACACCTCCTCCCGGTCCAGCTCCCGAGACGTCACCACGTGGTAGTAGTCCTCAAAGGTCCTTTCCAGGCGGAACGGGAGGCCCCCATCTAGCGAGCACTGCACTTGACCGTTGGCTCCCGAGTCCCGGTCCTGCACGTGCAGCAGGGCCAAAACAGTCCCCGGCGGGGTGTCCTCAGAGATCGCGCTCTGCGACGACCGCACCGAAATCTGGGGAGCGTTGTCGTTGACATCTGTCACAACGATCGCGACTTTCGCTGTGTCAAATAGGCCGCCCCCATCATGTGCCTGCACCTCTAGTCCGTACGAATCACCTTCCTCGAAGTCCAGGCTTCGCAACAGTGTGATCGCTCCTGTCTCGGAGCTGAGCTGGAAAATCTGCGAGGCTTTTAGAGAAGCATATTGAAATGAGTAGTTGACATGCCCATTCGTCCCCTCGTCGGGGTCCCTGGCCGTAACGGTGACGAGGACGGAGCCCACAGGCACGTCCTCTGGCACACGCACCGAGTACTCCGCCGGGCTGAACACGGGCGCGTTGTCATTCGCGTCCAGCACGGCCACGCGGATCCGCGCCGTGCCCGTCCGCGCCGGCTCGCCGCCGTCCATCGCCCTCAGCACCAGATCGTGAAACGCTACCTCCTCCCGGTCCAGCGTCTTCGTCAGTACCAGTTCAGGACGCCGATCGCCGCCGGGGCCCGCCTGCACGGCCAGCGAGAAGTGCTCGTCGCCGCTAAGTTCGTACCTTTGCAGGGAATTCCGTCCAGAATCCGGGTCGTGAGCCCTGGTCAGAGGAAACCGCGACCCTGGGGCTGTCGTCTCGCTCATCCTTAGCCCTTTTTCTTCCTCTCGGAAGCTGGGCGCGTTGTCGTTAATGTCTGTGATTTCTACTTCGATTTTATAAACCTGCATTTCCCCTTCCACAATCACCTCACAATGCAGTACACATTGCTGCACACTCTCGCACAGCTGCTCTCTGTCTATCCTCTCTGCCGTCACCAAATGTCCCGTCTTCTCCTGCAGAGCGAAATACTGCGTCCTACCTTTGTCCAAGATGCTGACATCGCGGTCGTGGAGCGCCGGTAGCTGCAGCCCAAGGTCCTTGGCCACGTCGCCCACAAAGGAGCCTTTGGGCATCTCCTCGGGCACCGAGTAGCGCAGCTGCCCCCACGCCGCCTGCCACGCCGACAGCAGGAAGCAGCACAGTAGGGCTCGCACCCGCTGGCCCCAGGTCCCACGTCTCTCCGCCATTACAAAGCCCAGTAGCAGCTGCCCGATCTCCCTCCGCTAACTGGCGCTGGCCTGCAGCAGTCCGTTGCCTCCGAGCCTTGTCCCGAGCAAGCTGCCTCCGGCCGGCTCGTTCCCACCGTGCTGCCTCGGGATCTGAGCCCAGCGCCTCGCTCGCCGTTGGTCTGCCGGCCGCCGCTGTTTGTCTGTGGTCCAAAGTGGGCCGACAGCGACACTCGCAGCCACAGACACAAACTGCAGCGCTCTGGCGCTGGGATGCGGCTCCTGCTGCAGCCCCTCACTTGGGGTCGACCCTGACTGTAGCGCTAGAGATTCAGGGAACACGCGTGCCTTCCGGAGACCCTCTCTGACAGGTCCGGAAGCCACACTGCTTCCTTAACAGCACTGCCAGCGAGCCCTTCGGGAAAGCTCAGCAATGTGTTTAGGCTCTCCAGTACAGGAGGCAAAATCCACCCTTCAACAGCGGAAAACAACATAACAAACTATCTAATTATGAACTGCACTAGAAACACAGATCCTCGAGCTGGAATGACCTGAGAACCAGCTGTTTTACACGGGAAGGTGCTGGTTCTTTGCCATCTCAGTAAGGGAGACATCTTCAAGATGTCATTCATATCTCTTTATTATAGCCCACACCTTTGGAAGAGATTAGCATAGATAAGCCTACATCCCTTGGGATATGGAGAACCCTGAGGTGAGAAGCTTTACCTGGGACTCCAGCCATGCAAACCCTGAGCACAGAGAAGAATGTGTGATCCTGCTCCAGCTATTCAAGCCATTTTTTTGGACTTTCCTGTAAAACAATTCTACTTACCATTTCTAGCATCACAGTAAAAGAAGTTTGCGTGTGGAGTTCTTGCTTGCAGATGGCTTTCTGACCAGTAGCAAGTGGGTGCTACCTGCAGGCTCCTCAGTTACAAGGAGCTGCTTGAGTTTATCCTTCTAACTGGGGATTTATATGCAACACAACACAGCACAACACAGGTCTCTGCCTTCTTAGATTAACTAGATAGTAGATTGTTCAGTCCTTGGTGCCCAATGGCAGTATCACTATACCAGCTCAGGACCTACCTTTTTATTAAGGCCTTGCAGAAGTGACAGCTGTATTCCTCTGCCTTTCCTGAGTGAATCCTCTCCCTGCTCATAGTTTTTACCCACCAGTTGCCCACTTCCTCAGTCTCCCCCAAATACTTCTCCAAAGGGATATGTATGCTGTCATTGGGGCATCCATACACCAAAACATTTAGAATCAAAATAGCTTGTGCTCAAATGTCCTACATTTGCCATTTGCATCTGGAACTGTCAGGAGGGTTGGAAATGCCACTCCCAACAGCTCACTGCTTTGCAGAGGCCTTTGCACACCAAGGGCATCTGTTAGGCTAGGGCCAGTATTCCATGACCTCAATCGATGATCCCAGATGCTGTTGCAGCCAGAAGCTCAGTGCTCAGAATACCCACAGAGGCCTGATAGCAATTCCCTGGTCCCCATGATCTTCCTGAATGCTCTTATCTGCATCTCCAAACTGAAGGAATGTACCTGGCCACTCGTACCTCAGCCAAGGCACAAAATAAGAAAATAACTTCCACTCTTTTGGGAACATTCACAGAACTTTTCCAGAAAGAATACTTCTACAAAGAACACTGTCTCAACGCAAGGCATTCAGGTGTTTTCTTTATTTCACTTTTACATGCAAGGGTATTCTGGTTTACAATCGTATACTTTAGAACTGCAGTACAACACAAAGTTTTCCTAATATCTGTGCCACATGCCTTCATCCAAAACCATCTGTTATTATGCACCAGGTGACAGTCCTTTTTAAGAGGAATAGGTAAGAAAATGTTCAAGTGCAGTTCACAGAGTAGAAGAAAAGGCAGAGAGATGATCATCCCCAGAGGTTGCTACCAAGCCCTACCATTCTGTGATTCGGAAAAAAAAGGAGAATGTAAATGCTTTAACACAAATGCAGGACAGCTTTACACTGCCATCAAGAAGCCTCCCAATTGAGGAACAAAGATGAGACCAAAATCAATGTCCCTTTTCCAAGTTTGTCTGGAGTCAACCTTTTTACAAAGTCCCATAAAGCTGAGGCATTAACGCCTAGTGACCTGTGGCGTTTCCTTAAATTACACTCAAAGACAACAAACGTTTTCACAACTCTGTACAGTTACAGCCTATCCCAATACTACTACTACTACTGCTCCTGTATTTTTAAGGTAATCCCAAGGAGACAGCCTACCCAAAAGCCTCTTATGGACCAAAACAGGATCTTGTGCATTTTGCTGCTGTCCCCTAAGGAAGATAAGATTTCAATACACAAAGGGTCCAAGAAAACTTTTTGACTGCTGAGCTGGAATTGTGTGCATCAAAGAGCTAGATGTGAGCAGCTCTCTCCCTTAATGGGCAGCATTTGTGAATTATTTTGGAGGAGGAGACAACCTTTCTTCTCACTTAAAATCTGAGGGAAAACGGTGATATCAATGCATATTCATTCTGGAGGAACCATTTTCACACATTGTAGTCTGGATCCCTTCCTTTCACAGGACACAAAGCCTCTTGCCATGCTCAGTCCACGCTAAAGGAAAGACTTCTGCAGATAGCTTCACTGCATTATCTGGAGCCACGTTTTCTGCAGTTAGAGGACCGTGGGGGAAATCTTGCTCATGCATTGTGCCCCCAGCAGTGAAACAGTGCTGTGCTGTAGTTTTGCATCTGAGAAGTCACTGAGCAGGAGTGTACTCACTGCTGCAGTGGTTGACAGTGGCTGTATTGGGTGACAGTCTGTTATTGATCTTTTAGGCCCAGTCATTAGTAGAGTACCATGTGGCTGCTTGATCACTCCTCTCCCTTACTCTGAGGGATGGGGAGGAGAATCAGAATAAAAAGAATAAATCTTCTGGCTTGAGATAAGGACAATGTAACAGAACAGCCCAAAGAGTTAAGAAACTCTTTGTTATTACCATAGTAATAACAACAATACTAACGAAATAATATATGACACAAGTGATGTACAAAATTCTCATCTGTCAGAACCCACTGCCTGTATTCTCAAGCTGCACAGACCTTTCTGCAGCCAGATCCCCCCTTATATACTGACCATAAAGTCAGCATGGTATTGAATATTCCTACAGCTACCTCAGTTTGGCTATCCTGGCTGTGTCCCCTCCAAGCTTCTTGTGAAAATTAGCCCCGTCGTAGCCATACCCAGGACCTAGCAGGAATAGTTAAGACAAGTCTTAAACACAGTTCATAGAGTAGTGTGAGAAGGGCAAAAAGGAGAATGCAAATGCTCCAACACAAACCCAGAAAAACCTGTCAGGACAGCTTTCAACACCCATCAAGAAGCCTCTGAATTTTGGCATAACAAAGATAAGACCAAAATCAATGGCCCTTTCCCAAGTTTCTTTTGATTCTCCCTTTAGAAAATGATCTTTGAAGCAATGTGCGGAGTTTTCATGCAATCCTTCCAAAGACAAGGAACACGATTACACAACTCTGTATAGTTATAGCTTAACCCAGCACCATTTGTGCTGATATATTTCCAAGGCAATCCTAAGCAGACAGCTTGCCCAACCCCCACTTCAGGGCCAAAGAGAAATCTCATGCATTTTGCTGCTGCAGAGACTAAGGTACTCAAAGGGTCAAAATACTCTTCCTGCCTGCTTGAAATGGAAATGTGCACATCACAATAGTGATATGTGAGCAACCCCCTGCTGTAACAGGCAGCCTTTGTGCAACACATGCAGGCACACAACAGCTGAATGGACATAGTGACCAGAAGGCAGAGCATACACATCACAGATAGAGACATCCAGAACCCAAAGAAAAAAAAGCCTCACACTTGTACCATATTGTAAAACAGTACTCACAGCTCCCACGCCTTCCTGACCTGGGACAAGGCTTATGTGCTGTTCAATGAGCATGTGAATTGTCTGCCCAAAATTGCATTACAGCCTAGGATAAAATGTCTGCAGTCTTGATGGAGAGCAAGTGAGAGAAAAACTTAGTTGTGGCCTTGTAACTATCCTCACTTTTGAGACACTTCAGAAATGTCTATACCAGACCTGAAACATATCCTACATGAAGGAGCCTTTACCTTCATTTGATTATTGATTTCGGAGGGGGAGACCAATATTCTTCTCACACAAAATTAGACGGAAATCAGTGACAGCAATTACAAATGTAGATTAACTTTGAAGGAACAACTGTCACATGCTGTCGACTTGATCCTTTGTGCTGCAGCAGGAAGCCTCTGGCTGTGCTGACTCCGTGCTAGTTAAAGGAAAGACTATTGAACTGTTCTGTAGAGACCATTGCTGCATTGTCTGGAGCTACATCCTCC